>CM059206.1:5217500-5525000 GCA_030347435.1 Clarias fuscus | reverse complement strand
GGGGGCCAATATTTAAATTTTCCTTTTGCTAAAACGAGTGTTTTCCGGGGCCAAACCGAACAATGCAATAAATGGAGATGCCTCAACCACCTCTCCAAATAGTGCTGAGGTGTCACAGTTATTTCAACGTCGCCATGACCCGAGTGTGGTATTAACCCCGTGACCCCTGGTGTAGATCACCCCAGCATTGCAGGTCACTCCGGTCACATCTGTCTCAGTGTTGCGATTACCGCACTGCCGTATTCTTCGCAATGACGTGACTTCCCCAGTGTTTCCCCGGGATCGTAATTATCAAAGTATTATAACTAATGTTGTATAGAAAACGAGAGAGAGAGAGAGAGAGAGAGAAAGAATAATGAACTCACTTTTCCTTCACTGCTTTGGCGTTTTTCTCGTTAAGCACAGCGACGGGTTTGGAGAGGTCGCGGAAAACCCGTGGGTCTGACAGGTCCAGCTCTTCTGACGTGTAATCTGATAGAATCCAGGGGAACTGAGGAAACCACACACACACACACACACACACACACACACACACACACACACACACACGCAGTGTGGGGTTAATTTGACAAAATCCGTTTTCTATCGCAACCAAAACTTCATTAAATATAAAGTATTATTTAACTATAGTGGTGTGTGTGTGTGTGTGTGTGTGTGTGTGTGTGTGTGTGAGAGTTCGTACCACAGGATACTGAGCCAGATTGTTGTATGTTCTTCCTGCGATGGTGTTCAGCTGCATCAGGTAGTCAAAGTTAGAGATTTCCCTGTTCACCCATTTCTAAAACACACAGACAGACAGAGAGAGAGAGAGAGAGAGAGAGAGAGAGAGAGCGAGAGCGATTCATACACTGCTTCTGCGTCACTAAACATAATGATAAAATAACGAATTAAAAGAAAAAGACATTTATAAATGGCCAGAAGTAGCAATGAATTGATTCTGTAAAGCTGTTTTGTGATGTATACTGTATAAATAAATAATAATAAAATCTGAATTGAATTCAAAGTGGATGGATGGATTAATAGACAGACAGACGGACAGATGGATGTACAGGATTATATCCTTATGGCTTAAGAGATCGCTGGCTAGCTGGATGAATAGACGATGGATGGATGGATGGATGGATGGATGGATGGATGGATGGATGAACTACCTGGTGAGACAACCTGTCAGATCTATAAATGGATAAAGGAATGAAAGGTTCAATGGATAGATGGAAGAATAGAATAATGTGCTAACAGTGAGACAGTCGGATGGATGGATAGAATAATGGACGGATTGATAGATAGATGGATGAACTATGTGGGGAAAAAGATCAACAGACTTATAGATGTATCAATGAATGAATAGTTGGCTGGTTGGATGGACGGAATAATATACTGAAGGGTGAAGAAAATTCCTGGAAGGATGAACTGAGGAATGAACGGAATACTGGATGCATAAATGAATGGATGGATGGAAGAATATACAGACAGATGAAGGGACGGCTGCATGAATGGATAAGTGCACAGATGGATGGATGAAATAATATTCTGGAATAATGGATGGACGGATGGACTACCTGGTGAAAGGATGAACAGATTTCTGGATGGATAAATGAATGAACAGCTGACTGGATGAACAGATGGATTAATGTACTGAATGACAAAGTGATTCCTGGATGAGTAAAAAAAAACAAAAAACTGAATGGACTGATTGATGGAATGAAGGAGTAATAAATGAAGAGAGTATTAAACAGGCTTATTAATGGATTAACAGTGAAAGACTGATGTAGGAATCCGAAAAGCCAACGACAACAACAAACAAACAAACAACAACAACAACAAAAAAAAACTCTCTGAAGCAGTTACGAGCAGAACATGGTTTGTAACCTTTAACCTCTGACCTGGGTGAGCCCTGAGGCCTTGAGGAGCTCCTGCGGCGAGCGGGTGCCATGCAGGGACAGAGAACAGAGCAACAGCATCCGGGTGTAGACTCTATTACGCACCTGCAGATGAAAACGAAACAAAGAACATATCATACCAAATCTGACACCAGACACTCGACCAGTGCGGTGAGACTCAGGACAGGGCCGGGACGGGACGGGGTCTGACCTCCTTGTTGAAATTGAGGAAGTAGTTGGTCTGATCGATGAGGAAGATCTCGAGGGCCGAGCGGCGGAGGTTGTACCTGCGCAGGTGAATCTCTCTTATCTGAGACAGTGGCCATTTAAAATCCTGACCCACCCCTGCAACACACACACACACACACACACAATACAGTGGAACCTTGGATTACGAGCATAATTCGTTCCGGAAGTGGGCTCGTGTTCCAAAACACGCGTAAACCAAGCACCAGAGACACGAGCAAACTTTGATGCGACTGGGCCCACGCCCACACACACACACACACACACACACACACACACACACACACACACACACACACACCACTCACCCTCCTCTTTCTCTGTGCTGCTGTCATAGAAGTAAATGTGCTGGTTGGTGATCTCTAGTCGACCAGGATACACGTCCACCACGGTGACCAGCTCACAGTCCTCCATCATCACCAACTTCTCCTTCTGCCCTGCCTCCTCATCATCCGCCCTGACGGAAGGACAAAGCGGTGTATGTTATTGTGACCTGCTCATGTAAAGAGTGTTCATATCAGATTCTGGATGAATGGACGGATGAAGGGACCAATCTATGACTGATGGATGTATTGACAAATTAAGTAATTAATGTACGGATGAAATAAAGTCACAAAGAATGGATGGATGGATGTAGGGCTGATGGAATAATGGACTGAAATATGAAGAGACGGACAGTTTGTTGGGTGACTTTGTGAATGAACGGATAAAATAATGGCTTATTGGAAGATATATTGAACGGATCGATGAAGACTGATTGGACTGATGTGGCAGCTGTTTGGCCGGATCCCTTGAACAACCATGCCAGCACTTTCTCTACCAGCATGCGCAGCCACCCATTTGTCTTCAGCCAACAGACCCCGAGACATCAGCCAGGATTTGTCTGAGAGACGGAAGCGCAGAATGCCATCATGGGATCATCAAACTCCTGGAGCAGTTTATTACCTGCCTCCCACTCTGATGTCTCTGCCAACCCCGTCCCTCAATGCCTACAGATGGGACATTCCAATGGAAAACAAGACCAGGGGCAGCAGGAAAGCTGGAGAAATCAGGATGAGAGTGAAGTGGAAACGCTGACCCAGATCAAGCAGGAACAAATCAGGTGACAGTAAGGCATACTGTATCTGGCAGGCTCTGGGGTTGGGAAGGCTCTGCAAATCCTTCTTCAGTGGGGATTCCCTGCTAGAACTTTCCTCTGGAGAGGTCACGTGATGAGAACCCGAAGCACACCCTTGGTCCAGGTCAAGTGACAGGACACTCAAGACTAAAAGACCTTAGCCACAGACTCCGACGTATCAGAAAAACGCTTTGGGAGCCATTTTGTTCCAGGTGGTGGAAACAGACACACCATAAAGCACCAGTGTCTGGCCATTATGTGGGAAGACCTCCATCTCTAGAGCCCCCTTCAATCTCATCCAAGCACACACCCCCGCCCCTCTCTGTTGGCTCCAGTGCACGAAAGATGCCAACATGTGGATCACTGATATTTGGTGCTTCAGGCGTTTCGATTCGCGTTGGTCCACAGACGAGGGGGGCAGATAATTGTGGATTGTGAATTTCCCCTCAACAGTTGCGAGGCTGTGAGGTAATGACTTCCACCTGTTGAAATCCGGTTTAGCGGGACAAGATTAATGTGTGTCTTACAGGCGATTCCTCCTCCTCCTCCTCCTCCTCCGTCCATGGTTACCTGGACTAAAGGGAGAGTCTCACGATAGACTGATTGAAGAAAGAGATCAATGGAACTCTGACGGATGCATTGATGGGAAGATGAACGGCTGCACTGAAAGGTGGCAGGGTTGATAGATGGAGGTAAGTGGATGGATGTGTGTGTGTGTCTTACTGCGTGTTCCCAGTCGGATCCTCCTCTGGCAGCTCCAGGATCTCATCCTCGAGGTCGCTGATCTTTACCTGCTTCACAGCCTCCAACAACAAGGACTCAGTGTTCACCTGTTGAGGCTGTACACCTGTAACACACACACACACACGACACTTGTAGACACTTAATATAAATAAAAAAGCACATTTATGCCTAGTGATGTGCATATGAGTATTAGTTACCCAGATTGTCCCTCAGCGCGCTGGGCTCTCTGTGGGGGTCGAAGTTATAGTTCCTCACAAGTTTCAGACGCATCCGGGAATAATTTTCCGCACTCGACAACTTCCAGTGCGTCTCATTTTGCTGCCTACACACACTCACACACACACACACACTTTTAAGGTCCCAATAACCTTACTCCCCTTGTCATCTGACGTTTTGCGTAACCTCAGGACACACACTGACCTGTTAGCCCAGGGTCCTCGGTCGCTCAGGAGCGATCGGCGTGCCGCCTTCCACTGCCTGACGATGGCGCTGTTCTGCGTGTGCATCTGTTTCAGCATGCTGTTGTACCTCAGGTTCTCCTGACGCGCTCGCCGGCTGAACGGCTCCACGAACTGATCCTGCGCGCAGGCGGTAAACAAATAAAAAGGTTCATTCTTTGTATTCACTCGTCTTAAAGTTATGCGACATGGCCTTACACTGTACAAGCACACAAAAAGCCGTCACAGCGGCGATACCTGAAATCGGATCTTGCTCTCGCCTCTTTCCCTTTCGCGGCGATGCAGGTTCACCATGAACGCTTCGTAACAGTCCTTCCAGTAGAGAGCCATGTTCTCGTGTCCCTGACTGAAGGTCTCGATCTCGTACTGCTTCATGTACGGGATGATCTGAGGAGGGGAACAGACGCAGTTTTAGTACACACAGCTCTGGACTCTTTGTCAGCTCTAGTTCTGGGCTGGTGGGTAATCCCGGCCCGTTCCCCTGCCTACCACGTCTGTAAAAGAACTTCGCCTGAAGCATTGAAAACACACACAGAGACTACAAACTCACATATTTATCGAGGTACACCCTCCATTCGGGGGAGCTGCAGTACAGCTGGAAGTCCTCGAAGAAGGAGGGGCTGCCGTTGCAGTTCGGGAGCGAGGGAAGGTGCAGTTCCATATACAGCAGCTTGTGGACTTTAGAGAGGAGCGTCCGGAGCAGAGGGACCAGGAACGCGTACGTCTCCTCTTCCCTTCTCTTCCTTTCCGCCTCGTCCTTCGGACTCCCGTCCATCTGCTTCTGCTCGCAGAGGGAGCGCTGGAGGATGCACTCGACCCGGCCGAGCAGGAAGCACGCCTCGTCCTGGGACTCGACCGTCTTCATCTGGAGGATCCCGTTCAGCTTCGCCGTCGCCATGGCACACACCTGACACACGTCATCGGTTTAGTTTCTCACCATCACTAAGGCATACGACGTCAGTTTAAGGTTAGGGTGAGGTTTGGGGTTGATTTGTGCGGCGCAGACGTACTGACCTGAGGGTCGGGCTGGGCCATGAACCCGAGTAGGAGCCTGAGGCCGAGCTGCGAGAGCTGGAGCCACTGCGTCCCGGCGGTGTACCACACCATGAGGCTGTCCATCAGCGTGACCGTGTCCTCCAGCAGCCGCTCGCTCCACAGCGCTGGGTTGACCAGACCCTCGGCCTGCAGGAAGTCCTGCACCAGATGCAGCAGACGCACCGCGTTCTCCGTGTGCTCCGGCAACATGGCTGCCGTGCTCTCCCGGTTACCGCTCACCGTGTACTCCAGCATCCGCTCCAACAGACTGCAGCGATCGCAGTGCGCGTTATTACACAGCTTTTTAAAAAAAAATTTTTTAAAAAGGACACGGGTCGCCGAACATAGCGGCGTTAGCGCGGTACCTGAGTTTGACGTGATCAACAGGAAGCAGGAGCTCGTTAGCGGTGGCCAGTTTGGTGAGAGCGGAGAACACCTGCCCCCTCTCCAGCCACGCGGCGTCGTCTGAGCCGGACACGCCCTTCCACATGATGAACAGCACTATCTCCACAATCATCCGCGCCAAATCCTCCTCTGTGCGCTACACACACATGGAAATAACGTCATGCTTGATAGGTTAAAAACGGAAAATAAGATAAATGCATGTTTGTACGAGGAATGCATGAGTGAATGGAGAGACAGATGGATTGCGCAGGTGGACGGAATATACAAGTGGGTGGACAGGTGGACATACAGATGGATGAGTAGTTTGATAACCAGGATTAAAAAATGAACAGACAAGGAGACGAATGGATGGTACAAGAGCGAAATGGGACAAATAGGAAAGGTCAGACGGATGAATGAAAAAAAAAAGCGAAAATATAATTTTCTAGCAGACGTGGCCGTGACTTGGTCCGCATTGGAATTTAATTGCACACTCATGAGCATGTTGTAAAAAAGAAAGAAAGAAATAAAAAAGTAAGTAAAAAAACAAAAATAAAAAAATAAATCGCCCAGCGCCATCTGTTGGATTTTGGAATGAACTACAAGTTTTACGTTATCGTGACGTGTGCGGAATGAAAACGTAAAATCGCGTTTATTGAGAAGATTTCAATCACACTCATTAAAAAACCTACAGCGCCATCTGGTGGATTTTGAGATGAACTTTTTTCAAGGTCGATTTTTTTTATGATCTAAGGGCGTTTTCCATTTCCATTTCAAATTAGCATATCTTTTTATTCCTGTGGGCCGATTGCGATGAAACAAAGCCTACACTACCGCTCAAAAAGTTTGGGATCACTTTGTTTTTGTTTAGTTATTTATTTTCTACATTCTACAACAATACTGGGGATTTCAAAACTATAAAATAACACATATGGTTAACAGGTAATTGTTTAACAACAAAAAAACAACAACAACAACAGTCAGTTTTTAAGACAACTGACTGTCTTAAGGTCAGTTGTTCGGGAATAGTTCTTGCAAGAACAGTATTGTGTCAAATCCAATTGCGAAACCCATCAAGCTCCATGATGAAACATGAAGACCTTCCCAAGAATCCAAGACTTACATCTCCTGCAGAGGAGAAGAAATAAAAATCAGGAACGACCATATGGGGTTAGAAAGTGATCCCAAATGTTTGAGCGGTAGTGTACGGTATGTGTTACCTCAAGCTCGGTCAAATACACCTGTGAAAACCTCATTAAAATTCTTTACTCATCTCACGTCCCACAAAAAATCTTTCCGTAAATATCTTCAATGTACAGACACGCCAACTTTACAGCTTTTTATATGTATAGAAGACAAATATAGATACTCCAGTTCCTCATCGCGCACACACAATCATTTTACCTCGGTGCTGTGAAAAGACTCTCCCAGTGAGACGTTATCGCTGAACAGGAAGCTGTCGTCTCCCAGAGACGAAGCGGCGTCTCGTTCGGGGAAAGGTTTGGCGCTCTCCAGCGGTGAGGGAGTCTGACTCCCGCTGTCTCCCAGCTCGAGCGCATGGACCTGGTTCAGGTCCAGACTCAGGCCCCTGCCCTGTGAGGTCTCGCTGGGCGTTTCAGACAGAGACGACAAGTCTCCGTTCTCCTCCGGACTCTCTACGGAGACGGGAAGCTCGGCCCGGTTCGAACCGATGCTCCCCAGGCTGGCCGAGTCGCCTCGTCCCGATCCGGACCCGGAGTCACCGCTGCAGCTCCGCACCAACGCGCGGATCAGCGTGTCTTGCCAACATGGCTGACGGGAGATCTGAAGTGCTGCGTCTGCCTGAGACTGCACCAGGGAATATAACTGAACACACACACACACACACGTACAGGTAATTACACACATTTCACTTGAACTGAATGTCAAAAATCTTAATTTCTAGTTTAACGTATAGAGTGGTAAACCCTTCACAGTTCTTACCCTCTTGCAGACGAGCATGCGCACGCTCAGATCAGCCCGATGCGTCAGCTGCACGAGAGCCATCAGGTCCTTATAGTTCACCACAGAATCTATAAGTCAGACGTCAAGAGGGTGTGAGGTCAGAGAACGAAATTAAACACAACTTTTCTGATCACAAATTAGAGATCTGACACACGGCGGCGTGTTGCGTCTCACAGACCTGTGTGGAGGATCTGGTTGAGGAGACACTTGACGAGGGCGGGGGTGATGTGAAGGTCGGGGAAGAGCAGGGTGAGGCCGGAGTAGCCCACTTCTCGCAATCTTAGCCGCTGCTTACTCTTCTCATACACACGGTCACACCACAGCATGCGCTCAAACAGCTGCACACACACACACACACATCAATTCAGCATGAAGCAGCATTTATCTGGTGCACTGCAGTGCTTATTTTGTACAATACACGCGAGCTACGCCTGTGACTGAACCAGAAGTAGAGCCGCGGTCCGTTCGTAATCTCGAATGTTCGTAAGTCAGGGACTACCAGTATTAAGATGAGTGTCGATACAAAGTGCTAATTATTAAGGATTGGTTTGTATGATGGTGAACGTGGGTGTAAGACAGGTGTAAATCTTTGGCGTAACACAGCAAACAGGTGTGTAAGATAGTGAACTCTGGGGTGAAATGTTGGTGTAAAGAGGTGAAGGCTGCCATGAGATAGTAATCACTGGCATACGATGGTGAGATTTGGTGTAAGATGGGCAAACTAGTATTAGATGGTCACCGTTGGAGTCAGATGTGGCGTATGATAGTAAAGTTTGGTTTCACATGGTAACGTCTGGTGCAAAATGGTGCACATTGATCTTAGATAGTAAAGACTGATGGTGAACATCGCTGTAAAATGTTGAGCATGTTGTTGGGTTAAGTTGCATAAATACAAACTTGAACTTAAGTTGGTGAGCGTTTGTATGAGATTTTTTATAAGATTTATAAGATTTTTTTCAGTTTTTAAGAAGGTGACTATTAGCTTGTGACCTTAAAAATGAGTTCTCGGAGGCGATCGGAGTGTTTATGGTTGAGCAGCAGGGCGTAGCAGGAATCGGCCGCTCCGGGCTCAAACAGCAGCAGGAAGAGTTGATCACGTGACGCACTCGACTGGAGAAGATTCAGCAGCAGCTCTAAAATACTACACAACTAGAAAGAAAGAAAAAAAAACACAATCAGTACCTACATAGTGTATATACATATATATTCTACAGAGTACAGAGTTCAGTTTGCTAGGGAGCATAAAGATTGGACTTTGGAGCCATGTGATAATAGATGATACCAGAGTGATGGGCGCCATAGTCTAGGTCTCACAGTGTGGAAGAGCGATTCTGAAAGCATGCTTTGGGTCAGATAGATGTTTTGTATAGGCTTCGTTTTCATTATGGCTAATCGTAATGTAAACCGATTAATCTTGACGTTTGTGGACAGAATTACATCATGCAGAATATCACGCTGCTCTGACCGAATTAGTGCCTTGTGGCAGGAAACTCTGCGTGCTAAATTAAACGACACGTTACCGAATGAAAGGACTCAGTGGAACAGAGAGACGAAAGTAAAGAGGTGACCTGCTTTTAATTTGCACTGGGGCAGAGACAGATGTCAAAACCGTGAAAGATGACGACTCGGCTGAGAGCAGGCGACACGCCCTAGGCAGACTGGAGGTGTGTGAAGGAGGACGCTGGGGTTTAATGATGTTTTGATGATGAACTGAGACAGTAGGTGACTTTTAATATTGAATACTAATACTGTTGAGTGCGTACACAAAAAGGAGCATTAAATACGAGGCTTGGATTGGCTTGGACATTTGCATAAATACAAACTTGAATGTAGTCAAAGGGCAATGAAACATATCGAATGAATGACTGACAGACCATGTAAACGGGTATTTATGATAAACATTAGAAATAAAAAATAATGATAACAAATCCATTCCGTTATGTAACATGATTTCTGTGTCAATGACAAAAAAAACAAAAACAAAAAAAAAAAAAAATCGATTTTTTTTTTATATGTTTGCATTTGAGGAAGTGTGAACAGGTGATGTGAACTAAACAGTGTGATAAGAGCCAATTATTTGTTGTTTGTCTACAAATCAGAATATAGTCGAAACTCGAAATTCAAGGGGATCATGTTCCTAGAGCGCTGCAAATTTTGGATGTGGTTAAAAAAAAAAAATGAAGAAGAAGCCTATGAATGCCTGTTTTTATAGTGTAAACCCTAAATACACTCCCAAAAACCTTTTTTTTTTTTTTTTTGGATTTTCCCGATTTTCTCCCTAATTTAGTCGTGTCCAATTCCTCCCCGTCACTAGGGGGCTCCACATTAAGCTACTACTACCACTCAGCCGGGAGGGCCGAAGACTATCACGCGTTTCTTCCAAACCACGTGACGCCAGCCGACCGCATCTTTTCAAACTGCTCGCTCACGCACCGTTGGGGGCGGAGTAACACACTCGGAGGACAGCGCGATCCGCTCCTTCCGCTTGCGTGAGCTCACAGACACAGATGGCTGTAGAGCCGTGATTAATGTGGGAGCACTAAGTTCCTCTCATCCCTCCCCTCTGAGAGAGCTCGGCCAATCAGCTCTCTCTAGACCTCCGGCTGCGAGAGGTTACAGCATCACCCGGGAATCGAACCCGTGATCTCCGGATGATAGGGCGAGAAATTTACCACTGCTTAAAACATTAGCCTAAAAAAACTAAACACCGTAAAGGTAAACCCGTGTACTGTACAGTCCTGTACTGCTGCGTCTCCCGCAGTGCGAGAATGTAAAATATCCATGTTACCTCTACTGTATATGTCCTGTAGGCAAAAGAGCGTTTTCTTTGCTCCGCGCTGTCGTTTTCTTCAGTGTAAGTCCTGTAGGGTGAATATGGTAATAATTCACCGTCCAGTGCATGATTCGTGACCGCCGGCTGAGCAAATCTGACGCTGCCCGACGAAACTCATACATTTGCTTCAGCTGATAGCGACAGATCGGGATGGAGGTTTTTCTGGTTCGTGTCCCGAGGTGGAGTTCTCATGAACAGAGACAAATATTAGGATGTTTTTGTTGGCCGTAAACCGATTTGGTACAGTAGTAACTCTGGAGCGTTTATGAACTGAGGTTTCCACTGTATATGGACATTTAGCTGAATTAATATTCGTGTTATAAAATGAGTAAATTATATTGTTCTTAATAGTTTAGAGTAAAAAAAAAAAAGTTTTAAGGAGCTGTATTTATGCAATCGTGATACTTACCGATAATATCGCAATACAAACCGAATCGCCACCGAGGTATCGCGATAATATCGTATCGGTTCATCCCTGGCGATTCCCATCCTTAATTATTATTATGCATTTTTACAACTAAGCTGTTCTTGTGTGTTTGCTAGACGAACAGAAACCTTTGTCCACTTTTCATCGAGTTCTATTAAACACACTAATGCGGATCAGATCTGGGGTTCAATCACTCACCTGCTCTTCATCCCCGATAGCAGCGATGTATCCCAGAATGCTCTGGATCTCGTCCTGACTGGCGCCTTTGCTGATGTAATACTTGAGGAGGCCGCAGAGGGACGCTCTGATGGTCCGAACATCGTCCTCGCTCATGTCGCTCTCGCGATTCCCGCTGAAGATCCAGGAAAAGATGAGGAGAAATAAGACAAAGAGGAAAACATTCGGTTTATTTGTTAACGATGAGACGACGGTGAATTTAAATCAGTACCGAAACACGAGACCGGAGTGAAGCATCATGGGAAATCGATTCTCACCTGTAGTAAAGGCGGATGGCGTCGAGCAGGAACTGCACTCCGTATTTCTTCCTGAACTGCTTCCTGCTGTCTTTGACGATGGTGGACATGTACTGGATGTGACCTTCAGCACCACAAACAAACACTTTTAAAAAAAAAACACCAACAGCATACACACACAATCGACACACACACACCACAAAGAGACTGACCGATGCGCAGGGAGAAGTCTCCTTGGTTCCAGATGTTGAAGTTGAACAGGAGGTGTGTGTGCAGCTGTTGCAGAAGGTGGGGATTCTTCTCGTTTGTCACCTGCTCAATCAGCAGCTGAACGGCGACCAAAAGGCTCACGTCGACCAGAAAAGCAGGCAGCTACACACACACACACACACACACACACAGAAAATATTATACAGTACAAGTGTATTAAATGATCTAAATTGTGATACGATCTTACTTGAATATTGGAAATGAAACCAGACATTGTTAACAAGTCTGAATCAGGACAGAGATAGAGGGACAGACAGGGGGACACCTGTACCTTCTGCAGCAGGGCGGCGAGGGTGGACACGCCGTGTGTGTGTAGCAGCGTCTCCTGGTTTATTGTGTGTCTGTGCAGGAAGTGCTTTAACACCAACAGGAAGGTTGCAGCGAGATTCTTCTCCAAACGCGCCTCTGAAACACACACACGCACACACACACACACACACACACACACAAAATGATTAACAGCACTATAGTGCATTAATACCCAGAACTCTGTCTCTATTTCACACAGACAGACAGACAGATAGACAGACACCTGAGGCTCTGTTGGAAGGCAGTATGACCCAGTCTCCATCAGGGGGCGTTGCTGACTCAGGGGTCACGCCCTCTGACCCTGAGAAGCCGTTGTTCTGTTCAGGGGTCAACAGGGTCAACTGCTCCAAAATTGGGAAAAGCACAGGGAGTCCTCCAATACAGTTAATGATGTCCTATAGAGAGACACACACACACAGACAGACACAGACACAAATGAGTGTGTAAAAGTAAAACACCATGTATGAAAAGGCGTGTGTGTGGGTGTGTGTTTCTCGTCTCTCCCACCTTGACGTCCCAGTTGACCACTTTATTCCCAGTCAGGCGTCCGTGCAGTAGATTAGGAGACAGGTCCACGCAGATGGGGTTCCTACACGCCTAAAAGAATCCGAGGACACGCTTCAGTACCGCATGTCCCAAATCACACCGTGCTCACTGCGTAGTGCACTACATCACACACTCAAACTCTTAATCTATACAACTGCAATTATTTCACGCAAAATAAAACCTCTTTGTCTGTCACTCCAGAAAAGTGAGGTTAGTGGTTTGGGACACGTCCGAAAGGACCCGATGATGGAGATAAGGCATGTGTGGTTTGGGACACGTCCACAGTGAATGGTGTGTGTGTGTATGTATACAGTACGTGTGCTACATTCACTCACCTTTGGTGAATAGTGGAGGAGAAGTTTGGTGCCGAGGTCACCGAGCTCCGCCTCCTGGCTTTTGAAGGGAGAAATGCAGTTCGGACCTGAAACGAGAAGCCATAGTGTTTACACTCGGGGTGTAACTGGACATTGTGGACATGATGTCTTAGAGATAGGACACTTACAGAAAGACTGGATCAGCTGTTCAATCCACAGGGCCAAATATTACATCTATCCCTCTGTCCATAGCTACCCGTCTAGACGTCTGTTCATCAGTTTCTTGGAGACTGCTAGCTGACATGACTTTTTTTCTATCTGCTAGTTTCTCCTGTTCATCTGTCTGCCTGTCCACCTGTGCAACAGTCTACCTGTACACCTGCCTGTCTGTACAGCTTTCTGTCGGCATGCCTGTACAGCTGTATGCCTGTGTGATCGTCTGTCTGCCTGTACACCCGCCTGTCTGTGTAACTGTCTATCTGCCTGTCTGTACACCTGTCTGTGTACTTGTCTATCTCTCTACTTGTCTGTCTCTCTGTATACACACCTGTGTTGTACAGAGCTCTGATAGCGTTGGTGCTCAGAGCATCACTGAACACCATCACAGTGCTCAGGTGACCCTGAAGTGATGTGGGTCGTCCCCACTCGCTGTCCTGCGTCCCCGGAGAGATCAGAGCCAGCCTGGACAGGCCCCCCCATACGGATGTGCGGGACGAAGGCGGGTCGGCGATCTGAGACGGGGGAGGGGTGGTGGTGCGCTGACCAGCCGAGCCGATACAGCATGACGTGAACACCTGGGAAGAGAGACAGACAAATAGTGTGTAAACATCAGTCGATTTGTACGTCAGTCTATCTGTCCTACCCGTTCCATCCACCTACTAGTCTGTTTGTCATTCTGGACACCTGCCAGTATCTCCGTCTGTCAGTCTGGCTCTCTGACGGTCAGTACGGACACATGTCAGTCCTGACACCAGTCAGTCTGTCAGTCCTGACACCAGTCAGTCTGTCAGTCCTGACACCAGTCAGTCTGTCTCTCTGTCTGTCAGTCCTGACACCAGTCAGTCTGTCTCTCTGTCTGTCAGTCCTGACACCAGTCAGTCTGTCTCTCTGTCTGTCAGTCCTGACACCAGTCAGTCTGTCTCTCTGTCTGTCAGTCCTGACACCAGTCAGTCTGTCTCTCTGTCTGTCAGTCCTGACACCAGTCAGTCTGTCTCTCTGTCTGTCAGTCCTGACACCAGTCAGTCTGTCTCTCTGTCTGTCAGTCCTGACACCAGTCAGTCTGTCTCTCTGTCTGTCAGTCCTGACAACAGTCAGTCTGTCTCTCTGTCTGTCAGTCCTGACAACAGTCAGTCTGTCTCTCTGTCAGTCCTGACAACAGTCAGTTTGTCTCTCTGTCTGTCAGTATAGACACCAGTCAGTCTGTCTGCCAGTCTGGACATCAATCAGTCTGTCTGGACACCAGTCAGTCTGTCAGTCATGGACACCTGTCTATATTTATACGTCTTGGCAAATGTCTACTCTGTGTGTCTCTGTCACTTAGCCATGACAACTCTTCCTTATTTGCATGTTTGTCAGTCTAGATACCTGTTTATTTGCATGTCAGCACAAGTGTGTCAGTCAGACAGTCTATCTGTGTGCTCGTCTAGAAGCCTGTCTTTTAATCATGCGTTTCATCACTTCAGGTTAAATAGAGGTGTTCTAAAAAAATTTTTTTTTTTTAAATGCAATACGACAGCATCTACTACTGCTCTAACAACTCAACTTTGGGGCTAAATTCCTTCTATAACAAAAAGTAATTGCACTATATACACTATTTATTTTCACAAAAGAATCTGTCCTTGCATCCTACATGCTTTTCTTGAGACTATAACATTTCTACTGAGACAGTCAAAGGGAAGTACGTGGAGTGGAACAGTGAATACTCAGACTCACGATGGATTTATTATTGGTGTTAATACTCTCTTATACTAGTGTGTGGCGAGTGCTCGTGTAGTACTTTGTGAGTACCTCGGCCATGTTGGGGTACTTGAGCGGTGCTGACAGTTTCAGCTGCCCGTCCACGTAGATGTAGACGAGACTCTGTCCAAATGGTCTCTTCCCAGGAACATGGACCACGCCGATGTAGTGCTGAAAGACAAAATAAAAAACACTACAAACCTTAAACATACTGATACAATGTCCAGATATCTGTGAAATACTTCACATACTGTATATTTAATCACTTCATCAATTATTATTATAATTATAATTATTATTACTATTAATATTATTATTGCACTTTTAGGAACGCTACACAAGGACCTGTCTCGCTGTTCTTCTACCTGGTTGACTGACTGTCTAACCATGGACCTTATTATACATCAGACTTTAAATCCATCTGTCTGTCCAATTTTTTAAATTCATCACCCATCAGTCTACATGTTTGCCCATCTCACTTTTCACCTGACTATCCATCTGTACAGGGCTGTGAAAAAGTATTTGTCTGATTTCTTTTTGCATATTTCTCACACTTTAAATGATTCAGATCATCAAATGAATTTCAATATTTCACAAAGACAACATGAGTACAGTGGAACCTTGGATTACGAGCATAATTCGTTCCGGAAGTGGACTTGTGTTCCAAAACACTCGTAAACCAAATCATCATTTCCCATAAGAAATAATGAAAAGTCAAATTATTTGTTCCACAGCCCCCAAAAATAAATACATAAAAATTATTAATACAATCTATATAATGAAAATAAAACAAATTAATCTGCACTTTACCTTTAAAAAAAAAAGTACAAATAAATCCCGACAGATAAGTGTTTCCGTTGGTGCGCGCAGGCGCCGTGTGTGTGTGTGTGTGTGTGTGTGTGTGTGTGTGTGTGTGTGTGTGTGTGTGTGTGTGTGTGTGTGTGTGGAATTAGCCCCTTCCCTCGCTTGTGAAGCCGGGGAGGGGGTGAAAAGGCGAGAGAGCGTCTGTGCGCGTGTGTGTGTGTGAGAGACGAGCAGAGTTTCTGTGTGTTTGCGAAGCCGGTGGGGGCGCGAAAAGGTGAGAGAGTGACGCTCGGTGTCAAAATACAAGTCGCATGCATGATACATGATACTCGGCGCTCGTAAACTAATACTTGCTCGGTTTCCGATGAAAAATTTATTAAAAATCTTTTCTCGGTTTGCGGAACACTCGAAAACCACAGTACTCGCAATCCGAGGTTCCACTGTAAATAAAATGCAGTCTCTTAATTATAATTGAATTTATTATGAAATAAAAAAGCTGTCCAGTTCTACCTAACCCTATATAAAAGAAAAAATCATGAATGAACTCTGATTAACCACTTTTTTCTTTTCTTAAGAAAACGGTGATAATTTTCCCTTTCAATACCCAGACTTGATTACTGCCAGACCTGTTGAATCAAGAAATCATTTATATAGACCCTGCCTGACAAAGTAAAGCACACTAAAAGATCTCAAAAAGCAACACATCATGCTGCAATCTAAAGAAATTGAATGCTGACCAAAAAGAACACACAAGCTAGTATCATATTTGCCATATTTGACTGATGAGGCAAAAGTTGAACGTTTTGGAAGCTGTGCGTCCCGTTACATCTGAGGTAAAACTAATACAGCATTTCCTGGACGACCTGCCAAAAACATTCATTCTGTGCTCTAAGAGAAATTCCTGAAGGATAATGTCCGGACATCAGTTTGTGATTGATGTTTCGGATCATCGGATAATTTTTCAGCAGGACGATGTCCTGAAAAAACTAAATTAAATAAAAAGGTTTTAGAGTGGACTAATCAAAGTCCAGACGTAAATCCTGTGGCATGAACTTAAACAGGCCAGGTTAATGTTAAAAAAAAAAAAAAAAATCTTTAATGTGGCTGAATTAAAAAAATTCCTCCATAGTGATGTGAAAGTCTCAATTGCAAATACTTGACTGCAGTTGTTGCTGCCAAGGGTGGCACAACCAATGAAACAATCATTTACAAACTGCATTTTGTATTTACTCTGGTTATCTTTGTGTAATATTAATATTTTTAATAATTTAAGTGCCAAAAAAAATGAGGAAGAGGCAAATACTTTTTCACAAGACTGTATGTTGGTGATCTACATGTCTAGTTACTCAAACCCTGGTCTAAGAGTTCGTCCTTCTGTCTATCCATTGCACTGACATTGTCTCACTATCCATCTGTCCACCCACCTGTCTGACTGCATCTGTTTATACACCATCCGTCCGTCTGACTGTCTGTCTGCATCTGTTTATACACCGTCCGCCTGTATGTCTGTCTGTCTGTCTGACTGACTGTCTTTCTGTCTGTCTGTCTGCATCTGTTTATACACCGTCCGTCTGTCTGTCTGTCTGCATCTGTTTATACACCGTCCGTCTATCTGTCTGTCTCTGTCTGCATCTGTTTATACACCGTCCGTCTGTCTGTCTGTCTGCATCTGTTTATACACCGCCCGTCCATCCGTCTGTCTGTCTGACCGTCTGTCTGACTGCATCTGTTTATACACAGTCTGACCGTCTGTCTGACTATTCCTAGCTCAGCCTATTCATGTAGCTTTCTGACAATCTGCACATCTACTGTACATGTCTGTTTGATTCTCTGTCTGGCCTTACGGGCAACAAATTACTTGCCCAGGTCTCTTCTGTCAGTGTGAATGCTCGGTGATGTTGGGATGAATGCTGGGATATGTAGTTGTTGTTGTGTGATGTCACTGACCCAGAGTGAGTCACAGAAGCAGTAATCAGGCAGCGTGACTGTGACGTATTCCTTCTTGCTGCACACCGCCACCACAAGAGAGCCAGATGAGCTTATGAAGGCTTCAAACCCAGTACCTCCCGGTGTGAAAAAACTACACAGAGAGAGAGAGAGAGAGAGAGAGAGAGAGAGAGAAATCATGTACGGTTACATTGGAATCATTATTATGATGCAGTCTGATTGGTTCCGCCCCTTATTCCCCACCTCTTCTCCCACCTGTATAACTGTTTCCTCTTATCCCCCTTGCCGGCTGATTCCAGCTGATCCTGATCAAGCGACAGCCAGGCCAAGAAGCTAAAGGCGGAGCCTGGCCACCTGGAAATGGTCGGCACGGCAATCCCTGCCATGGGTGGGGTCAGATCGAAGTAGTGTGTCGCGCTGTGGAGGGTGTGTTTCCGGAGCATGGCGAGCAGCGAGCGCAGCACCGGCTCGGTGTACAGCTGAGGGCGGTTCTCGTGGTTCCGCAGCAGGCTCAGAAGCCGGTGGAGCTCAGCGCCGCTCAGAGACTCCGCCCCCAGAGCGCCCAGAAGTGTCAGAAGGCTCTCCGCACATACTCGCGGGAGACGGCCGTCTCTCTCGAGTGTGGAGAGGACGCACTCGGACATGCGCGCATTGACGCAGGCGGCCCGCGTCCGCCGATTTAAGGCGCAGATCCTCCGTAGGCGATCGGCCGCGAAGATCTGGAGCTCGGTCGAGTCGAGTTCCGGGAGCCAGCGGATCAGGAGGAGGAGAGGCTCCACGTTACTGATCCCCAAAAAACCCACCGATGAGTGATCACCCTCCACTGCCTACAGACACACAGAGACACAGAGAGACAAGGACGCAGGTTTGAGCCTCACAGGCTGGACCGCTGCTGTAACACAGAATACAGTGAATGTCCATGAACGTGTCCGGGTCTCACCATGTTCATGAGCTCCTTCAGCAGGTTCCTGGACGGCTGCCCCAGGGAGACGAGCACCTCGTACAGGTGGGTATATCCGATCCGCTCCTTAAACACTTCCTGAATGGGCGGAGCTCATGAGTCAATCAGTGCTACCACACACCTTGCCTACATGACTGAAACATCGTGTCTGTGAGACTGACCTTCGCGGCTGGTGATTTGTGCATCACGGTGGTGAGGGTTTTGATCGTCGCCACGGCGAGAGAGTCCAACCTGCCTTCCAAGACCTGAGAGGTGGAGAAACTCCTCAATCGACTCGTATAACAGACAACGTTCCAGCACTTTCTACCACTGCCTTCGCTCAAGTGGGATGGGTGTTATAACTGATCAGTAACAAATGATGAGGCTACATGGCAGCGGCAGCAGTAGAAAGTCTGTGATTCTTATTAGAACAACAATCCCACTTATACGTCCCGAATTATTTAAGGGTTTAGTACAATATTCTTAGACACGTTAGATGTCCATGATTTATAATCACCAAAGCAACTAAATACATTTAGCGTAACCTGTAAAATAAACAACACTGTACTAAACCCTTAGATAATTCATTAAGGTATATAAGCTGATCATTTTTAGTGTATTTGGGAGAATTTTTAGAGCATCGGTGACTGATTATGACTCGTGATTTTAGTTTGTTCCCTCGGCCATGAAGTCCCGGCTTCCTGCTCCGACACCGAGCCGCTCGATAAACGCAGGTGTGTTTCCATCCACTCGTTTTTTAAATATCAAACTTCAAACATCACATCTGGAGCTTTAACTTAGAACAAAAGCAACTTATTCGTGTCAAAAAACAGGCCTATTTCACTCGGCCAAAAATGCAGCATTGGTGCTGATTTAATTTATTAATTTTAACAAAATAATACAGAAAATCTGTGTGCCAAAGTAGCAGAACTTGTAAGGATAATTTAACATGGAAGTGACCAATCTTGCTTCCCTAAAAATTTCAAGTTGCTAACTTCAGCCAAATTGGAGAGATGATTTTATACGTGACCCCCAAAATGGTCATTTTTCAGCGTTCTACTGTCTCGCTTCAAACAACAATAATTTAAAATGTAAAAGATTGATATTTTTTTGAGTATTGATACCAAAATTGGTGTTCTCAAAAGAGAACATTTGTACATATGACCTGTACAAATTTGTTCCTAAAATGAAAGCATTCTGTGCAAAATTAGGGATTCTTTCCACCCCAAAAAACTGTAGTGTCCGTAACCACGTCAAATCCATATTGTAATATCTTAACAATTTTGCATTTTAGAATACCTACATTACACTTTTTCAGGTTTATGTTTTTCATGTGAAGTCTAAATCGGCTTTTAAAGTTTCATCTTTGAATGACAGTTAAGATCGTTGACTTAAAAAAAAAAAAAAAAAAAGTTACGGACACTACGCCTAGGTGAAACAGCCGACTTGTTTTGCCCGACTACTAATCGTGATAAAAATTGATCCACGTGTAGTAAAGCATCTAACCAATCACAGATGAGACTGATTTCCTGTAACCAATTATAATGGAGAAGGCGGGATTTATACCTAACCTCAAAGTTGGAGAACAATGTATCCTTTTCCCCCCCTGCAGATTAAACACTTCGCTGCAGGCAGAACAATAAAGTAATACTCTGATTAAACAGATAAATTGTGTCTGTAAATTATCATCATCAGATCAGCATCTGGGGTCATAGGTTAAACTGGAATCTCTAATCAGAATTAATTTGAACAGATATTGTCCATGTAAACGTAGCTAGTGTGTTTCAGGAGTGTGAAAGAAGCGAAACGCTGAGTCGCATCAATGGATGCGTCAGCATGGACAGCCATTAGGAGGCGCTCTTTCGCTCTTTAGTCTCTCTAAGCTCTGACTTTTTCAGGAAGTTGAAAAACATGACGGTTGTCACTAGATGTTTGCTAAACCAGCTGTGAATTCCTGAACGTCTGAATATTATTAATGTTCCTGAAAGTATAGAAAGAAAGAAACATTTTCGATGGGAATTTTTAACTTGGTGGAAAAACCCACAAGACTTATAATGTCTGTATTTCAAACGCAGTCAAACTCAGCAGCATCAAACACCTCTTCAACAAACGAGTGGATGGAAGAGACGCATCTGAGTAGGGAACAACACACACATACACACGCACACAGGCTGGTGGATTCCAGAGCAGGGAACTGGACAATGAAGCATTTTTCTTTATATGACCATGCAGAAAGAGGACACACACACACACACGCACACACCATGTTAACCCAAGCGTAGACATTCCCAACATTTATCCCTGTCCACCCGAGTGCACCATTAACCCTCATGGGTCACATGATCAGCCTGTTAGAGAAAGCAGGAAGTGTTTCGTTGCAGGTGGGACAGAGACAGACATACAGCATGGACCGAGTGCAGTGTGAAGCTCCAGGTGAAGCCGTGATGCGAAGGAAACTCCTTCCCAAATCAACAAATGATGGAGGAAATAAAGAGGAAACAAAAGCCGAAGAAGCGGGAAGGGGTAGAACAATCACAGGCGATATGAATGACCGAGCCACTCCACTAGAGGCCACCGTATTCACTTTACTGTAACATCAGATGGGCGTTAAAGGGGCGGAGCTTTAGTTTCAAGCTTTGCACACAGCTCGTGTGTTTTGTCAGTTTGTTTTGAAGGACCCCACGTGTTCAGGTTGAAAAATGAAAAGTGATTAGATGTAGATTTGAACCCTGGTAATATTGCAAGTGGGTGTGGCCTCGTCCTGGAGTGGCCCAGTGGGCAGAGCGGCAGTCGCACAAGGTGACAGGTGGGCGGTACCTGGCTTTCAATCTCTCCTGTCAGTAATCTGTTGGTTAAATCTTTCTGCTCTTTGTCTGCGGCGGCGAACCTAACGTTTACCAGCTGCAGCCCGCGCGCGGTTTAGAAAGGAGGAGAAGAGACAAGTGCAAAGGGTTAAACTTTATTAAAAAAATGTAAAAAATAAAATAAAAAAAAGGTCAAGAGGTTACAGCGCACTGCGTCTTAAGCATTCCGTTCCTAAGGAGGGAAAAAAACGTGCACGCTGAGTAAGCAGACTATAGTTTATAAGCTCGTGCATGTGACACACACAGAGAGAGAGAGAGAGAGAGAGAGAGAGAGACAGAACACATACAGACGAGAACTAGAAAGACAGTTAATATAATTAATTACACTAATTAACTAATTAGTCAAACACAGAAACATACAGAACGTCAGTCAAAAGACCAAAAATTTACACATCACTTCAACACACACACACACACACACACACACACACACACACACACACACAGTATGTCCACTAGAGGACATGGATTTGTCTCTCTGGTTTGATTAATCTGGCGATTCTGTAAGTATCATGATTTTCTAAATATCCCAATTATTTATTATACTTTTCCAGATTTTGCTACTACAGTTAAAACCAGATATTTACATACACTTCAGAAGAAAAAAAAAAACACAAAAGAGTAGTTTAAAAGAAAAATAGTAAAATTCCATAAAATTCTCCCTCGCTCGATTCTGACATTTAACAAAAACAAAACATATGTTAATATTTATTGATCTAAAACAGAAAAAGTTTACTCTGATTTAATGTTTGACAGTATAGAAAAAAAGGTTTTGTCTGTTTTTTTTTTCTGAATTGTACGTAAATATCTGGTTTCAACTGTATTTTAAGATCTTCTACTTAAAATAAATAAACACATGTGAGAAATAATTTGGAAGTTTTATACCGTGGCTTTATTCACCAGCTTCACACCTGAACTGAACACGAGTAATAACTCAGGTGCAACAGGTTTAAATTATAATTAAGCTCTGGGAGCCGTGAGTGCTGGATTCTTAAGTATAATTCGGTTCTAAATTCTGAACATGTGTTTGGTTCTGAACATGTAAATATGTTTGGTTCCTGAATTTTAGGGCGTTTTCACATTAGGCATGACTGATTTGTTCTGTGCCCAGGAAATAACACGTAAATGAATTATAAATAATTTGCTAGTGGCCGGCATTCACATTATTTTTGCGCTCTGTACTCGGGCACACTTGCGTATTTGTTTGCCTCTGAAACAGCAGGGGGCGGTATGCACAAAGTTGGTTTGAGAGCCTTCATAAACACAAACAGAAGAAGAGAACGAGGACGTAACTCTTGGTTATATATGCCTAATACTACTGCTATACCAAAGGAGAACGATGGCACTGATTACGTTGAATTTTATAAAGCGGGCCACTTCCGTGTTCAGGTACGATTGGCTTCCGTATCTGAGTCGATCCGTGCCCGAGTAGAGTACTGCGGTATTGACAGATACGGTTGCCTGAGGCCACATATTCAGGCTGTTCCAAAGTCTGGAACGATTGTGTTCTCACTAATCAGAACGAACCAGACTTTGGGGTCGAGTGCTCTCAGGAGCGATTCAGGGTTCCTAATGCGAAAACGCCCTAAAACACTCTCAATTTCTAGCATTTAGATTTCTCGATTCACTGTTAATCGTGCAACTTCTGAAATTCATGTTATGGGGTGTGAGTTCTGAGTTCTAGGATTCTCTGCGGTTCTGTGTGAGGTTCTGAGAGTCGGGTTCTGGACCGTACCTTGCTGTTCTGTAAGAGGCGAGTCAGGTGCTCAAAGCAGTTGCTGTTGAGGAAGATGGCCTGAAGAACGGGCCGGTCAGAGCACTCGAACATGTCCTGTATTGTGTCTGATAGATAGATCACAAAGACAAAAACAGAGGACATGATGAAGATGAGCAATAACAACCTAATGACAACAGAGCTGCCCAGTTCCCCCTACTCCACTCACCTAGCATGTTCACCTGCAGCGCCACCAACCGGCTCTCCCAGTGGTGTGAACGAGGCGGCGCTGGCTGACCTTTGACCACAGCCGCATTGGGGTCGTAGTTGAGCAGTTTGAAGTAGCTGTCGAGGACGGTGCTGATCTCCACCTGTCTCTGATCCGAGCTGCTGGCCAGCAGGCTGTGCACCACCTCCCTCAGACAGCACAGGGTGAGCACTGCCTTCCGGTCCGGGGCGGCTCCGTCCCAATCCTCTCCCTCATCGCCTTCCCCCGTGCACTCCCCAGCACCCAGGACACCCAACAGCACCTCCATGGTGGCAGGGGAGATGGCGAGGAGAGCATTACGCTGTGCGGGAGTGAATAATAAGAGATCTGTTTAAATCTCTTGGTTTAAATTGAGACAAACGCTGTCTTAAACGTTCATCTGCCCACAACCAATTTGTGTTATGCACAGATCCGCTAGTTAGCCGTACGGATATCCCACAAGCCTTGCGCTATCAGGGTAACCATGGCAACATCGACAAACATACAATCCCTCACTAGCGAGTGAAACCCAATAGGCGTTAAACGTTCAAAAAAGTGCAAAAGTAAACATCCCCACCTGTCCACCTGCAACTATGGATCCAAACAGGTGGAGGAGACAACATTTCAGACTGTCCTTCAGATGTTCACTCTCCTGAAAACACTCTGAACACACACACACACACACAAAGATAGGGCATCATGTTATCTATGCAAAGAAAAACCTGCAGATGGACGTCCCCTCTGGAGCTGCACTTGTTCACTCAATGGCCCCTCTGTATGTCTCAGCTGATAGACAGAAGGGCAATGATTTCACACACACACACACGCGCACACACACACACACAGAGGCTGCTTTGTGCAAGGGTTGAAATGTTATCAGCGGCTCTGTGCAGCTCGCAAATAGGGTACACAAAGAACAGATTCATCCAGAGAGAGAGAGAGAGAGACACAAAGAGAGAGAGAGAGAAAGAGAGATATCTGTTATCAAAAATTTGTCTAGTACAGTGTGCTCTAATTGGCTGAGAGCAGTACGGTGTGTCTGAGGTATGATGTCGGATGATAGTGTTTAACAGTTTGTGTTTGAGTAGCTTGTGTTTCCTGCTTCGTGCCGGGGTCTGATGGTGTCTAGTGGTGTTTGATGGCGTTTGATGGTGTGAGGTGGCATATAAAGGTGTTTGATAGTGCTTGATTAGTGGATTTTTGGTGTTTGATGGTGTGCGATGGTGTGTAGTGATGTTTGATTATGTGTTGTGGTGTTTAATGGCGCATGATTGCCTATAGATTGATGGTGTTTGATGGCTTTTAATCGCCTGTGGTTGTGTTTGCTGGCATTTAATTGTGTTTCAGGGTTTAAGGTGTCGTATGATGTTTGGTGCGGTTTAATGACATGCGTGATGGCGTGAGGTGGCATTTGCTGGTGAGTGATGGTGTGAGGTGGAATTTAATGGCATTTGATGGCATGTTGTGGTGGCTGATGGTGTGTGACAGCGTGAGGCGGCATTTGATGGCTTGTATGGTGTCTAGTGATGGCTTGATGGCTTGTATGGTGTCTGGCGATATTTGATGGGTGTGATGGTATCTAGCGATCTTTGATGATGTTTAATGGCTTGTAGTAATGTTTGATTGTGTGTGATGGTGTCTAGTTATGTTTGATGGTTTTTATTGCTCTTTGATGGTGTGTGACGGTGTCTAGCGATGTTTGATGGTGTTTGATGGTTTTTATTTGTGTTTGATGGTGTGTGATGGTGTCTAACAACGTTTGATGGCGTTTGATGGTTTTTATTGGTGTTTGATGGTGTTTGACAGTGTCTAGTAATGCTTGATGTCATTTGATGGCTTTAGTGGTGTTTGATGGTATATAATGGTGTTGGATGGAGAGCATTGAAATATTGTTACTCACGGTAGAAAAAAGGAACAAACTCGACGGTTAGAGGAGCCGCTTTAAACTTCTGTCGGCTCTTCTCCACTGTACTGATCTGCTGCCTGCACACACACACACACACACACACACACACACACACACACAGTATTATATGAAAATCAACAATTAACTGTTTCATTTTTACCAATCGAAAATAAACATTAAATAGGTCAGTATGATGACATCACTGTGACACTACTGATTATGTAAATCAGGCGAGACTAGCAGGACAGAGACGCGGTACAGAGACGCGAAACAACACAGAAATGGGGGGGAAAAAACAATAACATTGTTTGTTTTGGCCCCAAACATGTCTGATGTGGTTAATCAGCTTAATTGCTGTGCGTGTGTGTGTGTGTGTGTCTCGGATTACAACACTGTTGGGAATGATTAGCGGGATAACAAAACACAGGTGTGCAGGATTAGCGTGAAGCACTATAGCGTACACTGTAATACAGAGAACACCTGTAGCTCAGGACGCTCTGTAAACATGTGGGTTTCTGTGTTTGTGGAAAAACAAACACCCGCACGAACTGCTATAACAGAGCAGCGCAGCGAGGGATCACGACACAGAGCGGCGAGACATCACGACCTAAAGCAGAGAGGGATGGCGAGTCTGGAGTGGCGAGGGATCATGGGATACATGAGGCCATACTGTAGCCTTCTGACATGCAGCTTTTTCTTATTATACTGTAGTCCAGCTAGACACAAACTATAAACATGACAGTACAGTATGACATCACTGACCAAAACCTGTGTATTTTTTCTAGATGTTTCCATTCTGAATGTAATTTAAGCTTATGTAATCTGTACTGGAAAACAGTGGTGTGATGGAGGTTAATGGAGAAACGCTGGTGTCGGATGGAGAACGCTGGTGTCTGATGGAGGTTAATGGAGAACGTTGGTGCCTCATGGAGGTTAATGGAGAACGTTGGTGCCTCATGAAGGTTAATGGAGAACGTTGGTGCCTCATGAATGTTAATGGAGAATGCGATGTAATGGAGAACGCTGTTGTGTGATGGAGGTTAATAGGGAAATGTAGTGTCTCTGATGGAGGCTAATGGAGACCGCTGGTGTCTAATGGAGGTTAATGGAGAACGCTGGTGTCTGATGGAGGTTAATGGAGAATGCGATGTAATGGAGAACGCTGTTGTGTGATGGAGGTTAATAGGGAAATGTAGTGTCTCTGATGGAGGCTAATGGAGACCGCTGGTGTCTGATGGAGGCTAATGGAGACCGCTGGTGTCTGATGGAGGTTAATGGAGACCGCTGGTGTCTGATGGAGGCTAATGGAGACCGCTGGTGTCTGATGGAGGCTAATGGAGACCGCTGGTGTCTGATGGAGGCTAATGGAGACCGCTGGTGTCTGATGGAGGCTAATGGAGACCGCTGGTGTCTGATGGAGGCTAATGGAGACCGCTGGTGTCTGATGGAGGCTAATGGAGACCGCTGGTGTCTGATGGAGGTTAATGGAGAACGCTGATGTCTGATGGAGGTTAATGGAGAACGCTGATGTTATCGGAGAACGCTGATATCAGATGGAGGTTATCGGAGAACGGTGATGTGTGATGGAGGTTAATGGAGAATTTGATGGAGTTTGATGTTAAGTGCTGGTGTTTAATGGTGTCTGATAAAGACTGCGTGTGTACCCATGGATGCGGTGTCTCCAGTTGTGGTACGGATCGTACAGACTCTCGCAGAAGGCCAGCGCATGTCGCACAAACTCCTCAGCCTGCGTCTGATCCACCAGCTCCTTCTCTTTGGTCTTACTCTTTAGCTACAGACAGAGAGACGGGTTCATACAGTCACATACATATACCTTCAGTTTAAGAGACAGACAGATAGAGAAAGAAAGAGAGAGAGAAACCTGCTGGATGTAGAGTGTTGTCATGGTGATAATTTGATTGATGTAGGAGCAGGTGCCGATTTCTTCCACATTAGACAGGTTCCTGTCAGAGACGTCAGACACACACACACACACACACAAAGTTCAGTTGAGAGATTTGCGTCATGCTTTAAAGCATTGTGTCAGGGTGTGTGTGTGTGTGTGTGTGTATGTGTGTGTGCGCGTCTGTCATGCAGACTGCTGTAAGATGTCGGACCATTAGTTCCAGCAGACAGACTCATCTTTGCACCACGGTAATAATCCACACACAGATGCAGCTGGAGTGGTGTGTGTGTGTGTGTGTGTGTGTGTGTGTGTGTGTGTGTGAACATTTGCGTAGATGTGTGTGTGTGTGTGTGTGTGTGTGTGTGTGTGTGTGTGTGTTGTGGTGAGGTAATGGAACATTTCTGGCCTTTTAAACATTCAAGAAGAAATAGACAATTTCTCAGACACAGAAATGGCCTGGTAGATGTTAGTCACATGATCATGCAGCTTCAGTTATACACCATACACTGTGTGCGTGTGTGTGTGTGCGCGTGTGTGTGCGTGTGGGTGTGTGTGTGTGTGTGTGTGTGTGGGTGTGGGGGTGTGGGGGTGTGGGTGTGGGGGTGTGGGTGTGTAAGGTTGTAACATGCTCATTGCAGGTGTGCCAAAGGTGGAAAGTACCTGCAACTTCAAGAGCGTTAATTATTAATAAAGAACAATAGTAGTACTCTGACTTTAGATCACATTCACTTGGCACTGAGGCATGCTGGGAAATCATCCAGCCCCCACAATACAATGCACAGAACAAAGTAACAGCGCTTTATTTATTATTATTACTATTATTATTAATATAACAATATTAAACGGTGTCTTCATCACCATCTCACTGTTTTAAAATCTACGAGGATGAGTCAAAAATTATCCGCTGTACAAATCTCCCCCCCCCCCCCCCTTTTTTTTCTGTCCAATTCCTCCCCGTCACTAGGGCGCCCCCACATTAAGGCTACTACTACCACTCAGTCGGGAAGTTTCCTCCGAACCACATGACGCCAGCCGACCGCATCTTTTCGAACTGCTCACTCACGCACCGTTGTGGGCGGAGTAACACACTCAGAGGACAGCGCTATCCGCTCCTTCCGCTTGCGTGAGCTCACAGACGCCCCTGATAGAGCCGTGATTAATGTGGGAGCACTAAGTACCTCTCATCCCTCCCCTCTGAGAGAGCTCGGCCAATCTGCTCTCTCTAGACCTCCGGCTGCGAGAGTTTACAGCATCACCCGGGAATCGAACTCGCGATCTGGGTGCCATTTCTGCTCACACCGCAGTTACAGATGAACTGATGTGCTGATCATCAGGACAGTGCAGCCAAAAGAACTGCATATATTTTTTAACTCACCCTCGTATAAGATGCCTGTGCAAATTCTGACCAATCAGAATCGAGCGTTCATTCCCCTGTGATTACATTATTATACAGCAGGACATAATAGAGCAGCCCAGACATTCAGCTTGACCTTTGGAGCTCGCGACCTTCTAGTGTGCTACTTTATTATCATCTATAGTTATAATAATAATTATCATTATTATAATCTAAATGTAAGAAGTGGAAATGTCACAGCCTTTAAGATGACCTTTGCAGTGAAGCTCAGTGTGTTTTTTAGTGCGAGATAAACTTCATCCGCCTACACGGCAAGCCACAGAGACGTCATTACAGACACACGCATCGTACAGGATGAAATAAACATCCAGTTAAGATTAGATTGGAATAGATTTCATTATATTAGATTAAATTAGATAAGATTTCATTAGATTATTTTAAATTAGATTATATTAACTTAGATTAGATTTCATTACTTTATATATAATTAGATTTGATTTCATTAGATTGCATTAAATTAGATTGGATTGGCTTTCATTTAATTATATTTACTTAGATTGGATTAGATTAGATTTTATATAATTATATTAAATTAAATTAGATTATTAGATTCTATTACATTAGATTGGATTAAATTTTATTTAAATATTTTCATATTAAATTTGATTAGATTTCATTAGACTATATTAAGTTAGATTTGATTAGATTCCATACAATTATATTACATTTAAATTGGATTAGATGTCATTTGATTATGTTAAATTAGATTAGATTGGATTGGATTTCATCATACACCTTGTGAAAACAAATCAGACACAAGGTTGAGTAATGTCTGACGTCCTCGCAAACATGTATGAGACAAATGGTCCTGCTCATGAAATTTAGACTTTATTGTAAGATTTATAGTTGTACTTGTAATTTATTTTTATTTATCACACCTGTAATAAATCACTTCTATCAGTTTCTGGAACGTGCATAATTAGAGTTTATGTGTGTGTGTGTGTGTGAGAGACCTGCAGATGATGATGAGGAACTTGAGCAGCAGCAGAGCGAGGTGTTGTTGTTCCTGCTCGAGTCCGACTGAAGCTTTCTGAACGCACTGCATCAGCTGAACACGCAACACCTGCAGGATGTTATCAGGGAGGAGAGATAGGACCGGCGGCACCTCGTCCACCCTACGGACAAACAAACACAGAAACATACAAAACGCACGCCTTAATGCGCATTCATATAAAGACGGGAATCACCAGGGACCATGAGTGCACCCAGGTGACGATTTGAACTGTACTGCGATTCTGTATCACGATTTTGTAAATACGCTGATTCAATACAGTGGAACCTTGGATTACGAGCATAATTCGATCCGGAAGCAGGCTTGTATTCCAAAACACTCGTAAACCAAATCAAATCTGCCCATAAGAAATAATGAAAACTCAAATAATTTGTTCCACAGCCCAAAAAAATAAATACAGAAAAATAATTAATACAATATATAAAGTAAAAATAAAACTAATTAATCTGCACTTTACCTTAAAAAAAAAAGTAAAATAAATCCCAACAAATAAGTGTTTCCGTTTGTGCGCGCAGGTGCCGTGTATTTGTGTGTGTGTGTGTGTGTGTGTGTGTGGAATTAGCCCCTTCCCTCGCCATGTCTTACACAGTAAAACTCCTCCTCCCTCAGTGTGTGTGTCTGTGTGAAGCCGGGGAGAGGGGGTGTAAAGGCGAGTGTGTGTGTGTGTGTGTGTGTGTGTGTGTGTGTGTGTGTGTGTGAGAGAGACGGTGTGTGTGTGTGTGTGTGTGTGTCGGTGTCAAAAAACTTGGCACTCGTAAACCAAGACATGCTCGTTTTTCAAGTCAAAATTTATTAAAAATCTTTGCTCGTCTTGCGGAACACCCGTAAACTGGGGTACTCGCAATCCGAGGTTCCACTGGAATTTTTTTTAATTTTTTTTTTTACGATTCTAAACAAGCTTGGCGAATAATTCGCTCCTACCACACCAACAAGAAGCAACCCGAAACAAATATAGGGGTTTTCCAGGAACGGGGGGTGAATACTTATGCACTCGTTTCTTATGCTCTGTATTACTGGAGCAGCTGCTCAGCCATCAAGTTATCCGATCAGCTCGACTTGTGGCTGATTACATCATGCATGTGAAGATCAAAAGCTCTGAAGGTTTTCATCCGATTGTGTCAGTTTTAATGATGCTGTGCTCACTGTCGCCTCCTGTCTGATGACATACTTTTCCATTGTTGTAATCTTAAGTTTCGAGATGATTCTCAGCTCACCCCAGGTATAAAGAGGAGCTATTAGAGTAATCTCAGCCTTCCTGTCACCTCGGACCAACCGGTCTGTCCGTTCTCCTCTGACCTCCCTCTTCATTGAGCCGCTTCAACCAGAAGAACTGGATTTGTGTTTGTTTATAGACAAAGTTGGGGTGGGGAGATGGATTAATTCGTAGGATTAAATGGCGTAGTGGTTAGCGCTGCTGCCTCGCACCTCTGGGGTTGAGGGTTCGATTCCCGTCTTGTGTGTGTGTGTGTGTGTGTGTGTGTGTGTGTGTGTGTGTGTGGAGTTTGCATGTTCTCCCGGTGCTTCCCGAGTACTCTGGTTTTCTTCCACAGTCCTAAAACAAGCAGATTAGGCTAATTGGCTTATAGTGTGTGGATGAGTGTGTGTGTGTGTGTGTGTGTGTGTGTGTGTGTGTGTGTTCCCATGAGCCTGTACAGGATAAGCGGTATAGACAATGAATGAATGCAGTTGATGTGGTACAATGTCGCCCTTCCTCTATAATCCTGCAGGGGGCGTGTGCTAAACTGTTCAGACATTGGCAGACGGCACAGTGGGGTGGGAGCAAAATATTTGCTAAGTTTGTCTGAAAAAAAAATACATCAAATCAAGGCATTTAGAAAATCATGAAACTTACAAACTCACAATAAAAACAAAATCGACAGCCGGGTATCGTGATTTCATCATATCGTCCCTATCCGTGCCCTGTTTGTGTGTACGAGTTCCCGGTGCTCAGCACTTCCTGCAATACTCGAACTGGCACCACAATCCATTCCACAGTGAACGCCTCTGAGCTCACCGCTGCTCTTTGTTCCTGCTCTAATGTTTGATGTAAACACTAACGTGCTCCTGAATGACCTGAACGGTTTGGTGTGTCGTGCTGCTGCCGTGTGATTGGCCGGGCAGATAATCGCATGAATGAATGAACGAATGAATGAATGAATGAACGCACTAGCAGGTGAACAGGTGTTCCTATTAAAGTGCACAGTATAATACCGACTCTGAAATTTCAGTGCGAGGCTCAAGGCTGATTATACAGTAAAATGGATGCAAATATGATCTAAACACACACACACACAGGAAGAACTTTGGACAAGTTTATAGTCTACAGGGTTCCTAGCCAGAACAAACACCAGCTGTATCTTTATGTTTAGAAATTATAAAATGTCAGGGTTCTGATGACACACACCATGCGAGACAGGTTCGGGTTTCCTACCTTCTGTGAAAGGAAACTGGACATTGAACATTCTTTCTAGAAAACCGTGTGGTTTAAGTTTGGGGAGAGAAAAACAACGTAGATATGGGTGTGATGGTCAGGGGTGCACATACTTTTGGTCATATAGGATAGTGTAGGGAAGTATATTGATTTTTTTAAGGTATATAGATATATTTTAAAATAAAACATGAAATAAGCTGGATATAGTATGATAATGATGTGACATTAAAGTGTGTGTGTGTGTGTGTGTGTGTGTGTGTGTGTGTGTGTGTGTGTGTGTGTGTGTGTATATGTCTCTCTCTCTCTCTCTCCGGATATAGTTCTTGGTCCATCGCTCACCCCTATTGAAAGGATTTAATAAAGCCGATGACCGGTCGTGGGAAAGCCGTGCACTGGAACTAACAGGCGACCCTCTCTATACACGCGCGCACACATGCACACACACACATTTACACACACCTACACACACACAGTAGTTCAAAGTTCAAAGTGTGCCCTACTGCTATGACTTAACAACGTCGCCAAAGCAAATTAAAGTGACATTATACACGGACCTCTGTATATACACACTGATAGCAAATTATAATAAATAAAAATAGAATTTGTATTACAATTATTTGTACTATAGAGAGATATGCTATTGATTAAATTATAATTCCACAACAATAATGCAAAATATCCTACAATAAATGGTATCATGGTTTGATTAGATTACATTAGATTGGATTAGATTTCATTAGATTAGATTAAAAGATTTCATTCGACTATATTAGAATAGATTTCGTTAGATTATATTATAATATATTTTATGAGATTAGATTACAATATATTTCATTAGATCATATTCAAATAGATTGGATTAGATTTCATATCATATTAGATTAGATTTGATTAGATTTCTTTAGAATATAGTAGATTAGATTACAATGTATTTCATTAGATTAGATTAAAGTAGATTAGATGTTATTAGATTAGATCAAATTTCCTTAGATTATATTAGAATATATTTCAATATAATATACAGTACATTATATTTGATTAGATTTCATTAGATTAGATCAGATCAGATTTTCTCATCTGATGAAGAATGGATACACACGTAGCTGCAGCCGAGCACTTCCCTCATGCTCTTCCTGCTCAGCGCTCAGAGAGGAGACGTTTGGGATGATGGCTGTGAATTTACAGAAATCTAATCTGGTGTGGAGTTCTGGACAGATCAGACTGCAGTGTGTCTCTGGTTCTACTTCCTGTAGTGTAGCTCACAGTGTGTACAGTGTGTGTCCCTGCTCTGGGGGTTTACATTGTAGGTCTTGGTGTGTCCTCCGGTGATTCCTCACTCTGTGTTTAGTCAGAACGTCTCTTTCTTTCAGGTTCTTCAGATGGTCTGTGAATTGGATTTCTCAGTCGAGTGTCGAGTCTTTAGTTCGGTTTGTGATTTCATTTCATTTCTTCACTGTTCTGTGTTCTTTAAGTCTGTTTCCAATGTATTCAGTCTGGATTTGGTGGGGTTTGGGTGTGTGTTTGAGTGTGTGTAAGTGTGTCCCTGGGTGGGGGTGTGTGTATGTGAATGTTCCACTGTAGTTTATGTCATGACACACACACAGTGTAAAGACTAGCTTTGCCTCTACGGATGTTTTAAACGATTCGGTGGCATAAACACACCCTTATTATTATTATTATTATTATTATTATTCCGTTTTACTTGTTTTGGTACGATATGAGGGTCAGACATCACACACGTGATAAACGAAACTATTGTTGCTTAAACGTGGCGGCCCGTACCTCATCGGCTGTTTCTCAAAGTCCACATCCAGACTGCGATCATACGAACTGATGAAAATCTCCAGCCACAGCTTCAGATAATCAGGGTCCCTCTGTAACAGAGCGAGAGAGAGAGATGTCAGAGATACAGACAGAAAGACTGTAAAGAAAATAGGAAAAACAATAACGAGGTGCACAAGCAGAGAGATGGAGAGATAATGAAGAAGACAAAAACGAAAAATATGAGGAAAGAAAGCAAGAGAGAAAAAAAACAGACCCAAAAGAAGAGATCCAAAAGAAAAGAAACAGAGAAAAAAGTGGAACAGTGAGAGAGAGAGAGAGAGAGAGAGAGAGAGAGAGATGACAGACACAGACAAGAAGAGGCAGACAGTGAAACACAGAGAAAGAAAAAAGAAAAGCAGACAGTGAGATACACAAACGGAGAGACGGTTAAAGAGAGAAACGGAGACAGAAAGAGAAATAAAGAGACGGATGGATAAATATTCAAAAACAGAAGAGAAAATGAAGAAGAAGAAAAAGAGAGCTACAGCTTTAACAGTGACAAAGTAAATGAAGAGAGAGAGAGAATTTTATATTATAACAGGTGCCATATTATTATTAGACCCAACAACATTAACAAAAGCACACAGATACAGGTCGCAGGAAGTCGTCATGGTAACTAGAATAAAAAAACTTCCTCATATGAAACATACACACACACACACACACACACACACACACACACACACACACACACACAAATTGTTAAGCTAAGTCTCTGTTGTGTTGTCAAACATTGGCTAACATCTGTGATTGGCTAATCAAACTGAAGCCCCGCCCACCATCATACCCTGAAACACCTGAAAGGTGAGCTGGTGATCTACAGAATGTAACTGTTCTGTGCACTTGTGTGTGTGTGTGTGTGTGTGTGTGTGTGTGTGTGTGTGTGTGTGTGTGTGTGTGTGTGTGTGTGTGTGTGAAAACTGGTTTGATCACATTCAACTGGACTCACGTGAGCATCACACACACACACACACACACACACACACACACACACACACACACACACACACACACAATCAGAGCAAACATTCCAGGAACCATATAAAAAAAAATGTCAAAAAATCAGGACAGAAGGAATGAGAACAGTCTCCCCTTCTCTCTCTCTCCCTCTCTCTCATACACACACACACACACACACACACACACACTTATTAACACTATTAGGAGTAAATATAGTTAACAGAATTCAGGCATTTAAACACAAGTTTAGTAATGCTCGTAGTTTAACCCTTTTCATGAGATACCCAGGTGACCTGACGTAACCACGGTGATTCAAATTGGCTGTGGCTGTGCTTTACTTTGCTAGCATTAATGTTATCTGATAATGATGACTGAATAACTGACAAAACGTTCACTTTTCACTCGCCTCAGTCTCTGTATCTGATGTAGAGGAGGCGGAGTTCGGACGGACAGGGAGTGAGAAAAAAAATCAGAGAGGTTTCGTTTGGATGAACTTTTCTCTCAGTGGCTGTTGTTCCTTGACTTAGCTTAGCTAAAACACTTCAGGACAGTTCGTGAGCACGGCACGGGGCGAGTTTTAAAAGCTACTGAGAATAAAAAAGGAAAATAAAAATTCTTAACATCGAACAAAATACATTTTTACAGACAATTAAAATGTTAAATTCATCTCCTGCTGTTTTGTAATTCGCTTTAACAACCACTTAGTGCTTGAAATGCATTCACTGTTGCGAGTGCACATAACGAGGGACGGGAATCATCAGGAATAGAGTATTGTGATTTTTCAGATTTTATTACAATCCTAAACAAACTTTGCAAATAATTAGCACAGAAATGTTGAGGTGTGTGATTAGTTTAGTGCAGTTTAGGACTATGGAGAAACACACACACACACACAAAAGGCTAATTATTTCACTCTAACAGCACAACCGCAACCTTTTATACCACAGAAATTTACTTTGAAAATTTCTACATTTCTATTCATCAAAAAGCGACTAGAGAGCCTTTTTTTTTTTTTTTTTTTTTACACGGTTATAGCTACGAATAATTCTATGCAACATCTGTGAAGCAAGTTCCTGTTCTCACTTCCACTAAAGCAGCGATAAAGAGGCGTTCCTGATTGTTCTGCATGAACTCGTTTTCCCATTCGACACGACTGATTCGTACCTTGCTCAGGAACGCTTGCTCCCTCCCCCCAGCCCGCCGTTCACCTTGATTTTTGCACTTGATGTACAGTACATACTTGATTTTGCATACTTGCGTTTTTACACTCTCCTATACAGCAGGGGGCAGTATGCACCTACCTGTTTTGCGAGCCGCCGTTAAACAAAAACGAGGAAGTTAACTTTCAAGCTACGCCTAATATTATTGATACAATTTCAGACAAATATCTTGCCTGCATTCCTGCTGTATCTGTTGTAATTGTGTAGGTCAGAGGACGCGATTGGCGCGCGCTTTGTTCACATGGAGATTTTTTTTTTTTTTTACATGGAGGAGAATGAAGATCTACAGTACTTCCGTGCTCAGGTACAAATCTGATTGGCTTCCAAATCTGATTCGATCCATGCCCGAGCACACTGTACTGTTCGCATAAGAAGACCTCTTCAAATTGGACTCGGCGCGGTTCCAGAGCGCGGAACGATTGTGGTCTCAATGATCTAAATGAACCAGACTTTGGGGTCAAGCGTTCTCGGAAATGATCCCGTGGCCCTGATGAAAAAAAAAAAAACCTTAAACACACACGTACACACACACAAAAAAAAATAAATACACACAGATTGTCATGTCTTGTGAAACAAGACAGTGTAAACTCATCTGTGCTGAAGACTTTGATGTACTGATACTGGATTGTGTATCAGGAGAATTCCAAACACATCACAGACTACATTTTTGGAAAACACTTTCACTCATTCTCGACACCACTTATCCTGTAGAAGGCCACAGGAAGCCTGGAGAATCTCCCAGGAGACTCTGGGAACACCCTGGACAGGGGGCCAAAATCTTTGGAAAACAATTGATGTACAATATTGTGACAAAAAACTTTAATCCTGATTAGTGTTCCTGAGATGACATGGCTGCTAGCAGGCTAATGCTCCATTAATCGCTACTGGTTGGCTCAGGAGTTCAAGTGGTGTGTGTGTGTGTGTGTGTGTGTGTGTGTGTGTGTGTGTGTGTGTGTGTGTGTGTGTGTGTGGTGTGAACTGCACGGAGCTGACAGGAAGTCATGCTCAAAAATTCCTCCGGGTGAGGTCATTACAGCCACGTCACAATTTGTCTTTGTGTGTGTGTGTGTGTGTGTATGTCTGTCTATCTCTGTACAACACACAGATGCCCAGTGAGGTTTTTGGACAAGGCATACGGAACACACCCTGCTTATTTTAAGACTGTGTGTGTGTGTGTGTGTGTGTGTGTGTGTGTGTGTGTGTGTGTGTGTGTGTGTGTGTGTGTGTGTGTGCGCGCTCTGCAATGGACTTGCACCCTGGCTTCTATAACTCGGCACAAATTAAAGTCTATTTCCATCCCAAACCCTTTAACTCAAGATCTCCAAACATCAACACGGAAATCTGAAATCTTCCCCTTGCACTGATTACACTCATGGCAGTGACACGGCCCTGCTTTACTCTGCTGATTCACCTCCCTGTGCTGTTGGAGTACTGCATTAGCAGTAATAATGGTACTGATACTAGTAAGTGCAGCAGTAGTAATAAAAGTAATATTAGTATGTAAGCCGTTATACTGTACCTTCTTATATTAATAGTAATAATCTTAGTAGCCTTAGTAGCCTAAAGTAAACCTTGGGGTCATCGTAGTAGAATATTAGTAATATTAGCAGTAGTAACAAAAACAGAAGTAGTCAGAGTAAGAATCACAGCAAAAGTGGTAGCAGAAGTAAAAGTATTATTATTACTAGAAGTAACCATCGTCGTAATAAAGTAGTAATAGTAGCAGTGATATGAACATTAACAGTAGTAGGAATTGTTATAGTAAGAGTAACGGTCATGACAGTAAGAGTATTAGTAATCTCAGTAACAGTAAGAGGAATAACAATATCCTAGTACCTGTAATTCTAGGAATATAACTAATAGTAGTAGTAGAAGTAGCACAAGTAGTAGTAAAAGTAATTTTAATATTAGGAGGTAGTAATTGTAACAGTGTAATTATGGTAATAGTTTTAAGATTACTAGCAGTAATAGTAACAGAATTATTATTAGTAGTAGTAGTAATTTTAACAGCAACAATAACAGCAGCAATACAATTAATTATATAATTAATTAGAATTATATGAGCAGTATATTAATATTAACAGCACCAGTAGTAGTAATAGTAAAATGTAACAGTAATAGTAACAGTAAAGGTAGTAGTTACAGAAATTACAATAGTACTAGTAGGAATAACAGTAGATAAAGTTGTTAGTAGTAACAGTAAAAGTAATAATACTAGTAATATTAATACCAACATTAATAGTAGCAGTAATAGTCACTAGCAGTCATACTATTAGTAGTAATAGTATCAGGAATGGTTGTAGTGTTAGTAATAGTTACATTAATAGTAGTAATATTAATAACAACAGTACCCAAGAAAGAACTAGTGCTAGTAGAAATTACAGTATTAGTAGTAACAGTAAAAGTGATTTTACCAGTAATATTAATAGTAACAGTAACAAGAATGGTAGTAGTGCTATTAGTATTAGGAACAGACACTGTGATACTATTTAGTGGCATCACAATGTCTGTAGTAAACAATGTCTGTAGTAAATGTAGTAACAGTATTAAAAATAGAACTGTAGTAGTAGTAGTAGTAACAGTGCTTTAGTTTTCTACATTTGATTCTTCTCCACTGGTAAGGTAGGTCTTTAACCTTTGTACTGTTTTTGAAACACAACTGGTTCTTACTGTATACCTAGTTCTTGCTGTTTGGTAGTGTTGATTGCAGTGTGATTGCAGTGTTGATTGCAGTGTGATTTGTTCTCAGGTAATTAATCAAGAGTAGTTTCAGGCTTCCTTAAGGTGTGAATTGTGGGCAGGGCTTAGCTACATATATTGAAGGTGTCTCTGCTACAGAAACAAGTGTCTGTAGCAGTAAATAAGCATACCCTGCAACAATGTTGGTCATGAATTTAGATAGCAAGTGTACATAGAATTGAAAGAGAGAACATAAAAAAGAGATAAATTCTTATTTAGTAAGGAATTACATTTTTTAGACAAATATCTCATTCTGTCTAGGAGTTAAGGATGTGTGTTCAACCTATCTCTGTCAGTTCTCACAGACCAACATGCTTTTACTCACACAGCAGAGGCAGATCTCCCAGAAACCTCATCTACCCTCCAGTACTGTCTCATTGTCCTGCACTGGTGGTAGGTGGGCTCTGGAACTGCCAATCTGCTGTAAAGAAAGCAGATTTTATTTCAGCCCTAGCTACCCATTACTCTCTTGACTTTCTGGCACTAACAGAGACCTGGATATCTCCTCAGAACTCAGCTACACCGGCCACCCTATCCTCTGCCTATATATTCTCTCACTCTCCACGAGAAACTGGCAGAGGTGGTGGTACGGGTCTGCTGTTGACTAAGAGATGGTTCTTCTCGCCTATTGGCCTGTCTCATCACAGTTTTTCATCATTTGAATTTCATTCAGTTAAGGTAACCTCTCCAATTAACCTCCACATCTTGGTTATCTACCGTCCACCTGGCTCTCTAGGAAACTTTCTGGATGAAATGGACATGTTTCTTAGTCTTTTTCCTTCCGCTAACACTCCTCTCACTGTTCTAGGAGACTTCAACCTCCCCTCTGACAAACTCCAATCCTCTTTCCTTCTCCCTCTCCTTAACTCTTTCTCTTTAACCCTAAACAGTTGCCCTCCCACACACAAGGCAGGGAATTCTCTTGACCTCGTTTTTTTGCCGCCGTTCCCCAGTCACAGATCTCACTACTATTCCCCTTCATAATCTGATCATTACCTGGTATCCTTCACCATAACCCTTCCTATTCTGTGTAAAACTAACCACCAAAATTTCTCTCTTACCCGCAGAAACCTTCACTCTGTCTCCCCTTCCTCTGTGTCTTCATGCACCCTATCATTCCTCCCAGACCCAGACTCCTTCTCCTCTCTACCACTAGAGACTGCGACTGAAACTTTCCTCTCTTCTCTCTCCTCATCCATAGAGCTCCTTTGCCCGCTGTCATCTACACCAAGGAAGACGTCTTGTCCTGCTCCTTGGCTATCTGATGTACTGCGCAACAACAGAAGGGAATTAAGAACTGCAGAGAGAAGATGGAAGAAATCGCAGCTTGATGCCGATCTTGTCTCTTACCAGACTATTCTCTCCAAATTCTCATGTGACGTGACTTCTGCCAAAACTGCATTCTACAGAGAAAAGCTGGAAGCCTCTGCACATGATCCTGGCAAACTCCATAACATCTTCTCCTCACTACTCAACCCACCGACTCCTCCTGCCCCTTCCTCTCTGACTGCTGACGATTTTGCCACATTCTATGATGGGAAAATTGCAACAATCCGCCAGTCCTTCGCTCCCAACCAAACTCCTACAGCAGAACCTCAGGAACTTCCCTTCCCTCCCTTAGCAGAATTCTCCAACCTGTCATCTGATGAGATTCAGCAGATCATCTCGTCATCTAACCCCACCACCTGTTCTTTAGACCCAATCCCTTCCACAATGCTCCAGGCCATCTCACGAGACCTCCTTCCCTTCACCACAACCATCATCAACCATTCCATATCATCTGGTCATGTTCCTGCTGCTTTTAAGAAAGCAAGGGTTATTCCCATCCTCAAGAAACCCTGCCTGGACCCTTCAGAAGTTAACAACTATCGTCCGGTATCACTTCTCTCTTTTATTTCCAAAATTCTTGAAAGGGCTCTTTTTTTGTCTCTTTATCTCTCACAGAACAACCTTAATGATCCCAACCAATCTGGATTCAAGGTGGCACATTCCACAGAGACTGCCCTTCTGTCAGTCACTGAGAAGCTCCATGCTGCTAGATCTGCTAAACTGTCATCTGTCCTGATTCTCCTGGACCTGTCAGCTGCATTTGACACAGTGAACCACAAGATCCTATTATCTATTCTCACAAGCCTTGGTATTTGTGGAACAGTGTGGCAATGGTTTGCTTCTTACCTAGAAGATAGATCGTATGAGGTGACATGGAGGGGATCTACATCTGCCCCATGTAGACTCTCTACTGGTGTCCCGCAGGGCTCAGTACTTGGTCCTCTTCTGTTCTACCTCTATACCCGGTCTCTTGGTAAGGTCATATCATCGCATGGATTTTCATACCATTGTTATGCAGATGACACTCAACTTGTTTTCTCCTTTCCTCCCTCTGACACTCCGGTTTCCACGCGGATCTCAGCATGTCTGGCAGACATCTCATCCTGGATGGCAGCTCATCAGCTGAAACTCAATGTGAGTAAAACCGAACTGTTGTTCATTCCTGGTGACTCATCAGGTCAAGATCTTGTGATATCCCTGGACAACAATCAAATCACTCCTTCAGCCACTGCCCGCAATCTTGGGGTAACCATGGACAATCATCTGTCATTTTCCCCACACATCGCTAACCTTACTTGCTCTTGTAGATTTCTTCTTTACAATATCAGAAGAATCCGCCCATTTCTTTCTTCACAGGCTACTCAGGTGCTTGTTCAGTCCCTTGTTATTTCAAGACTGGACTACTGCAACTCACTCCTGGCTGGCCTGCCTCTGTCCACAACTCGTCCTCTGCAACTGATCCAGAATGCAGCAGCACGTCTCGTTTTCAACCTTCCCAAGTTCTCCCACACCACCCCACTCCTCCGCTCCTTGCACTGGCTTCCTGTAGCTGCCCGCATCAAATTCAAAACACTGATGCTTGCCTACAAAGCTAAAAATGGCCCAGCACCCACTTACCTCTCTGCTCTAATCACACCACGCACTGCGCCGCGTTCCCTCCGATCCTCCAGCACTGCTCGCCTCGTCCCACCATCTCTCAGGGATCGAGGGCGGCATTCATCCAGACTCTTTTCTGTTCTGGCACCTAGGTGGTGGAACGAACTTCCTCTAGATGTCCGTACAGCAGAGACTTTGACTATCTTTAAACGGCGACTCAAAACTTATGTATTTCTCCAGTACTTATAGGACTAACACCCCCCCCCCCCCCCCCCCCCCCAAAAAAAAAAACCCCTCTTCCCAGTTGTGTTAGACTAATCGCACTTAGTTATTGACCTAGTTAACCCAGTGTAAGTATCGATCCAGTAATGTAAACTTTAAAGCACTTTTTTGTAAGTCGCTCTGGATAAGAGCGTCTGCCAAATGCCTAAATGTAAATGTAGTAACAGGAGTAGGAGCTACAGTATAGTACCAGTAGTAGTAAGAGTAGTAATAGTAGTAGTAACAGTAATAATTGTAGTAAGAACTGTAGTAACAGTAGTAACCGCAGCAGTAACGGTAGTACAGTAACAGTAACAGTAGCAGCAGGAGTATCAGTAGTAGTTGTACTACTAGATTTCTCTGCACTAAATCCAAACAAAATTACTCTAAAGATTTCACTTGTATTTAACTCTGATGATTATTATTCATTTTGACAATTATATCTTTCTTCATTAGGACCAAATCACCGTGATATTTCATATTTGGTTAATTTCCGTGATCACTTTAGCGATTATAACGCAGCTCTATCCCGACGGCAGACGTACAACGTTGATTGATTCGGGATCTACCCCTGGAGCGCAGTGTGTGAGGCGGGAGTACACCTGTGGCAGCACGTTCATTAACACACTTGGGAAATTCACGCCTAGGGGCAATTCAGCACAAGCAATGCGCCTAGCGGCGTGTTTTTTGTTGTTAAAAGCGCTATACAAATAAAACTGAATTGAATTTTTAAGAGCTGTAGGGGAAGCGGAGACGCCGCAGGGTAGCAGTGGAGTTATCAGAGATTCACCCCGAGCCTGTACTGACAGATTACACTGCTTACACTCCTCACCGGCAATCCAAAGCATTAGACTCTATCCACTCCTCTTATTTTCTAAGATTTGGCGATACGACTGTAAATAATCATCACACCAGTGAAGCACCTTTGAATGAGACCCCGCCCACTCAGTCTGAAAGATGAATGACAGATTTAAGACGGTGCGTGTCAGACCATCGATCAAGAAATCAATCAAATCAATAAATTAATAATTAAATCAATAAAATAAATAAAAGTAACAATTAAATAAAATACTTTTTAATGAGAATGTACTCATTTTAAACGAGCGTCATTCATGACACGTTTCATCAATTATTTGTAATTTAAACACTGTATTGAGGGACAGGTCTAACGCTGTCCCAGTCCACCCGCCGTGTTCAGGGTGTGAGGTGACGCGAGCCTGACGTTAATGTGTCTGAACCTTCATGCTGGAGTTCAGGCTAAGAACACACACACCTCCTTATCACATCAGCTATCAGTCTACTCTCTCACACACAGACACACACACAGACAGACACACACACACACACACACACACACACACACACACACACACACACACACACACACACACACACACACACACACACACACCTCGCCCCAACCATACACATACAAGCATGCACACACACAAGCACAGAAACCAGAGGTGTGGTCAGTGTTCATGGCCTGTGACATCACTGTGGCATAGTGTTAATTTACAACCCGAGTGGCAGAGAGAGAAAGAGAGGGAGAGAGAACAGAACAGGGAGACAAAAAAAGAAATATACAGAGAGTAAATAAGAGAGACAGAGAAGATGAGATACTGGGACAGTAAGAAATAGGGAATAAATAAAAGAGAAACAGACTGGGAGAAAAGAGAGAAACAGAGACACGAAAAAGAAACACAAAGATGGGAAAAAGACAGAGATGGAGAAAAAGGGAGACAGAAAAGAGAGACAGTGGCAGGAGGAAAAAAGGGAGACAGTGTAAGGGAAGGAGGAGTAATAGATAGAATGAGATGAAAATAAGGGAGACAGTGATAAGAAAAGAGAGAGACAGACAGAGGAACAAGAGAGATGAAGAAAGAGACAGAGAGACATTCAGTGTGTGTTTGTGTGTGTGTGTGTGTGTGTATATATCAGTTCACTCGTCTGAGTTCAGTATGTCCTTCTAGCAACAGCTCAGAATGTTCTGACACACACACACAAACACACACGCACAACCCTGAACACAACCACATCTGCTCTCTCTAGAACCCTGTACCCTGAATTACAGCTGCACGATTCATCAAAAAAATTAATAAATCACAATCTCGGCTCTCTCACACACACACACACACACACACACTTACCACTTACTTTCTAGCATTTAGCAGACACCCTTATCCAGTTCCCCCGGCTGCACGTACAGTATATGAACACAGGTGTGTGACCTTTGACCTGGTGAGGTTTTCCACACAGACGTGATTTTATTTTGTGTTACTGTAAGGAGCCTCCAGTGTCGCTCTCAGTGATGTACACCAGTGTTTTAGAGTCTGGTGAGGAAACAGCTGTTTAGTTGCTGCTGTAACACAAGCGCTAACAGGAACCAACACTGTTAAAATGTGTGTGTGTGTGTGTGTGTGTGTGTGTCGAGGTGCTGCAGTGTAAGAGGAACCGGTGACACGTTCATGTGGTCGCTTCAACATGGTTTAGCTCTCACTGTGCTCTAACTGTAACGAACGTCATGTAAACATCGTACTGTGATATTTTTAAACTAGAAAAAGTGTGTGTGTGTGTGTGGGAGAAGGTTAGAAACTGCAGGATGACTCGCTGCGGGTTCAGCCCTTCACTGTTTATGACTGCTAAACCATTGTGTGTGTGTGTGTGTACGTGTGTATATCTACACAGCTTTTTGACACCTTCACCGAACAGGGCAAGTGAGATGAGAGCTGTCCACAAATAAACACACAGGATGTGTTAATCCAACACACAAGCTGTTAGAACCATCTCTCTCTCTCTGTCTCCTTCTGTCTTTCTGTCTCACTCTATTTTGTTTTTCAATTATTCTCTCTCAGTCTCTCTCCTAGACTGTTGGTCATGTCCTCTCTCACTCTCCACACTTGTCTCTCATAGTGTCATGTCGTGTCTGTCAAATCAGCAGGCATTAATTTATCCTCTCTCGGTCGCTCAAGATTCAAGATTCAAAGGTGCTTCATTGGCATGACAAATATTTACATTCGTATTGCCAAAGCTTAGAGATACAAGATTATAACAGGAGTAGAGAGTAAAAAAAAAAGGAAAAGAAAAAAAAACATTTATAGAACAAGTAATAATAAATAAATGACTCCCCCTCCCTCACCCTCAGGGGTGTATCCTGAGCCCCCTGCTGTACTCACTGCACTACCAACTCTCCCTCCATCATCCAGTCTGCTCGGGCCCTGAACACAAACAGCCCCATGGACTAATCCCTCATTGTGTTCTCACACACACACACACACACACACACACACACACACACACACACACACACACACACACACACACACACACACACCCTACATTCCTGATATCACACAAGATCTTACCCTCATATGTATAAACACTCATTACACACGTTGTGATTTGGAGCGCTCCCGCCTTGGCTCGTTGTTGCACCGCCTTCATCTATTTGCACTTACAGCATACAGGGACATGAGGAAAGGAACACACTGGACAATCAGTGGACACACAGTTCATAACTGCTGCTGCCTGCTGTCCGTCTCCACGGTGATGTACTATGATACACACTGTGATACACCGTGATATAGACTGTGATTAGGGTTGGGTATCGTTTGGGTTTTTTACGATACCGGTGCCAAATCGATACTTTTAAACTGGTACCGGTGGCAAAACGGTGCCTGAATCAATACTTGGCAAAAGCCACAAAATGATGGTGGATGACTCAAGAATACATTTTTATTGAACAAAAAATTGAATGCTTAAAATTGAACAATAATTAAACCATCTGGAAAGCCATAACTATCAACAGAATCCATGTTACATTAGTATTTTACAAATCGTTTGTCCATTTAGTAGCATGCCTCTGCTTTTACGTTTATCCCGTGTGCCCTCAAATGTTTCATTAGATTTGACGCGTTTCCCCCTTTACACACAACTGCTGTAAAACCTTTGCGGTAGATCACCTGCTGCCGTCAGAGCGAGTGTAACGTTAGTTGCTGCGTTCACGCGCGTCTCGGATGGTCTCATGTCCCGATGATTTGTGCTTTTAATTTTTTTCATCTAATAAACTTTTAATCTACAAAAATAAAATGTACAGTAACATTACTGCAACAATGTTTTGGATTTGTATTATCAAAGCTTTCCCAAGTCCTCAAGGAGTTTTATAATTAAGGAAATAATTTATTTTCCAATAATTTCTGACACCCCATGAATGCAGTATTGAAATTTTACTAGCGATCATGTGTGTTGATGAATCTAATGCTTATTACAACTGTGTCATCATCATAGGCCCAGAGAACAAATATATTAATCAGGCATTTAAGCGGCACCGAAATGAGGCACCGAAATCCGCGTTCTGTTTCGGTCCGGTACATACCGGTTATATAGGTACCAGTGCCATATTGGCACCGGTATTCGGTACCCAACCCTAACCGCGATACACCGTGATATACGCCGTCATGTTCGCCGTGATGTACTGCACACTTCCTGTTCTTTATGCTCTTTTTAGTACAGACTAATTTAAATCGCTGTACTTGCAGTGTTTCTAAAGTCCAGAGTTTATTTAACTTGAATTTAACGTTATTATCTGGTCATTAAACAAATGTCACAGTGTGTGTGAGTGCGAGTGTGAGGAAATTTAAATTTGATCTCTCTCTCTCTCAGACTTTGACACTCTGTCCGACTCTCTGGTGGCATGAGAAGGAAACTGAGCAAACACACATCATGAGATGAAAGGTCTGATAAGCAGGCAAAACACACACACACACACACACACACACACACATACACACACATACACACACATACACAAAAAGATGAGCTGAGCTCTCTCTGTATCACTCTTTCTAATTTTGTCCGACTGCCTGTCAGTCTCTCCCTCACTGTCTCACTCTCATTGTCCATCTCTCACTCCGTCTCTCTCACATTCACTCGGTCTCTGTCTCTCTGTCTGCAATTGGATTTTTGTGAATGCTTCACAGGTTTCACCACATGTTGGAATTGTTTGCTTCCATCACTCTGTGTGTGTGTGTGTGTGTGTGTGTGTGTGTGGTCAGAGAGTCTATTCCCCTATCACAATATGTACACATGTGTGTGTGTGTGTGTGTGTGTGTGTGTGTGTGTTAGTCCACTGCTCATTATTCACTCGAACACAGACTCACTTTCACTTTAAACTTAAATCTGTGGTTTAAACCGGTCTGAGAGGAACCTGATCACCTGACTCTGACCCCTCCTCCACCCAACCCCATATATATATATATATATATATATATATATATATATATATATATATATAAAAGGCTGTTTCCCATTTAAATTTCAAATTAGCTCTAAATCACGCTTCTTTTGTGTGATGATTCAAGGTTGATTTTTTAAAAGCTTTTACATTTTTAATAAAGAAAAGCTGGTTGATTGACCAGGAAGGAAGTGACCAGGATCAGATATTTAACCCATTCTATACTGAGCGCACGTATTTTTGTGGCGATACATTTTCAGAAATCATGCCTGTTAAAATCCTCCGATCTGCCTTTTTCTGCAAACTCTCTGAGCGAACTTGTCTCAAACCCACTCATTACACACACACACTTACAGTACAGACCAAAAGTTTGGACACACCTTCTCATTCAAAGAGATTCAATTTGTATTATGGCAAGAAAAAAGCAGCTAAGTGAAGAAAAACGAGTGGCCACCATTACTTTAAGAAAAATCGGGAAAACTTTGAAAGTGTCCCCAAGTGCAGTCACAAAAACCATCAAGCGCTACAAAGAAACTGGCTCACATGCGGACCGACCCAGGAAAGGAAGACCGAGAGTCGCCTCTGCTGCGGAGGATAAGTTCATCCGAGTCACCAGCCTCAGAAATCGCAGGTTAACAGCAGCTCAGATCAGAGAGCAGGTCAATGCCACACAGAGTTCTAGCAGCAGACACATCTCTAGAACAACTGTTAAGAGGAGACTGTGTGAATCAGGCCTTCATGCTAGAATATCTGCTAGGAAACCACTGCTAAGGACAGGCAACAAGCAGAAGAGACGCATTTGGGCTAAAGAACGCAATAAAGAACACAATAAAGAAAACTCTTTGAATGAGAAGGGGTGTCCAAACTTTTGGTCTGTACTGTACATCAGTCTCAAAACACTGCCAAGTTGTCGTGAACCGCGTACTGTACATCAGCAGTTAGTTTGTAGTGTTTAAATGCTGCGTTTGGTTTCTAAGTGAGAAAGCGAATGGTTATATAATAAGATTAAAGGTTTTAATTTGCTCCCAAATCAGCTCCCAAGAATCGCGATGAGATCATAACAGGATGTGACGGGTGATTCCCATCACTGTGGGCCAGGACGCATTCAAAGGTCCCATATAAAGAAGCCTTTGAAATGTGACAGGCTTAGTCGTGACGCTATGATGTAATCAGCCTTCGAATGCGTCCCCAGAAGTGAGACACACCGGTGGTCTCCTAATGCGTTGCTTTTAACCAGCGACTGGAATGTAATTTTTACTGAGTGTTTATCACAGCAAAGGTATTGTTATTAAAAATCTTAGTTAATTTCAGTTTATAATTGTGGCCAGGATACGGTGACACCAACCAGAGGAACCAGACTTGGACAGAGGTTCTGCTGAGCGTCACAAGTTGCATCACATGCAGGATTTATCTCATGAATCCTGAACGCTTCCGTCTGTTGTGTGAAGTCAGTCATGCATTGTGACACAACGTCACGCCGTGACGAATTCAATCGAGGCCAAGATGCCATTCAACAACGACTTAACCGATAACGTGCACGTAGGACGCTATAAACACACACTCGGTGCTCGGTGTGTTTCCTGCCAGACTTCAGATTAAATATTAAACTCTGCTTGAAGGGCAGTATTATGTTTATGACCTTTCACGCACACTCAAGGTTGAGTCACGACGCGATTCGAGAGCACGGAAGGCGAAAGCAGGGAAAGGTCGCCCTGCAGAGGCTGCACTCGCGTCCGTGTCGGCGTGAACGTCAGCGTGGTCGTGCTGATGTGGATGATCCACGGCGTTAGAGGGCAAATCCAAGGTGTAGGTGCTTCGAATGATGAAGGCTAGAGCGGGGAGCGCTTACAAAACCCTGCAGTTATCGAATTAGTGTTTAGGACTCAGACACAGTCTCGGTGTTTAAGTCTAGGCTGAAAACGTCTTTGTTTAGTCGAGACTTTTGTGAACATTGTGTACTTGGGTAAAGGTGCAGATCCGGTCAACTTACGGTAGTGTGTGTTTGGACGCTGTTCTCCACCACTCTCCTAACCTTTGTTTATGATCAAGTGACTGATTGCTTTACTTCCTAGGGGTCCCTAGTGTTTTCTTTCTGCTCCTTAATTTTTTTGGTCCTGCTGTCATAGCCAGTCCTAATTGGTGGTTCAAAAGGCTTGAACCACCCAAACAAATGTATGCTGCAAAGTACCTAAAGATACCATATACATTTATTTTTTAATGCAACAACCTCAGCAGCGACCTCATTTCCCTCCTCATCTCTTTGTTCCAACCACTCAGCATTCAGCATCAGCACTACACTAATCACCAGCCTGATCATCTGTCAACATCTGCACCTGTTTCTCACTGGGTCAGGCCTTCCTTAAGTTAGATGTTTTTTTTTTTATGCTTAAATGGTCACTGTATGGCTTAACAAACAATAAACATTCCTCTGAATCTGGAATGAAAATGAGAATCAAGGACTTGAGGCTCAAAAGTCCTTTAGGAAGCCTGAAGAACTATTTCGTTAAGAATACATTAAAACCTCCTGGGACTCTGCGTCCTCATACGGAGACATTACTTTTTGGGAAGGAAGTAGCTGCACGTTTTACTTAATTCGGTCTAACTTAGACCTGTTCTCATTATTAGACACTTTACAGCATCGTCTCATGGTAGCAAAAGCGCAATACATATGATGATTAGACGATTTATAGAAACACAAGAGGGTGTCCAACTCAGTTTAAAAGACAATGCTTAGATTTTATTTTAGACTTATTATCAGGTCATACTAATCCCGAAAATATAAGATTTTTTTCTTTTTATTTAAATGCATACATAATTTAAGTTCGGGTCTTATGAGGTTTAAAAATACAAGAAAGTCTGGCTCACATTGGAAGGACAAATATGAAGAAATGAGGGAGCAGGGGGGTCGAGACTTTTGCACAGTACTGTATGGTGACCTTTTCCATCATGTGATTGTAAGCGTTCTCGCTCCGTCTCTTTGGATTTGGGATCACTCGAAGATTTCTTAGTTTTTGTTTAGTGATTCTTTTTTCCATTCTACAACATTATTGGAGATTTCAAAACTATGAGATATCACACATGGAATTAAGTAATTATGCAACAACAACAACAACAACAACAACAATCAGTCGTTATTTTAAGCCAGGGAGGTCAGCGTTTCTTGTGGTGTTTTATACTATACTGGTTATTACAAGACCAGTATTGTGTGGAGTGCATTTGTAAAACCCATCAAGCACCATGATGATGAAACTGTCTCTCATGAATCCTGACCGAAATCTGCTTCAGAGGAGGAGTTCATTTAGAGTCACCAGCCTCAGAAATCACCAATTAACAACCAGCACCTCAGATTAGAGCCGTTATGAAGATTTAGATCATAAGTAGCAAATACATCATCAAATACATCGCAATCAACTGTTCAGAGGAGATTATTGTATATTTTGGAGAAACGCCTTCAGTATCGTTTTACAGCGTAGAAGGAAAATCAGGAAAGACCATGGAGTTAGAAAGTGATCTCTGACTTTTGAATGGTAGTGTTTGTGCCGATCCGATTTGTATTGCCATATTGTAAGTATCGCGATTTTATAAAAATCAATATTACATATGATAGTATACAGTATATGATATATGATATGATTTTGTTACAATTATAAACAAACAGAGAAAATGATTCGCTCCCACCTGCCTGCCCACATGGGAATAGTTTAGAGCACGCCACCTATGACATTAACGAAGAACTGCAACTTTACACCACTGTATACATGGTAGCCTTCGGGTACACCCTGAACAGGGTGCCATTACATTGCAGGACACACACACACACTCAAATGCTCATTCACACACTACGGGCAATTTGGGAACGCCAATTATCCCAATCTGCATGTCTCTGGACTGTGGGAGGAAACCGGAGTACCCAGAGGAAACCCACCAAGCACGGGGAGAACATGCAAACTCCATACATACGGACAAAGACAGAGCCTTCGATTTTGGAGACTTGAATTGCCACAGAAAAGTATCGTGATATACGAATTGTTGCCGTCTCTACCACACAGCACAGTGTTATAGAGTAGAAGAGAATGATTTATAAATCACACACTCCGGTGTCGCCCAGAAGATGCGTCTGGTTCCTATCAAGGATTCTTCCTCGTGTCGTCTCGGGGTGTTTCTCCTTGCCACTGTTGATGCCAGATGAATTCATACATCTCTGTGAAGCTGCTTTATGACAAATGTACTTCGTAAAAAAATTTGTTTTGCTACACAAATAAAATTTACTTGTTTACTTCCTTCGTTCATCTGAATTTAAACTGAACTTCATTGAAATGTGCAGGAAGTCCCAAACATTCTACCAGTCGATCAACCCGAGGAGTCGTTTAGGTGAATCGTTCATACCGGAGATAAAGGTCATACGGTATTCAAGCTCGCTATTCGCCAAGAGACGCTATCTGGTTAAAGTTAACTTGCTAGCAAAACACTAGATGACAGCTTCTACAGCGATAACAGCTAATAAACTTCCTAGTTAGCGTTAGATAGCTGGCGTGTTATTAACAGTCTATTAGAAACGTAGAAAAAGTAGTTTGAGTGCGTTCTTTCTCCTGTAAGGGACGTCACACACACTGTTTATTCAGCACCTACTGCGCACAAACACACACTTCATCAAATCTGCAAACACAAACTTCGAGTGTGTTTGCTTGTAGCACTGACTGTTTTCGCAGAGAAGTTTGTTCAATGTGTGTGTGTGTGTGTGTGTGTGTGTGTGTGTGTGTGTGTGTGTGTGTGTGTGTGTGTGTGTGTGTCTAGCAGCTTGGTGCGATACTACACCCCCCACCCGCCCCCTTTTTCTTCAGGTCTAAGAGTGGATAAAGTACCTGCTACTCAGTTTTAGCTAAGGGTATTAAACAGTGGACCCTACATCCTACATAGTCTCTAAACACACACTAGAGGAAGTGAGATTGGTTTTGACATTCTATATACAGTACAATTCTGTGAAAAGGTTATTGCCCCTCCCTGATATGATCAGGATATTATTGACATCATCAAACTAATTTGAATATTACACAAAGAAAATATGTTTTGTAAATACAAAATGCAGTTTATAAATTATGATTTCATTTATTAAGGAAAAAAAACCTACGTGAAAAAGTAATTGCACCAAAACCTAATAACTGGTGGTGGCAGCAACAACTACAATCAAGCGATTGCGATAACTGGCTGTGGAGAAATTCTGGCCCGCTCGTCTTTGCAGAATAGTTTAAATTCAGCCACTCTGGAGGGTTTTCGAGCATGCTTAATGAGCTCTATCAGATTAAAGCCCAGACTTTGACTAGGCCACTCCAAAATCACCATTTAGAGGTGGAATTAGTGTTTTTTTTATTTTTTTATTTAGAATTAATTATGGCAAGTCGTCCAGGTCCTGAAGCTGCAAAGACCCAGAAAATCATGCTATGACCACCATGTGTGACTGTTGGTATGATGTTCTTTTTATGAAATGGTGTGTTAATTTTTTCCGCCAAATGGTGTAGCGAGACACATACCAGACAACATGTTTAACTTTTGTCTCATCGGTCCACAGAATATTTGCCCATAGGTCGGATAATCAAGATGGGTTTTTTTGGTATACGTCAGACAAACCTTTTGTGTACTTTGTGGTCAGCAGTGGCTTTCGCCTTGGAACTTTGGAATGAAACTTAAATGTTTTGGACTTGAAATTTTAAATATAACTTAAATGATTTGGACTTGAAATTTTAAATGTACAGTGGAAACTCGGATTGCAAGTAACGTGGTTTACGAGTGTTCCGCAAACCGAGCAAAGATTTTAAATTAATTTTTAATCGGAAACCGAGCAAGTATTAGTTTACGCGCCGAGTATCATGTGTCACGCATGCGACTCTTATTTTGACACTGGTCGTCACTCTCTCACCTTTTCACCCACAAGCCCCCACTGTTAAAGCGGTGTTTCCGTTGTGTGTGTGTGTGTGTGTGTGTGTGTGTGTGTGTGTGTGTGTGTGTTTGTTGTGAAACTTAAAAAGCGAGGTGGGGAGAGGGAGGAGGAGTGTTACGGTGTAAAACGAGGCGAGGGAAGGGGCTAATTCCACACACACACACACACACACACACACACACACACACACACACACACACACACACACACGGCACTCATCTGTCGGGATTTATTTGTACTTTTTTTTAACGTAAAGTGCAGATTAATTTGTTTTATTTTCATTTTATAGATTGTATTAATTATTTTTATGTATTTATTTTTTGGGGCTGTGGAACGAATAATTTGAGTTTTCATTATTTCTTATGGGAAATTATGATTTGGTTTACGAGTGTTTTGGAACACGAGGCCACTTCCGGAACGAATTATGCTCATAATCCAAGGTTCTACTGTAACTTGAATGATTTGAACTTTGAAATATAACTTAAATGATTTGGACTTGAACTTCGGAATGAAACTTAAATGATCTGGAATCATTTAAGTATGAGAAAAAGAAAAAAAAACAATGATGATAAAAAAAAAATCAGGACGGGGTAAACTACTTTTTCACAGCACTGTAGTCCACGTCATGTCTAAGGGTAAAGTAATTGGAATTCAGTTTCTTTCAGCATATGGCACTGAATTCCCGCATTTTAACCTCACATAGCGTATAATGAAATAAACTCCTACGTATATGAAACTGGGATTTGATCTCACACCCTACACGGTTCACTATGTCCAACAGGAAGTCATTTGCGATTCAGGTAAACGAGTGCATCACGTCCTCAAGTGAAATTATTTTTCGGAACGGGTGTCGGAGTGCCCTCGTTGCTACGTGATGTTAGCGTGCTAGCAAAGTGTTTTCCTTTTTTGTTTTTACTGTACAGCTCACTGACAGAACGTCAATTAACCTGTAAAAGGCTCCGCCCCCTTCTGCTCACATCATTGACACAGTGGGTAAATCCAGTCATCATCCCATTGTTTATACTGACCTATGTGAGTGTGTGTGTGTGTGTGTGTGCGCGAGCGAGTATGTGAGAGACACTAACACATGAGCTACAATACAGAAGTGTGTGTTTCAAAACAGCATGAGAAAATGTGCCTGCAAGCCGCCTCGTCTACACCGCTGAGAGCAACACATACTAACTCACTTAAGGTATGAAGAACAAACTCTCTGTCTCTCTCCCTTTCTCTCTCTCTCTTTCACACACACTCACATACACACTCATACACACCAGGGTGAGAGAGAGAGAGAGAGAGAACAATCTGTAGTTTCTCTTGTTCCTCAAAGCAAATACAGAGAGCACAACCTCTGACAGCTGCTCTTTAATCTAGCGTGAAGTCACGGCCTGGACCCTACGCTACAGAGTGCGAAAGTTTGTACACCCTGTGTGCTGGATCAAGTGCTGTTTGATAAGCCGATGAATAACGAGTGCAGTTTAATCCAATGACGTCACTATCAGGAGTACTATACGTACACACTTTTCTCAGGAAAGACCAGCCTTAATTTTTTTTTTCTCCTAAAAGTATGTGCACCCTATGTGGCCTCTTTTACACACTTTTAAATCCTGTTTAATGAAGCATGGCTTGAAACCGTGTGAGGAGGAGGTATTTAGGACTTTACCTTGTTGCAGTACAACATCCAGACCTCGTACAGTCTCTCGTTCGATGCCATTCTGCTCGCTGGTGTGTGAGGACGATGCCAGCATGCAGGCGCCAAAATATTCAAGCGACGACACGGAGTCAGCAGGGCAGAGTCCGCATGGTCCGACCCGCTCTCTCTCTCTATCTCTCTCGCTTTTTCTCCCTTTAATCGTTTTCCGTGGTAAGTGAGTGAAATATTCCACGTGGTAACGGTAAATCCTGTCAGCGCGTCAGGGCTGAGTGTGTGAGGCCGGCGTGTGGCGGTCCATGGGGAACGATCACGGCTGTTACGGGTCCTGAACGATCTGGGCCGCGTCCATGTTCTCCTTCACCTGAGGGAATAAAAGATACAAGCTGAACGTCGGGGAACAGTTACTGACCACTAATGGTCACATGGCAGAAAATGACAGGATGAGAGTTTAAGCTAAGCATGAGGTTTCAGGAAAAACACAGAGTATTAAAAATGTTTGTGCTGAACCAAATTCATGCTTTTGGTATTGCGGGATTCCAGGGTGTGAATAGTTTAGAGTGCGCCACCTGTAGGACTTTAAGGAAACAATGTCGTTTTACCGCCTCGAATATGGAAGCAGATCAGTCTCAAAAATAGTTCACGTGCGTAACCCACTTCACGTGCGTAAAATCCGATGTTTACCTGCGTATCCCACTTTACGTGCGTAAAACCAAATTTTCACGTGCACAAAATAAATATATATATTCATAATATACGTTTCACAAACGCAAATCTTTAAAATGCACGAGTTGCTTCCATACTCGAACGCCTCTTAAACAGTCGTGAGCACATGGGCACACACACACACGCCTTCCATTGTGCTTGCAAGGTTTTGAGACTGGTTTAAGAGTGAGTAATGATTGAGTTTCGATACTAATTCACTTTCAATTTCAATTTGGAGAAAAAAGGTAGAACCAAGGCTTTTAATGTGGGAAAGTTTTGAGAGCGTGCCGGTGAATCCCTATTATGAATGTAATAAATCATAAAAAATAAAAAAAACGATTTTGGAGTCGATACATGATTTAACACAAAAAAGAATCGTGATTCTTAAATGAATAAACTTCCCTTTTTCTGTTGGATTTTTTTCCCCGGTTTTCTACCTAATTTAGTCATGTCCAATACCTCCCCGTCACTAGGGGGCTCCACATTATGGCTGCTACTACCACTCAGCCGGGAGGGGGCCAAAGGCTATCACGTGTTTCCTCCGAACCACATGACGCCAGCCGACCACATCTTTTTGAACTGCTCGCTTACTCACCGTTGTGGGCGGTGTCACACACTCGGAGGACAGCGCTATCCACTCCATGCATGAGCTCACGGACGCCCCTGATTGGCTGTATGAGCCGTGATTAATGTGAGAGCACTAAGTACCGCTCATTCATCCCCTCTGAGAGAGCTCGGCCAATCAGCTCTCTCTAGACCTCCGGCTATGAGAGGTTACAGCATCACACAGGGATCGAACTCGCGATCTCCGGATGATAGGGCGATTGCTTTACCACTCGGAGGCACTAAACTTCCTTTTAACCAAATACTCTGTCGAACCCTCAGGAGGAATGTAGGAGAGAATGTAGTAATTGGATTCAATTCAAATGTTTGGGCAGTGCGATTTTATATTGTGTTCGGCGATATTTCTTACAGGATTTAAACAATTTTAAAGTTTTTAACATGCACTGAAATGCTGTCTGACTTTCTAACTGGTACGGGAAAAAAAAAAAAAGCGAATCGCACGGCTCTAGTACAGGGGCGCACTTTCACACCAAAGTTCTGAACCAGACCGAAACTGATGAGTCTACAGCCATGTAAATAGTTTCCTAATTATCGAACCCAACCTGCCTGACAAATAATGACCCAAAACAACAGGCTTGTATGAAACACATGATTAATATGTGATTAAATAATAATAATAATGCACCGCTACTGAGGAATGACGACCAGACCGTCCGGTTCATCATACCAGCCCTATGACTAATATCTCCCGCAGCGAAGAAACAAAAGACAGCAAAATATTCTCCGTGTATTGATAGGGAGGTTTATTTAAGATTGCAATATGTAATATGTACTGAATGTGTAATCATTATAGACATCAGGAGAAGGCCGATACGATATTATCATGATTTTATTAATATCCCGCCTCTATAGATAGCTAGAGATACTGTACTAGTTAATCCGTTCCGGAAGAGAGTTCTTAAGGCGGAATTTCGTATTGTGAAACACGTTCTCCCATAGGAAATAATGTAAATCCAGACAATCCGTTCCAGCCACCCAAAAATATTACCAATATTACCAATTTCCAACACTAAAAATCATATTTCTGCATTTAAACCAAACCAAAACAATTAGAAAAGACAATGTGAAATAAATAGACATTAAACCTGACTTAACCTTAATTTATGATTCCACTCGACACCGGCTGGTTTTAAGAACCAACCTGAAAGCGGCTCCCTTTTCTTCTTGATAACATTCTTGGGACACCTGGTGCTACGTCTTCACTAAATCTTCACTAAATCTTCACTAAATCTTCACTAAATCTTGACCGGCTCACGGATGTACAGCTTCCGGACGTACCCGGTCAGATGCCGAGACAAATGTCTAGCAAAATTTCAGTCCTTAAGGCAAAGATTTGTGAGGCGGGCGTTCGTGTATATAAGGGTACCGCAGTATATACTGTAGGTATAGTTACAATTTTAAACAATCAGGAAATAATTTGCTCCTACCAGAAATGATGATGATGATTCAAATGTGTGAATAGTTTAGAGCGCAACACCTGTAGGGTTATAGAGGAACCGCAATTTATTCCATCCATTGTCAAACACTTATCTAAAGTTGGCTCCAGCAGGGAACCCCAGACTTTCTTTTCCCCCGGCCACCTTGACCAACCCTGACTGAGAAGGGGATCCTGAGGCGTTCCCAGGCCAGTATGGAAATATAATCATGATAGCGCCCCCGCTGCTCGGATTCGGCACTTGCGTTAATGATTCACTCCCCACCTGGAGCGGACAATCCATCAGTGTCCTGCTGAGAACCATGGGCAGAGATCTGGAGATAATATTACCACCGCAAAGCATACAGTTTATATATACTGCCAAAAGTATTCGCTCGCCAGTATCTTCACTTCACTTCATTTCTCATAAGGGCGACGCTCTTTACGGACCTTGCTTTGTGCACTGGTGCACAGAAAATGCTTTTGGCAAAATAGTGTACATAAATTAAAAAATATATATATATATATCTAAAAAAAAAAAAAAATCTATCAGATCAGCTTTCACGCTAACGCCGACGTCCACACCACCGCGCAGATCACTGGCTATTCAAACCAAGTCTTTGTCATGGCCCAGGACACTGTGTCATGTTGTCATGTTGCTGCACTGCATTCTGGGACTTCAGCATTAGAGCTCGATTCCGCACAACTTCTCGGCGTCGTCCTCATGGGAAATAAAGATCAGAAATCACAAACTTAACACACCTGACATTTCACACAAACATTTCAAACATGTTTCATGGAAGAGAGAACATGCAGTACGAGAACTGGAAAGGATGCTTGTTGGCAGCTGAGGAGGACATTCAGTGTGTGTAAAAAAAAAAAAAAAGGCTCCCAAATGAAAGATCCTCAAAAGACATCTGGTATTCAAATGGAGCAGGCTTAATCCTTCTGGCCAGAAATAAAATAAAAAAACTGCTGACGTGATGAATATTGTACAGAGAACTGATCTCAGATCAGGTGCTCATAAATCAGCAGCTACTTTTTAATGTCACGCTATAACACTCACACATTTAATACTCAGCTTTTTTCATGCATCCACCCGAACTGTACACTGCATGTAGACCTAAAGCTGATCGAGGATTAGGAAATATCAGCCACTGCCATAACCACTGGAAAATATGTCTTAAAGGAGAGGAGCGATTTGCTTTTTTTAGTAATGGTTAGAAATTTTTTAAAAATCCCTTTTTTTTTTAGTCCTTTTCCCATTTTTTGATTTTCTCCCCTATTATGGCCTCATATATACATACACACCCCAAAGCCCCTCCCGTGCCGACTTAAGGCTCAACTTCACCCAACTCCTACATACTCTTGTATTTTTTATTTGTGTGTGTGTGTGGGGGGGGGGGAGTATGAAAACAGCTGGAAAATGCTTGAGATGATACCAATCAAGGATATTTCCAGTCCCTGTGTTCTGATTGGCTAAAAAGATAAACAATTAATACACCCACCTGCTACACTCAGGTGTTTCACTAGTGCTTGGACACCAAAAAATTCTCAGTATGCTGGAGCCGCGATCGGACTTCATCGCGTCTGATTCACGTCTGACACACCGGCCTCCCAGGAACTCCTTTAACAACCCGAACATGTGGAAATGGATTGGAGTGAGGTCGGGACCGTACAGGGGACGTGGCGATAACTCCCAGTCATTCACCGTTCGAATGTTTTACTCCGTCTAAGAGTCCCATGTGTTTGAAATCTCCTGAAAATGTCCACCGTTTTTTCACGCCTTCATTCACCAGAAACTTCATCACAAGGCCCTGTTTGACTTGAACGCCCCCTCATGATATTTTTGACCAGATGAAGTTTCACTAAGACCTGGTAATCCTGTCTGGGAATCCTGTCAATCCTGTCTGATGCTTAAGCAACATGCGACCAGAAATCTTATCAGACAAAGAACAAGAATTAGGAGATTCTTTCAGACAGACTTGGAAGAATTTTTTTGTTTTGTTTTGTTTGAAAGGACTGCTGTGTACAAATATTTTGACTGAAATTTTGCACCTAACAAGCGTTTTTTTTTTAACCGCTTGTCAAGTCTTAAAACACACACAAACACACACACACACACACACACACACACACACACACACACACACACACACACACACCTTGTCCTGAAGCTTATACTGTAAATAACCGAGCTTCACTAAACTCCACAAATAAAGCAGCTTAATTATTTTTTTAAACAACGAGTCTATTTCACATGAAGAAAAAAAAACATCACTCATCACAAACTTCATGAATATCTGGGGTGGGAATAAAGAGTTTAACAATTATAGGGTTTCATTTCTGCTGGGAAACATATTAATGGCTTATTTCTGACCCAACAACACAAAAGTTAAACATACACACACACACAGACTGATTCACACACAAATATATATATATATATATATATATATATATATATATATATATATATATATATATATATATATATATGAGACCCCTTATACACACACACATATATATATATATATATATATATATATATATATATATATATATATATATATATAATTTTATATAATGTATAGCAATAAATTTACTATTAAAATATTTATACAAGTTTCCTGAAGTGACTCTGTAACTCACTATATGTGTGTGTGTGTGTGTGTGTGTACAGAAAAGCTATGAAAATTAAACACATGGGAAAGCATGATGAAAACACTGGGGGGACAAATACAAACAAATAAATAAACTCGAAGCACAAATAAATCCAGGGGAACTCGACCACAGAGACATCATTACACTTCAGTTCCAGCTTCTTTTAATCTCACTGAACCTATAATTATTATTTGACTCTGCCTGTGTGTGTGTGTGTGTGTGTGTGTATCAGCTCCTGCTCTGTGATACGTAAAGCCTGGACTCAGACTGACATTAGGGACATGTCCCTCTCTCTGACCCTGTTACAGCCCGAGTGTGTGAGTGTCCTCGGATTAAGACGCCTAGAATACACTCTGCAACGTCAAGCACCAGTGTTATTAACTCTCTCTCTCTCACACACACACATACACATACACATTTACATACCCTGCTCCATGATAATCCGCTCCCTATCTACATGACAGCTCGTTCCCCTGATCAGACTAGTTAGTTGTGTGGTTCTGGCACTTACCCCAGGTTACCCAGGTTACTGCCCCAGCTCCTGGAGGATTATTACCCTGCTCTCAGCTCGCGCTCCGCTCGCGCGCACTCCGCACTCCTCGGTAACCTCCTAACTGCCGGAAAGCGGGGTGAAAATGAAAACACCGCACAAGCCTGTTAGCCCTAGCCTGATTAGCCTCGACGTCACGGGCTTTAACACGGCTCAGGGGAGAAAGGCTACTCCCCGGGATCACTACTGCGAATCCAAGGAAGCAGCAGCGCGCGGGTTTGCGCTCGGTATTTATTTTCCGCTTCACTTATTTATGTATTTCTCCCCTGTCCGTTTTGCGACAGCGCTTCACCGCTTTACGACAGCCTCAGGCTCCTTTACGGTGCCGATGTGGAGCTCGAGAGCATACTAGTCGCGTTGGAAGAGGCGTGGCGTGGGCTGTGTTCCAATCCGACACAGTGGGGTGGAGGGGTGGGATGTCCTATTATTACACTTTATTTATTTATTTACTTATTAACTTCCACAATTTGATGCTCCACATGATCTTTATAAGACGTATTCTATGATGACTTTTTTGTTGTCAAGTTTATTTTAAATCTTTCAATGTTAATACTGTATAATAATAATCTATCTATATAGACAGATTAATGTAGTTATTTTTAAAATTATGATTTAAATAATTAGTATTATTAAAATTAGATTATATATTATATTCCATCCATCCATCTAAGAACCTCCAGTAGCAGTCCAACTAGGAACCATGGTGACCACTGTAATTATTCCCATTTTGTACAACTATGGTAGGACCTCTGGTCAATATTCGCATGCTAATTAGCATAATATGCATGTCTTTGGACTGTGGGAGAAAACCAGCATATCTCGAGGAACCCCACCAAGCATGGGAATAATATGCAAACTCCATGTTCTGCAGACCCTGAGGCAGGAATCGAACCTGGATCCTGGGGGTACGAGGCCTTATTGCTAAACACTAAGCCACCATGCCAATATATTATATTATATTATATTATATTATATTATATTATATATGTTAATCTTGTATATAATGTTGTATACACTGTATTGTATGTATATATAATGTACACATATATTTATAGTCATTATTATTTTCATTGTTAATGTTATCATTATTATTGTTGTTGTTTTGTATCACCATCATCATCATCATCATCATCATCATGCAATAATTTCTGCATTGCACTGTATCCTAATGCATTGCCGTAATGACGTAAGTGAATGATGGATGCTTGATAGTTTGATATATAGCGCCACCTCTTGGTCAGAAGCTGAAGTTGCTCTATGAGAAGGAAAAGCTGTAGTAATACAAGATTATACACAACATCCCTCATCATTCTCTATACTATATTATTCAGTACTGGGTTGCAGGGGGGCCTGGAGCCTATCCCAGTGGACTTGGGGCACAAGACGGGGTCATTCTCAGGGCACGACCTCACATACATGCTCACACACTGTGGGAATTTTGGAAACATCAGTTAACATTTTCTGCATGGCTTTGGACTGTAGGAGGAAAACAGAGCACCAAGCACAGGAAGAACATGCAAACGCCACACACACACACACACACACACACACACACACACACACACACACACACACACACACACACACACACACACACACAGATCCAAAGGTGGGACTCGAACCCTTGACTCTGGAGTTACGATGCCAATGTGCCACTCAGACAAATGGGAATGTTTAGGCTTTGTGTCTCTTGGTTATTTTGAAAATTCCATCTAATATCTCTGTCCAAATGTTCATTATTCTTTATGTCTTTACTATGATGAAATGAGTAATTACTTTTCAAGGTCATATGAGTCCAGAATATTAGTTATGATTGATAGATCGATAGATAGATAGAAAGATCAATAGATAGACAGAGAGAGAGAGAGAGTGGGTATTTCTGTAACTGTGGACCTCCTGGGATTTTCAAGCAAAACAGTCTCTAGAGATTAAAAAAAATTCTGCAATAAATATAATTAAAGTACGGTGTTCGAGAAGTGCAAAACAAAATAACAAAACTGAAAGCAAAATGAAAAATCTGAAAACAAAACAACAAATTCAAACACAAAATAATAAAACCACAAACAAAACAACATAACAAATGAGAAAACAATGACAATTCAGTCAACCTGGAAAAGATAGGTATAGTTTGCGAATGAATTTCTTATTGCTAATTGGACGAGACTTCTGTCACTCAAAATATCCAGAAACTACTGCACCCTTACACACATTTAAATGGAATAAGGCTGAAGTATTTCTTGCATGTGTTGAGTGACAGATGTCTCATCCAATCAGCGATAAGAATTTAATTCGCAAACTATATGTACCTTTCCCAGTTTGACTGAGTTGTCGTTGTGTTTTGTCATTTGTTATGTTGTTTTTGGATTTATGTTGTTTTTTAAATTTGTTAATTTGTTTTTGTTGTTATTTCGTTGTTGAATTTGTTGCTTTGTTTTTGGTTTTGTTATTTAGTTTTTTTAATCGGTGTGTTTGTTTTTTTTCGATTTTGTTATTTTGTTTTTGAATTTGTTGTTTTGTTTTCGGTTTTGTTATTTTGTTTTTGAATTGGTTTTTCGGTCTTCGGTTTTGTTATTTTGTTTTTGAATTGGTTTTTCGGTCTTCGGTTTTGTTATTTTGTTTTTGAATTTGTTGATTTGTTTTCGGTTTTGTTATTTTGTTTTACTCTCCTCGGGCCATCGTACAAAAGACAACCTATTAGAGGAAGGTGCAGATGGAAACACCTTATTATTAATAGACTATACAGCAAGCTCTATACAGTGGTTTTGAGCAGAAAATGTAAAACATGTCAAACCTTTAGACAGATGTGCTACAACAGAAGAAGAAAACCACGTTAGGTTCCACTTCAGTCAGCCAAGGACATAAAGCTGAGGCTGAAGAGGACATAAACTCATGAAACCTAGACAAGTGAAGACTGTGAAAACCTGGACTTGTGTGATGAATCTTAACTTCTGCTGAGCATCATAATACACCATGTCACAAAGCAAAAGTCAAAAACACAGCATGAGAGTGCACCTGAACAAACCTGCAGGAATCGTGTGATTCGATCCTGGACCAGAATCTCACAGGAATGTTTCCATCATCCTTAACACACACACATTCCACGAGTGTTTTATTCCCCATATAATAGCTAAGATTTGTGAGATTATGCTCAAGGATTAGCAAAGTAAGACAGTACAGCAGTTATTAAGAAAGTGGGAAAGAATATATTTATAACATATTATATAACGATGTATACAGATTACATAACAGTATAAAAAAGACATACACATGATAGTCAATCACAGTCTTTCTGCTCTTCGACTTTGTGTTTCTTCACAGGTTGTGTTAACATCATGAGGTTCAGGTTCCTGTGCTGGGAAAAACTAAAAACTAAATCATCGAAGGGTCGGGAGAGGTCGTTCGTGGTGCACGAACACACACATGCCCAGAAGTGAACAGACTTCTACAGTCACGTGCACTTTGTTTTTCCCAGCATTGAAGGCTCAGTATATCGGTTTCACGACTACAGTGATGTGTCTGAAGTCACTAAGGTATAATAATCTAATAATTTGAGGCTCTTTCGAAGAAGAAGAAAAAAAAAAGTAATACATTTTACCTCGTTATTAATAAAAATGGAACATGGAGGGGATAAATAAGGCAGGAGCACAGAGGAAGCTGAGCTCTATAACAGGATGGAAATGTAAAGTAAATCACAGCATGACTTATTACATCCTCAATCCTTTCCTTTACACCTTTTTTTTTTTTTATGAATGCACATATTTATTATTTAAGCAATATCTTCTATTTAACTTATGTAAGGGATTTACTGTATATACGAGGGATGTTCGAGTCAAACCGGGACTTGATGAAATTTAGAATAAAGGTGTAAAAGCACAGTACAGTGATGAGACTGTATATGATACAGTGATACCATTGAATGACGTGAATGACGATCCTGTGAATGACGATTCCGGCAAGGTGGCTTGGAGCGCACTTATATCCACTTCCAAGAAATTTGCACACGTTTGGGCCATTAAAGGAGTTCCTGGGAGGCCGGCATTTCAGACTGAGAACATTTTCTACCTTGATGGTATCCAAGCACTGGTATACTGAAACACTCAGATAAGTGCGAATCAAAAGTCCTGGTTTGACTCGAACGCATTTTGTAATATCAATGTTGCGAAATACATACCAGAGTATATAAATATGTACTCCCACCAGTCAGTCTGTTATCTGTCACATGATCTTCAGATCTTTGTTCCAGGTATCATGTGACAGATAATCATGTAGATTCATAACAGCATGCACAGAATCAGCCGTTATGGAGGATCACAGTAGAAGAGTGTGTGTGTGTGTGTGTAAAGTTCTGAACAGTGGATTGATCTCCAGTTTGAGGAACATGACAGAGAGAGACAAGGAGATGCTGAGAAAGAGCCATCAAGCTTTAGGAGAAATCCCACACTCCTCCTCCGTCTGTAGGCTCAGGGTTCATGTTGGTGTGAGTGTCACTCTGGAGCGGAGGGGGAGACGGGGGGACATCCACGGGGCAGGACAGAGGAATGGCTGGGTACACCAGACTGAGGAACGAGTCTGGGGTGTGTTTCTTCACCTGAGACACAGATACCCATACACACGTATACAGAGTTATTATTATGGATATTATAAATAAGAGATACTGAGACATAGGAGGAGGAGAAATTATTAATATATATATATATATATATATATATATATATATATATATATATATATATATATATATATATAAATGCTTTATATAGAAGGAATATATATTCCTTCTATATAAAGCAATAGAAGTAAAGAGAGAAGAAGAAAAAAAGAAAAGAAAAAAAATTAGAGGTGGAGAAAAGACACTAGGAAAGATTTGGTACTTCATATAGAGATCCCCTCATGTCTTTTATGATATCTGGCAACCATTTATGAGCCACTTTGAAAAGATAGGTGCAGAAAAATTGGATCTATAATGAAAGATTTCTTTTTCAATTTCTTTTTCTAAAACTTTTTTCCTTTTATCCTTTTTTCTTTCTTATTCTTTTGTTTGATGTGTTATTTTGTATGAGTAGTTTTACCTCACTATACTTTTTACTTTTATTTGTAGATTTGTAAAGAAGAAACGCTCCTCTTACTCCGCTACATTCGGCTCCACTCGACTCGTTACTTTTCTAACCGTTTATTCGACGCTTTAGATATCCTTTGTGTTTGCCAGAGAAATGCAGCCGGTGGATCTACCACATGACCGTGTTTCACCAATCAGATGTAGCGACAATAATCACATGATTCCCTTTGACCAATCAGCTGCATTAACCATAACTGCATGGAGTCACATGACCACATAGAAGGGGGAGGGGCTTGTCTTCAGCAGTGGTAGACAGTGAAGAAAACATGTCACCACGCTTAGTTTAGTTGTTTTGTTTAATGTTGCAGTGTTAACATATATAATTAGCAAATAAACTAGAGGCTAAATATATAATTTTCTTACATTTGTTCTGCTGGACACAGTTTATGGTGAAGTGAGACTCTTGTACACATGTTCTAATGTTATTTTATTTTCTGCTGAGTCATTTACAGGGCGACTGAATATACAGTCTATCTTGCACAGGAAATAGTTACACTGTTCAAACTTACATATGTTACCTACAGCAGGGATTTATTTCAAAAGATTTATATTGTGAAAAAAGGAAGATTAGGAAATTTGTGTTTCTTATTCCTTAATTTGCTATTTTGTAAAGTTATAATATAACTATAATATAATAATTATATTTATTTTATTATATAGAAATATCGCAATATGTATTTTGTCTGACTGCTTACATAATTTCTAAAAAAAAAATTATCGGACATTATGATGAAACAATTACTCAGTACTTGACTAGTCTTTTCACCGAATACTTTTTTACTTCAAATTGAGTAATATTATTTTGATCCATTCCATTTCCATTCTGTATTCAGGGTCGCGGGTGGCTGGAGGTGCCAGGCGACAGTGCTAACCACTACACCACCATGCCGCCTTTTTATTTATATATCTTCTCTTATAAAATACAGGGGGAGGGGAATGGGTAGGGAAAAAAACAGTGTACCATATACTGTATGTACTGTATGTACAGTATATATATCTTATTTAAATTCCCAATAAGAAAGACTTATTTCTTCTACTTATAATCTTTTATACTAAAAAGATTTAGAAAAGGAAAGAGATGGAGAAAAAGACAGGATGAGAGATAAAGAGTAAGAGGGAGGGAAATAATGAAGAGAGAGAATGAAGGATAAACAGATAGAGAGAAAAAACAGGTGGAGAGGGAAGGACAGTGAGAATGATTAAAAGAGAGACAGGATGATTAACAGAGGGACAGCGAGAAAGGTAATAGGGGACATCAGATAGTGAATGAAAGAAAGACAGAGATAGAGAGAAGGAGAGAGAGAGAGAGAAGGAGACAGAGATAGCGAGCTCACCTGTTTAAAGAAGGGATGAGAGAGGAGAGCTGATGCCGACGGCCTGTGAAACACAAACGCAACACATCACACACACAGAACGTACAGTGTGTGAAGTTTTAATAATAATAATTAGCGTGTGTGTGTGAGTGTGTGTGTGTGTGAGTCTGACCTGCGCTCAGGTTGCTGTTGTAAGCAGAGCTGCAGCAGGTTGTGTAAGGTGGCAGAGTGGTTTTTGGGGGCGGGGCTTTGTGGTCTCTCCGCCGTGGCGGTGCGAGTGAGACTCCCTGCAGCGACGCTCTCCCCGATCCCCGAGTCCACTCCGGAGCGAGACACCTTCAGGGCGCTGAAATCTCCCAGCGCATAGGGGGCGCCGTCGAGCATGCAGGTCAGAGAGCCGCGCAACTTCTGTAGCAACATCTACACACACACACACACACACACACACACACACCAAGACACTGCTATAACACTGTATTCAGAAATGTTTATTGTGTGTGTGTGTGTGTGTGTGTGTGTGTGTGCTGGGGTACCAGTGTGGGGGGCAGGTCTTGGAATGGCACTCTCCCACTGACCAGCTCTAACGCTAACACACCCACACTGTAGATGTCAGACTTTACACCGTAACCATGAAGATCCTGCAGCAACACACACACACACACACACACACATAAAGCAATGAAAAAATACAGGTGCAAACAATAAATGAATAAATAAAAAAAAAGAGAAAGAGAAATGTGTGGGTGTGTGCGGGAGTGTGTGCGTGTGTGTACCTGCCTCAGGAGCTTGGGGCTAAGTTAGGGCAGCAGTGAGGGCGTGTGTGTGTGTGTGTGTGTATGTGTGTGTGCGTGTGTGTGTGTGTGTGTGCGTGTGTGTGAGTAAGTGTGTGTACCTGTCTCAGGAGCTCGGGGGTAAGCCAGGGCAGCAGTATGTGTGTGTATGTATACTGTATGTATGTATATGTGTCTGTGTGTGATTGTGTGCGCGTGGGTGTGTGTGCTTATATGTGTGTGTATGTGTGTGTATGCATGTGTGAGTGTGTGTACCTGTCTCAGGAGCACTGGGCTGAGTCAGGGAAGCAGTGAGGGTTTGTGTGTGTGTGAGTGACTGCGTGTGAGTGTGTGTGTGTGTGTGTGTGTGTGTGTGTGTGTGTGTGTGTGTGAGTGTGTGTGCGTGTGTATGCATGTGTAAGTGTGTGTGTGCGTGTGTATGCATGTGTAAGTGTGTGTGAGTGTGTGTGTGTGTGTGTGTGTGTACCTGTCTCAGGAGCTCAGGGCTGAGCCAGGGTAGCAGTGAGGGTGTGTGTTGCGGCATATCGAACACGACCTCCATTCTCCTCCCATCCCTCATCAGGCTGTACACACACTGCAGTCCAGACAGACACACGTGTCCTCCTGCCGACAGCAGCACGTGACTCGCCTTCACACCTCTGACACAAACAGAGAGATAAAACAATGTTGCACAGAGGCTCATTTCGGAAAAACCCAGATCCCAGACATTTCCATGGCAACCTCACCGAGCTACGAGGACGTCTCGGCTTTGTCGAATACTTTAAAAAAAAACTTCTCGACTAGTAAAATGCTTGAGGCCGCGACCCCGAGTGTGTACCTGTGTATGTAGCCCATGTGGTGTAGGTACTTCAGAGCATTCAAGACTCCGTAAAGCAGATACGCAACCAGAGACTCGCTCATTCCATCCGGGAAAAACGACCTGAGTAACAAGTCTGCAGAACCTACAGAACACACACACGCGCACACACACACACACACACACACACACACACACACACACACACACACACACACACACACACCACTCATCAATTTCACCTAAATGTATGCAGTTCACAGCTACCATGAGCTGCAAAGCTAACTAGCTTCTAACACAAGGCTGAATACCAAATCGCTCTCTAACAGCTGATCAAGGGCCCTACTCGATGTGTGGAACAAGTGACTGTACACCTTAAAATTAACACTATTTGGGATTTAACCTCAGAACCCGGAGTGAAAATATAAAGAGAAACTTATGAGATGTACAGGACAGTCCACCGTCTCCATGGTTTATTCTCCTCACCTTTTGACTACACAGTACCGGTAAGATCTTAAAACTACTTTCACCCTGTTAATTACACTGTCGGTCGCCAGCTCCATCAGCTGCGGTTAGTTAGTTGTGCCAGGTGGGGTAGGATATGTGTGGCCGGAGCAAAATAACTGGTTAAATAAAGAACCAAATCATAATCTGTTTATAATAAATGATGCTTGTGGAACTGTTGTATGTAAGCAATATCACAGTCGAGGTCGTGCTGTTGTGCTTAATATCAGCCGTGCAGCTATTCAGTACAACAGCACTCTGATAAGTGCGATGTTGTTTAAATATAATACAAAAAAATGTTGTTTTCACAAATGTTATAATGAAGAACATTAATGTTTAATAAGGCACAATACGGCCCAGTATTACATATGTTTTTAAGTTATCATAACAACGTGTATAAAAATGTTGAATGTATGAATGTTATAACACGATATGACTGTCTTATTATTTACATAAATATGATCTTTAAAGAAAGCTTTATGAATCATCAGATTAACGATTTGTATATATATATATGTGTGTATATATATGTGTGTGTGTGTGTGTGTGTGTGTACCGTAGCTCATTAGCGGGGAGAGCACCCACAGCTGGCTGCAGGAACTAAACACCAATCTGGACGTCAGCAGGTTTGGGTGACGAAATAGTCTGGATAATAGGGCCTCATTCTGCATAGACACACACACACACAACAAATAACTACCATGTATTACCTATTATTATTATTATTATTATTATTATTATCAATAACTAATAGCTGTTTCTAACAGTAATGTATAGTGACACTGTATAGTTTGATTTTAAAATAAAATTTTTGCTTTCATAGCCAATATCACGCCAATAGTTTTGGACTTGGCTCGTAGTGAGGAGGAGTGTATTTACCATAAGCTGCAGCAGTTCCTCCTCTGTACAATCATCCAAGTTGGTGTTTTTCACCGCCACCAGTCGACCGGAGGGTCTGTGACGGGCCATGCTCACCTGGCTCAGGTTATTAAAGCCCCGCCCTAAACACACACACACACACACACACGGAGCGCAGTATGGTTATTTTCTACTGACTAAAAAGTACTTACACAGAATATACATGAATTACCTGACACATTATCTGTTTACACACACACACACACACACACACACATGCACACACACACACACACACACACACACACACACACGCACGCACACACACGCACACGCACGCACACACACGCGCACGCACGCACACACACACACACACACACACACACACACACACACACACACACACACACACACACACACACACACACACACCTTACCGAGTACTGAGAGCAGTTGATAGTCTGCAGGATCAGCAGACAAGCCGGAGAGGTCATCATCAGCTCCGAAGAACGAGCCATCACTGCTCTGTTAAATACACAAACACACACACACACACACACACTTTGACATTTTAAACAAGTTATGCTACAATGCTAAAACAAAGCAGGGATTTCATACAGTTCCATAATCACACATCTTTCCATCTGAAGACTTTATCCAGTCAGTGGATTCACAGAAATTCTGGAATAGAGCTGATTTCTGAGCACAGCTGTTGCTGCTCTAATCCGAGAACATCGCTTATCATAACTCCTCCACTGGATTTAAACACCTCGGTGTCACTAGGTGTCCTGTCATGCTAATACAGGATGATGTTGACCAAATGGTTTGTCCTTTGGCGTCAGAGTCATACCATGTAATGTTATGAGTCCTGCCATAATCCAGAATTATACAGACTTATGCCAGGCTATGCCTGAATTATGCCCTGCTTAATGCCGGGCATTTCCAGATGTATGCCCAGATGTGTATGCCCTGTTCTGTCTGAGTCATGCTCTGAGACACCACCGGCTGGTTTTCAGAATAACAACCCTTCTCTGATTTTATAAGGATGCCCCCAACTGGTGGCATTGAAACCATCGTTCCTGGTTTTGGGATTTCCACATTTGCTCCCCACGCTCGCTCTACACCCTAGCTTTGAGTACACTGTTCCTGCAGCACACCCCAGTTTTGCTTCTTCCATGCTTTCTCCTGACCATTGGGTCAAGAACACCATGTTTTCAGCACACTCTTGCATCAGTGACTGAGAACATTGTGCTAGCATCGCCTCCTGGTTTTAATTTGCCTGTCAAGTCCTAGTCAGGTCAAATCCCAGTTTAGTGCCATGTCATAATCGTAAGCCCACACAGATGTGATATCCTGGTCATTCAGTACATTTAGGTCGTCAGCTGACTTCATTGTATTGCCATATAACGTTACTGAGTCTAGACCTGAGCAACTCCAGATCATAAAACTGTCTCCAGGTTCATGTGCTTCCTTTTTCACCCTGACGTGCCCATCACTCTGGAAGAGGCTCAATCTGGACTCATCAGCCCTGTTTCCATCGCTCCAAAGTCTCTAGCAATCTTGTCAATTTTTACCATGCATCTTCCCCAAGCGTTTAAGTAATCTCCATTCATGATTTTCTTTCCGACCACATTCCTTCCACTAAGCTGAAGTTTCAGCACTATCCCTCAAGGTTTTGATAATGTGTTGAAGGGTTTTTAACTCAGTTCCAGTCATTTCAAATCTCCTTATTTGTTTTCTTTGCTTTATGCAGACAAATAATTTGACAATTCTGAAAGGGCAGATTTTTTTTTTTTTTTGCCCAGACAGTGTAGTTCCTAATTGTTCCATGTTTTCTGTATATTTTATTTGCTCTTTGCAAATTTCGTATTTATCCTTGTATTTCTATCGTTACTTCGCTTGGCAATGTTTCTTTATTGAAAGTGCTATAAAATGAAAGTGAGTAAAGAGTAAAGATGAAACCTGATTTAAGTGCTGTAGTGAGAATCTTTACAGGTGCACATCCGTGCATAAGTTCCCTTTTCGCCAGTCGCTGAAGACCATGTAGTTGTTTACGTATTATCGAGCATTTATTTGAAAAACCTGCTAGCTAATTTACTGTAGCTAGTGAGTTTAACGTGACTGTGGCTGTAATTCGGCAGCTCAGTGTTGATCATTGGGTTGCATTTTACGTCAGTTTCCGGCTTCTTACTGACCAGGTACGACCCACTGATGTCCTCGTACTGATCCTCACAGCTGATTGGCTGGACCTGAGAGTGGGCGGAGATACAGGAGCAGTCCTGGGAGGAACAACAGAAACAGGAACATGAGTCATACTGTCTATATACATTGCGAAGAAGACTTAGTCAATATCATGCGCTTTCAATTTGCCACAAGGATTTGTTAAGTGGACATGAATCATTCTTGTAATTTGGTCTTCGTCAATAGTTTCCCCCAACGTCATTTCCCATAATGTTACAGCTCTCGGAGCAGTGATGCTGAAAGACAACTCACATACAGTATGTACTGTATAAGAATAATGTTATTACTACTTATTTTTTCTTTTTTTTAGCGTAACCCTTAAGACAGCATTTTAGACATTATGTGTTTTTGCAGTTTTTTTATATGTATTTTTTTATTTATATATATATATATATATATATATATATATATATATATATATATATATATATATATACTGTGTATATGGCTCAGTATTGTTCAGAAAAAAAATGAATATGTTGTTATTCAGCACTAAAGAAGGGCGAATGTCTTCTATCACAGTTGTATGAAATGTCCCCTTTTTTCTTTTAAATTTTTTTTTTCGCTTTTTAATTTTTTTTCTCTATATAAATTAATTAATCATTTTTTTATTTGTTTATTTATTTATTTTCATTTTATTCATTTATCTTTTTTATTAATATAGACATATTTTTTATCTTTCACGTCTCTTTTCAGTTTTCTTAATATTTTCACTTTTCACATAAATTTTTTCTTTATTTTTTCACTCTTCAGTTTGTTCTTCTCTCTTTTCTTTATCTTTTCACTTTTCTTTTCAGTTTTCTCTTTTTTTCTCTTTTATCTGTTCACTTCTCTTTTCTCATGTACCGGAGCAGCACTCTCACACCTGGTGCTAGTGAGGGTCGTTCATGAACGATTCGTTCTTTTTTAACGTGACTCAGAAGAACGAGTAGTCTCGGAGAGTGATGCGTTCATTTTCTACTGGGCGAGCATGAACACAGCATCAGAAATAAGTGATTCATCTCATGGGTCTTCTAGTCCGAGTCGTTCGTTCTTTTGAATCTATTGCACTGCATAGCGTCTATGAGAGTCACGTGACAAAAGAACAAACGACTCGGACCAGAAGATATGATGGTGAGCTGCTCATTCTGTTTATCATAATATGTCCTTATCTGTATGGTAATATTCTCATTACTGGAACTGTAGCCAAAATGAGTGCATGTAGACGTGTTGGGGGTCTGGTTACTGAAAATGTAACATTTTTGTCACGGGCGTGCGTGGGGGTGAAGGATCCAAGCGCAGAGTGAACTTTTACTATTTCTTCGCACGGGCTCTGCAGCGCGAATGCAGAGTAGAGCCGGTGTATGTAGACAGCGAGTGCAGCGCTTAGAGTCAATGAGCTCAGTGGCTGGAATGCGGAAGTGCCGAGAGCGCGCTCACTGTTTTTCTGAATGGACTCCGTGGCAGGAATGCGGAAGTGCCGAGCCGGCGCGTATAGAAAGTGCATACGCTGTTTGCAGGTGATGACAATCCCGCGAAGCGAGGCAGACGAATCGCGCAGGCTGCTAGATCCGAAACAGTAGCTCGTGGTCGATGAACAGGCAGAGGTCAGAAACGTGAAACCGAGAAAGTCCGTGATCAGAGCTCGTGGTCGATAAACAAATCCAAGGGTCAGCAACAGTAAATCCGTGTAGACGAAAGATCCGTAGCGTGAGACAAAGACGAGGTCGTGAAAACAGAGCGTGGTCGAGATCCGGGAGTTCAAAGCAGAGAGAAACACTGGAATACTGGGCATGGATAGCACACAATAATCTGGCAGGGAGCTGTTGTCTGAAGGTGTGTTAAATAGAGAGCTGTGATGATCAGGAATTGAGAACAGGTGTGTTTGGAGCGGTGAATGAGGTGGTGAAAAGCAAGGAACGGGATGGATCGTGGAGCAGGAGTGTGCAGGTGATCATGATCTTGACTGAGATATGGGCATGACCTGGCGTGCTGTGACAGTACCCCCCCCTCTACGAACGACACCTGGCGTTCTTGAGGGTGCCTCGGGGTGAAGATTGTGAAACTCTGTGTTCAGAGAGCGGTCCAAGATGAACCTGGCTGGTACCCAACTTCTTTCCTCAGGTCCGTAGCCCTCCCAATCCACCAGGTACTGGAGGCCGCGCCCACGGCGGTGGGACTTAAGGAGTCTGCGGACGGTAAAGGCTTCACCCCCGTCTATAAGTCGAGGTGGAGGAGGAGGGCGCGGGGTTGGTGACAAAGGACACGGGACCAAACGGCGGACATGGGAGACGTGGAACGTGGGGTTAATTCGGCGCATGGATAATGGCAGGGCCAGTCTGATGGAGCATGGATTAATGACACGAGAGATTGTGAATGGGCCAATGAACTTAGGCGAGAGTTTCTGGGATGTAGTCTTGAGTGGTAGGTTACGTGTGGAGAGCATAACTCTTTGTCCAATTCTGTAAACTGGAGCAGCTGAGCGGTGGAGATTGGCCTTGCGCTGAAAAATGGCCATGGAACGTTGTAATTGAGCACGAGCTCGTTGCCATGTCCTTTTACAACGACGGATGAAGGCTTGAGCTGAAGGGACAGCAGTTTCTTCCTCCTGGGTTGGAAACAGTGGTGGTTGATAGCCGAGGCAACACTGAAAAGGTGACATGCCTGTGGAGGAGGTGGGGAGCGAGTTATGCGCATACTCAATCCAGGGGAGAAAACGACTCCAAGAAGCTGCATCCTGTGAGGTCATGCATCTCAGAGACTTCTCCAATTCTTGATTCATGCGCTCGGTTTGACCATTGCTCTGAGGGTGAAATCCTGACGAGAGGCTGGGTGTGGCGCCAATAAGGCCACAGAAGGCTTTCTAAAATTGTGCAGAGAACTGCGGGCCCCTGTCCGAGACTATATCCGATGGGAGGCCGTGGATTCTGAAAACGTGGGAGAAAAGGAGTTCAGCCGTTTCCTTGGCAGATGGAAGCTTTGGTAGAGGGATGAAGTGGGCTGACTTGGAAAACCGGTCAACAACTGTTAAAATGCAGGTATTATTGTTGGAAGGTGGCAATCCGGTTATGAAGTCCAGTGAAATGGGAATGGGAAGGGGTCTTAGGAGTCCCTCAGGTGGACGATTTGTTGTCTTATTCCTGGTGCAGATATCACAAGACGCCACAAAGCTTTTGACATCCTCCTTGATGGTCGGCCACCAGAAGCGTTGATTGAGCATTGAGAAGGTGCGATTCGTCCCTGGGTGACAGGCTAGCCTGGAGCTGTGGCCCCATTCTAAGACTTGGGAGCGAACAGAGAGCGGGACGAAAAGTAGCCCAGGTGGGACATTACTGGGGCCTGGCTCCTGTTCAAGAGATTGCAAGACCAGGTTTTCCACATCTAACCGGGTTACAGCTATAAGACACTGGGGGGGGGAAGAATGGTTTCCCTTCTGGATATGTCCTGGGGGGCGGGAAACTGTCGGGAGAGGGCGTCGGGCTTAGTATTCTTGGTTCCTGGGCGATATGACAGCATGAAGTTAAACCGTGAAAAGAACAGTGACCAGCGTGCCTGACGTGAATTGAGTCTTTTGGCTGACTTAAGGTACTCTAGGTTCTTGTGATCAGTCCAAACAAGAAACGGGTGTTCAGCTCCTTCCAACCAATGTCTCCATTCTTCGAGGGCAACCTTGACTGCTAGCAACTCACGATCCCCAATGTCATAGTTCCGTTCAGGGGGCGTGAGCCGACGGGAAAAGAAAGAGCATGGATGAAGTTTGTTGTCCTTTGGTGTTCTCTGAGAAAGCACGGCTCCCACTCCTGTCTCCGAAGCATCAACTTCGACAATGAACTGGAGAGATGGATCAGGAAAGGTGAGGATGGGTGCTGTGGTAAAGCGCTGCTTGAGCTCATTGAAGGCCTTCTCTGCTAGGGGGTTCCATCGAAAGGGGATCTTGGTGGATGTGAGAGAAGTGAGTGGGGCTGCCACCGTGCTGTAGTCACGGATAAAACGCCGATAGAAATTGGCGAAGCCCAAAAAGCGTTGAAGCTCCCGCCTTGACGATGGTGTTGGCCAATCCGTGACGGCCTTTACCTTGACTGGGTCCATCTGGATACCTGATGGTGAAATGGCATACCCCAGGAAGGAGGTGGACTCACGGTGAAACTCGCACTTCTCAGCCTTGACATAAAGTTTATTTTCCAGCAGACGTTGAAGGACCTGACGCACGTGGAGCTTATGTTCCTCTAAGGAGTGAGAGAAGATTAGAATGTCGTCAAGGTAAGCGAACACAAAAACGTTGAGGAAGTCTCTAAGGACATCATTAATGAGTGCCTGAAAAACTGCCGGTGCATTGGTCAGACCAAATGGAACAACCAGGTACTCATAATGACCCCTAGGGGTGTTGAATGCAGTCTTCCACTCATCACCCTCTCTTATCCTGACCAGGTGGTAAGCGTTTCTTAGGTCTAACTTGGAAAACAGACGGGCATCCTGGAGTAATTCAAACGCGGTTGACATGAGGGGAAGCGGGTAGCGGTTCTTGACTGTAATCTCATTAAGGCCTCTATAATCGATGCAGGGTCTGAGGGACTTGTCCTTTTTTTCCACAAAGAAAAAGCCCGCCCCTGCAGGGGAGGAGGAAGGGCGGATGATTCCAGCTGAAAGTGACTCAGAGATGTATTGTTCCATGGCTTCTCTCTCGGGACGTGAGAGAGAGTAGAGTCGCCCTTTAGGTGGAGTGGTGCCTGGAAGTAGGTCGATGGCACAGTCATAAGGACGGTGAGGAGGTAATGAGATGGCACGTGACTTACTGAACACCTGGCGAAGGTCGTGGTACTCGACAGGGACCTTAGAAAGGTCAGGGATCTCCTCCAGAGAGGTGGGCAAGACGCTTCTGGTGGCAGCAGAACGGAGGCATGAGGAGTGGCAAGTAGGGCTCCAATCCAGGATGCTTCTCCTTGCCCAGTCAATGTGAGGGTTATGTAGTTTTAACCATGGAAGTCCCAGAACTATCGGTGCATGAGCACTCTTAATGATGAGGAACGTGGTGGTCTCAACATGATTACCAGAAAACTGCAATGTGACTGGAGCAGTGCGGTGGGTGATTGAGGAGAGCTTGCTGCCATCAAGGGCCTGTACGCTAAATGGTTGGTTAAGTGGGGTGTGTGGAATCTTGAGTTGAGAAACCGTAGCTGAGGAGATTAAATTCTGGTCAGCTCCAGAGTCTACTAGGGCGTGTGTGGCGTGAGGCCGATTGTCATAGATCAGGGTCACTGGGAAGCGAGAGCGAAGGTTAGGAGATGGGTGTTGTGTAGAACTCCCCCGTACCCCCAGAACTACCGGGGTGTCCCGGCCTTTTAATGGACAGGTTCGTACGATGTGGCCAACCTGACCACAGTAGAAGCAAGTCCTTCCGACGTTGATGTTCCTTGGACGAGATGTGCGCGCAGTCGACCTGCATAGGTTCTGGGGGGGGCTTAGGTTTGTCTGTGTTAGGAGCGGGTACGTTGAGGAACTGACAAGACTCCCTTTGTCGTGTTCGTTTGCGGGCGTCAATACTTGTAGCCAGGTCAATGAGCCCCTGAAGGTTGGAAGGGAGCTCTCGGGCTGCTAACTCATCCTTGACTGGGTCAGAGAGTCCGTGAAGGAATGTGTCGAAGAGTGCCCGATTTTTCCAACCACAAGAGGGAGCCATAGTCCGAAAATCAATAGCATAATCAGAGACAGATCGAGATCCCTGACGTAGTTCAAGTAACTGAGCTGCTGCCTGACGCCCCGTGAATGAACGGTCGAAAACCTCTCTCATTTCATCCGTGAAAGTCTTGTACGTGTAGCAGCAGGGCACCTGGGCATCCCATAAGGCTGTCCCCCATTCTCTCGCTTTACCAGAAAGGAGAGTGATTATGTAGGCAACCTTGGAGCGTTCAGTGGGAAAAGATGACGCCTGCAGCTCAAGCACAAGGGAGCACTGAGATAAAAATGAGCGGCAGGTGGACGGGTTTCCATTGTAAGTGGGCGGCGCAGGGAGGCATGGTTCATGATTGATAGAGTGCCCAGGAAGAGCAGGCTGGAGAATGGGAGCTGGATGTGCTTGTGTTTGCTTTATTTGCAAGATGAGAGCAGCTAAAGCCTCTGTAACGTTATGGAGGGAGCAAGTTATCTGCTGGATATTCTGCTGGTGAGTGTCCAAGAGCGCCCCCTGTTTCTCTAGTGCCCCTCTTAATTGTACAGCCTCTGCTGGATCCATTAATGGCCAGATTATACTGTCACGGGCGTGCGTGGGGGTGAAGGATCCAAGCGCAGAGTGAACTTTTACTATTTCTCCGCACGGGCTCTGCAGCGCGAATGCAGAGTAGAGCCGGTGTATGTAGACAGCGGGTGCAGCGCTTAGAGTCAATGAGCTCAGTGGCTGGAATGCGGAAGTGCCGAGAGCGCGCTCACTGTTTTTCTGAATGGACTCCGTGGCAGGAATGCGGAAGTGCCGAGCCGGCGCGTATAGAAAGTGCATACGCTGTTTGCAGGTGATGACAATCCCGCGAAGCGAGGCAGACGAATCGCGCAGGCTGCTAGATCCGAAACAGTAGCTCGTGGTCGATGAACAGGCAGAGGTCAGAAACGTGAAACCGAGAAAGTCCGTGATCAGAGCTCGTGGTCGATAAACAAATCCAAGGGTCAGCAACAGTAAATCCGTGTAGACGAAAGATCCGTAGCGTGAGACAAAGACGAGGTCGTGAAAACAGAGCGTGGTCGAGATCCGGGAGTTCAAAGCAGAGAGAAACGCTGGAATACTGGGCATGGATAGCACACAATAATCTGGCAGGGAGCTGTTGTCTGAAGGTGTGTTAAATAGAGAGCTGTGATGATCAGGAATTGAGAACAGGTGTGTTTGGAGCGGTGAATGAGGTGGTGAAAAGCAAGGAACGGGATGGATCGTGGAGCAGGAGTGTGCAGGTGATCATGATCTTGACTGAGATATGGGCATGACCTGGCGTGCTGTGACAATTTTATTTTATTTCTGATCAAAAGAACGACATGAACCAAAAAGATTTGTTTATTTTGATGAACGAGATTCAAAGAAGCGAGTCACTAAACTGATCCAAACTTCCCATCACTACCTGGTGCTATCTAAATGTTCACACATGGTGCACTGGTTTCTGGGAGTAATCTACCGGCAGCACATTTTCTTTAATTGCTTACCTATAAATCTGCGTATTCGTCCACAGGTTTGCCCGTCAAAAATAGGCAATTGGAACAGAATTTTAGTTTATTTTAATCAACTATACAAACATGACCGAGCAAAAAATGTGAAAATGGGTCACATAGGCAAAGAAATAGCACAGATATACTGTACATAATCATGTGTTTTTATGGTTGTTATGCTTCTATGACAAAAAATAAATAAATAAATAATAATAATATGGTCATTGCTCAAGATTCCAGTAGATATTCTGGTAGTGGTAAAATTGACTGATAATTTTCGTTCCCCCTGATGTTTCCGAAAACAGTTTGAAGTCCGAAGCCTCCCTGTTAACACACACCGGCGAGGTTTCTGCTGTGTTGCTGGCGTGTACAGTATCTGTGCTGTTTTAAGGGTTTTAAAGTAGGCGATGCCATTAAGGCAAAATTTTACATAGAAGTTTTTTTAACAGCTGTTGTTTACAGGAGAATTTGCTACTCTTACATAAACCGGGTAAAACCTTTCTTCTCATTTTCTTCCTCATTGAAATAAAAAAAGAATACAACTTTATATAATGCATATTCCACTATTATGCTATCAAAAGTAAAAAAAAAAAAAGTGACTTACATTCTCTTTTTTTTCTTTTTCTTTCATTTTTTTGGGAAAACCTAACCTAGTATGTTCAGTTTAAGAAAGTCGGCTCTGCTTGCTGAGTCAGATAGTCTGACTCTTGGCAACGCAAACATTTTCATATTTTTTAATCCACACTTTCAATCTAAACATCACCAGAAAGCTCGTCCTGTCTCAATGCATTATTATATTTGATTTGACAACTGATTAAATCTAGAATCTAGGCATCGATAGTTGAAATAGACTCATTTTAGCCAACTGTCTGATGATGACACGCAGGATGACGGCTCTGAAATCTAAAAGCCTTTTATGATGATGAATAAACACCAGGAAAGGGGGCAGGAGTCAGAGATAAAGGAAGCAGAGACGATGTGAGTGCAGATTTCTTGGCGTGCCGAGACCTCAGGAGGGGAAAAGATTAATGAGGACATTTATTCTTATCTTAAACGCTTATGTCTCTTGAAACCTGAATAACCAGGACAGAGGTGACAGGAAAAATACTTTCAGAGCGACGCGGGTGCTTGCAGTACCGAGCACAAGTCTTCATATCTGCATATGAAATTCAGTTAAATGCTGTTGATTTAACTAACGAAACTGGAGCAAATGTTTTACTGCGACAGGCGGCAACGACAGTTTGATTCGTTTGAAATTTGTTGTTCATGTTACAGCTTCAGCAGCATCCTCATTTCCCTTCTCATCTGTTTGTCCCAAACAATCAGCATTCAGCATCAGCAGTACACTAATGGTTAGGGTTAGGGTTAGGGTTAGCTTAACTAACCCTATGCCTGATCATCTGTCATCATCTGCACCTGTTTCTCATTGATTCATTTCTTAAGTTGGATGGTTTTATTGCTTGAATGATTCTGCATAAAAAGGGACCGGACTGAAACTGCAGGAGACAGGAGATAGAAACTTATTCAGGAAGCCTAGAGAACTATTCCTCATGACTACAATAAAAATGCAAGAATCTCTGGAAGCAATAAGAAATAAGGGGGAGGGTGTCAAAACTTTTGCACAGCACTGTAACACAAATGGATAATAAAGTACAATAGATCGACTTTACCAGGAACGACATGAGGCGCGTCTGACGGCGTCCCGCTGTGCTGCAGGGCGTTCATCAGTTTCTCACTGCGCGTCTCTGGAAAGTGATTTAACCGCGGCGACGTGAACAGACACAAAGAGCTGGAAAGCACACAGACCGAGAGCACTGAACAGAATAAATAAATAAATCTGATAATATTACACAATACTCAAATAGTAATAATGCAGAAATTAAACCAAAGTGTGTATAAAATGTTAAAGAAATGAAAGACTCAGAGGTGTGTGTGCTGTCTTAACATGATTATTACACTGACTTTATTAACAACTGACATGTTGCACCTTTATACAAAAAAAAAAAAAACTAATGAAATTTGAGTGTTAGTTATAAATTAAGATTATATAAATAGGGACAGATTTTTTTCGTCAAGTAAAATATATAAGGATAAAGATTGGTAGGTTTAGGTTTAACCCACCTAATACAAGGGGCGTTCAAGTCAAACCGGGACTTGTGATGACATCTCTGGTGAATGAAAACGTAAAACCGGTTGACATTTACAGAAGACGTCAAGCACAGTACGGTGATGAGACTCTTAGCCGCAGTGAATGTTTAAAGAAAAAAAAAGCTGTACGTCCCACTGCAGTCACTCAGGAGAATATTCAGTGAGTGGAAAATGAAGTAAAAAATCAACGGATAACTTGTTGACAACTCGTGGAAGAAAGAGACGCATCTGTCTGTGTGAACTGTACACACAATCATTCAACAACACCACTCGCACGTTACAGGAACTCGGCTGGGAGTTATCGCCACATCACACGTACAGTCCTGACCTCGCTCCAGGCCATTTCCACATGTTTGGGCCGTTAAGGAGTTCCTGGGACGCCGGCGCTTCAGAAGTGAATCCGATCTTGGCTCCGGTGCACTGAGAAAACTTTGTACCTTAATGATATCCAATTAGCAGGGGATTATTTAAAGAAATAAAGGGAATTTTTACTTTCATAACTGTGTTTTTTTTTAAAAATTTTTTTTATTCTGCACAATCAAAAGTCTCGGTCTGACTTGAACGGCCTGACTTGAACGGCCCTTGTATTTGCTTGAAATGAGCATTCAGATGAAATCAGATCACACAAACCCCCCAAAAGCTTAAAGTTGAATTAATTCGGCTTATCTTGTCGAATGTCTTTCACTCTGTGTAAACTTTTCATGTATACATTTAACCTTTATCACATTTAACCTCACTCACTCCTCATCTATAGCGCTTTATCCTGTATTCCGGGTCACGGGGGGCTGGAGCCTATCCCAGGAGATTTAGGGCACGAGGCGGGGTACACCCTGAACAGACTGCTAATCCATCACAGGATGCACACACACACATACACTCATTCACACACTTTGAGAATGCCAATTAATTTAACCTACATGTCTTTGGACTGTGGGAGGAAACCGGACGATCCGGAGGAAAACCACCAAGCACGGGGAGAACATGCAACCTCCATGCACACAGAGACGGGAATCGAACCCGGACCCTGTGGAGGTGCAAGGCGACAGTGCTAACCACTACACCAGCGTGCCGCCCCACTTTTAACTTACGTAAATGAATACGTGATTTGACGTGATGGGTCACACATGCAGTGCTTTTTGGGACTGTAACATACAAAGCAGACATGATGCAGACATTATAGACATTAATATTTATTGTTTCAAAACATTGAACGAAATTGAAAATATTTATGTATAAATATTCATTTATACAAACTTGTTAGCTCATTTTAATCGCACACTAATTTGATGATCCACTTTAAAAGGTGTTACTTTACATCTTTACACTCAGCCTTTGTTACGTGACTAAACTCAGCTATAAGCTCAGGAACAGGATATAAAATATGAACATTAAAAATACTTTGATTTTTTTTTTGCACTGCATCAATGTTGAGTGGATTTGTCCTGTTATACACACGGTTTAAACTAAATCAATATTTCAGTCATGGTTTAAACACTGCAGTTAATTGATGTTAGATTTACAATGATGTGAAAAACACGCCGAGTGTCTCTAAGCGCTCTCAGTGACTCATAGAGGAGTCCGCTCTCGCTCTCGCTCTCCCTCTGCTATGACATTTCTGTGTAACCCGTGGAATAGGTCAATAGGGCAGTTTGTCCGCTTTGTCCCTTTGACACGAGGTAAGAGCACACACACACACACACACACACACACACAGTCATTCCTCACCTTTAAACTAAGATGAGAGGAAATCAGACCTCAAAAATGATGACCACAACAATTCAATGGATTTTGGACCACATGCTGATTACAGATACAGACTGAGATTACGGGATAAACACACACACACACACACAGTGATAATTACATCACATCCTGAGAGATTTACATCAAACTGATGACATCAGTAACAAAGATCTCATTCAGTTAACCTTTAAAAACTGACCACATCCAGCATTGCTCTCTCTCTCTCTCTCTCTCTCTCTCTCTCTCACATACACACACATACACACACACTCACCATGCCTGGTTTGGCTTGCAGGATTATCTAGATTATGAAGTTAAAATCCTCTGGACTCCTGTGTTAGAACATAAGGGCAGCTTCTGTATGTGTGTCCTTAACACACACACACTCACACATACACATACACACACACACACACTCACACATACACACACACAGGAAAGTCCTCCTTTTCCCAGCTGATCTCACACAATGACGTCACACAGTAAGACACATTAAAAGTCCCAGAGCAAGAAATACAGAAGAGCAACAGCAGCAATCCCTGTACTCACTCACCGTCTATACCAACATCAACAACAACAAAAACAACAACAATAATAATATAGTTACAAGAAACAATCGCCATTAAAACCATTATGATATAATTTTAGAAAAGAAAGAGGGGAATTTGACCCCCCGCCCACCGCCACTCCCAAAAAAATCAATATGATGTCCCACAGAAAGTTATTAACCACTTTCCAGCATAGGTTTAAGGCATCGTCACAGCTGACCTGTTTGAGATATCAAAACTCCCTCTTCAATTCTCAATATCAATCCTTGCATCTTCAATGTCTTTAGATCACATCGGCCCGGTTTGGTGGCGATTGTTTAAATCCCTGAGGTAGAGCGTATCAAAAAAATAGAAAAATAAATAAATAAACAAATAAATAAATAATATGCACATTTTGAGAGTTCTACATTTTTGTGACTTCATCCCCGTATTCCTGTGGTAGTAAAATTTTACTCGTTATAAAAGTAATGATAAATTTTGTTTTTCCCGACATTTTCAAAACCCCAAAGATTAAGCACAAAGATGATTTTTAATTGTCATTGACCTGTGCTATGTTGCCGTCACATATTTGTCTTGCGTTTTAAGGGTTTTAAACAACAAAAATAAAGAGGTTATGGGTAATAATGAACCACACAAGCAGAAGGCATTTTGTTTTGTAGATACTAGAAAGAGAATAGACAGATTTGCTCGTATTATCAAGGATGTGCGGGGTCAAAGGTTGAGTCCTCATCAGAAGCAAAAAAAAATTATGCATACCATATCATGTTGTATCATTGATAAATATATACAAATATTCACAAAGTGACATCAATACACTACTTCATGTGTTATTTTATATACTCCGAAAACATTGACAGGGAACTAATTCTAGCTAAGGTAAGGTGGGTAATTTAATCCACCAAATCCATCAATCGCTTAAGCGTGATATTGGATGTACTATAAAACTTACTATACTTATACATTTGTGGGCTCGGTTTAAGAGGTTTTAACCTATGATTACTCCCACAATGCAATGTTCTTTCTGTATTTGTGAACTCTTCTATTCGGTGGAAAATTGAGGGCCAAACAAAAAACAAACAAACAAAAACAAACAAACAAACAAACAAACAACAACAACAACAAGATTTCAGGAATACACTTGTGATATTTCCAAGGAGGTGTTATATGAAACATTACCAGAATAAATACATTCTTACACTGCTTTCTAGAAATTAAATTCTAATATTAATAATAATCTGGAGATGTTGTAAGTGAAGATGAAAATTTTTTATTACTTTAACACACGTAACTTTGCTCTGACAGGAGCGGCATAGCATTGTGATTTCTATTTCTGTAATATTACAAATGTGTTCGTTTGTTTGTTGACTCTTATTCTCAAATCCTCTTATTGCTTTTTTTTTTTTAACGCCACGGCGGCCATTTTTGATGTCGTCATCAGCAGCACGCGCAGCGCTCCTCCTTGCAGACTTCCGGCCTGCACGCGCTTTTTTGTCCGTTGACAGTAACGGTCGTGCGCGCTGCAGAGACATCGCTATCTGAAGGTTTGTGTGTGTGTTGACTTAATTGTTTGTTTATTCGAACGTTTATTAATATTGACACATTTTACTCTGAGTGTCGGAATCTGACTCTAGTTTATATATCGCAGAGCTCTAAACGGGAATATTGAAATGAGAAATATGACAGTAGCGACAGTGGAGAGGACCCGGATGTTTGGGGTTTGTTTGGGATTTGCGCAGATCTCCAGTGCGCGCGCTCTCTCTCTCGCTCTCTCTCTCTCTCTCTCTCTCTCTGTATTATATTCTGCAGTGATTATATTTATACATCTCACATTAGGTTAAATATCCATCCAGTTTCGATGAATGTATTCCTGCATGCTGTGGCTCCAGGAATGCACCTGTTAACTGTTATTGTCGGTTCATTTCTGCACGAAAGCATGCTTACATTATTACTGCAATATATATTGCATATATGCTGAATGAGGTTTATGGAATTGTGTTTGCATTAGAAAGTGATCTGTGACAATTATCCAAGGAAGTAGGAACTGAAAAAACAATTGCAATCCACTATTCCAATGCATAAAAAGGTATAAGTGTATAAATTAGTTATGCTAGAACAATATAACATGGAGCGCTAATCAATAGCCATATTCAGGATGAGTATTAAATACTTCCCATGACTATGTGCAGTAGTATCCTAATAACTATGCTAGATAGAAACATGAGCAATTATTTGATTTTTGAAAAATATAATTTTTGCAATAAACCATATGTTTGAAATCAGTAAAATTCTTTATGCTTTAAAAGATATAGGAATAGATATCACGTAGGTAAATTAATAACCCATTGCATGGTACACACACACACACACGCACACAAACGCGCGCGCGCAGAGCCGTCACCTCGCCTCTGAATTTAAAGCAGCACTCAGGAATTCATGATTGGTATCGAGTCACTGCTGTGTTTGGTTTGGTGGCTGATTGTCCTATGTCAGGTCTGTCTATATATATATATATATATATATATATATATATGTGTGTGTGTGTGTGTGTGTGTGTGTGGAGTTTGCATGTTCTCCCTGTGCTTGGTGGATTTCCTACAGTTTCATTTCACAGTCCAAAGACATGCAGATGAAGCTAATTGGTGATTCCTGTGTGTGAATGTGTGTGTGTGAGTGTGTGTCGTGCGATGTTATAGAGAATGAGTGAGTGTCAGTGTATTCTGATTTCGCTTTCACACTAGAAATAGTCTGTCTGCGTTTTAATATATCCCATTTATTGCACCAGTTAGAGATAAAAACAACTTAATTGCACTGTGTGATGTTTCTGTATCTGACTAAATAAGCTCTTGGGTTAGATTATAAAGCCAGGATACAAAGAGCGGTTTTGTTTTTAAAATTTTTTGCTTGATTTAATGTGCACTGCCTGGGCAAAAACAAACAAAAACCTCACCACTTCAGAAGGGTCAAATTATTTGAGCTTTTTGACGCAACTGATGCAATTTGTTGGACAATTTAGAGTCTTTTAAAAATACAAAAAATATTACAAGATTTCAGGAATACACTTGTAATATTTATGAGGGGGAAAAAACAGACGGAGATTACCAGAATAAATATGTTCTAATAATCTGGAGTTGTTGTGCTATAAAACGAAGTGTTTTTCACATGAATGCCGCTCTGACTGTATTGCGAACGTTGCTGTTAGAAATAGTATTATGATTTTTATTTTTAAAATATTATGAAAATATTTGTTGTTAATATTACATGAAATAAGCAGATAAAAAAAAATGCACAAATTTAACTGTCCAACCTAGACTAAAGAGACACTAGTCACTGTACTTTGAATCAAGTCCTGAAAACAATAACTTGAAATGACTATAGCTGATCTAAAAGAGCCGTCCAACATGTTATTAAACCCCTGTGAGGGCCGTCTTAAACTTTCAGCTTCATGGAAGAAATGTGGTCAGAATGTCGGTCACTTAAACCAAAATTGACAGTAGAAATCAGAGCTGTGTTCAACAGTCAAAGTAAGAGCAGTTTCTCACACACACACACACACACACACACACACGCACACGCACACATTGGGACTTAGGACTAAACAGCCATGCGTCCATAGGAAAACCACTTGTTAGTGGGACTTCAGTTTCCTAGGGAGCATAAAGACGGGACTTTGGAGCGTCGGAAAAAGATCAAGTGATCTGATGAGTCCAGAGAGATGGGCGTGTCAGGGTGAAAAGGGAAGCGCATGAAGTGATGCTGTACAACCCTCTGACAGAGACAGTGTTATGATCTGGGTTGCTCCAGTTACTCAGCAACGTTATGTGGCAATAAAATGAAGTCAGCTGAAGACCTGAATGTACTGAATCACCGGGTCATCACTTCTATGGGGTTTTTCTAAACTTATGGCACGGCCATGTTCCAGGACTCAGAAGGAGGAATCAGTTTCACACATGAACTGGACATCACTGTGTATGTGTGTGTGTGTGTGTGTGTGTATGTGTGTGTATAATCAAAGCTGAAGGTGACTGAATGAAATCTTGGAGTGTGCAAGTATGTTTCTTTTTATTTGCCGTGTGTAATTTGTGTGTATTATTGCTGTTCTTGGTGTAAACGCGTGTTCAGCACTCCTGGACCGTATGTTTGGATGCAGAGCTCCTGTGTGCTGATAGATTTCTGCCCTGACATGTTGTGTTGATTTTTTGGGGGATATTACTGCACCTAGTGAGCTGCCTGTGAGGTGGTGCTAAATGTAACCATGGCAACGATTTCTGGGGGCTTTAAAAAAGCAAATATGCTCAATTATCAGGACAGGAGAGATTTCAGTGCTCATAGATGTGTTTTTTTTTTTTTGTCATGATGTCATCTCTGATCTTTTCCCCACCTTTGATGTAACAGAGCAGCGTTAATCGAGAAACACTTCTGAATGTTTTTAGGCTGTTTTAAGCAGAAAAATGACAGTTTCTGGGCCGTCGATGATTCCCTCTGTCTTTAGAGCCTCAGTCCCAGCATGGCGTGTGGTTATGGCTCATGTGGTTCATGCTCATAAGGGCTGAGATGCAGAGATCTGCCTGACACGTCCAGACATGATGAGGGACGCGAGAGGTGCAGCGAGACAGCCAGATGTTTAGCGTTGCTGTAGATCTTTTGAAATCGTCCCCGATCAGTCAGACGTCGTTTATAAGGTTGGCGTGTTCGTGCTGGTGCTCTGTGACTTTCACTGAAATAAAAATCCCAGAGAAGAAGCTGGTGTTTATTTAAGGTTAATTGCAGACACGTCAGTGTTTCCTGATTTATGGTTTAGTATCAGTGCTGACGGCCAGGAATAGATTTTATTTCATTTCACTCTGTAAATCCTGTTTCATGGTAAAACTCTCGCTCACTGCTTCCTCTCATCTCTCTCTTTCTGTTTCTCTCGTTGCTTCTCCCTTTCTTTTTTCTATCTTATATTTTTTACACATCTCTCTTCTATAGTTTTCTTTTTTTCTAGCTTTCTCTCTTTTTAATTTTTTTTCTTAATCTCTCTTATATTTCTCCCTCTCATTTCACTAAAACCTTGTGTCGTACTCATTAGTGTAAGAACTCTGTGAGTGTAAATGGTTATAAACCGCTCAGGGCCACAGACGGGAGTGACTTCTGAGGGAAACACTGAAGATCATGAACAGGAAATGAATAGATTGGGACATCATTAGATAAGGACGTAATGAAGGAAGAGAAACACGGCGTCAGAACGGCGCCTCCCTCAGGTCACTCGTGGTTCATGTCCCTTGGGCGTGCAGCGAGCGCAGTAATGGGAATCGACGCCCTGTAGGAACTAAAGCTGATTTTTGGGAACTGAAGACACGCTGCACTTCATCTAGCACAGAGCTTTCACTGAGCTGCCTCCTGCCTCAGGTGAGCTGATACACTACACTGTCCTGAGGGTGTGCTCCCGCCTCACACCCTGTACACTCAGTATAAACCCCCCCCGGGGGTGTCCGCCCCGCTCCTGACCGGGATGAAGCTCTGAATGAAGACCGAACCAACAATTAAAAGTGAATTGACCTGCTGCTGATCGGACATCTGACCCCGAGTGTCTCCGTCAGGTCTGATCACAGGTCGGGATCAGAGTTCGACCGGATCTTCAGCAGTTCGTCATTAATCAACGAGTCATCTTGGTTGCTATGGCAACATAATTTTTATAGTAGTAGTGTGTGTCATGTGATAATCAGGATCTCAATGTGATATTAGGATCAGTGTGGTTACTGTGTGTGTGTGTGTGTGTGTGTGTGTGTGTGTGTGTGTGGGGGGGGGGTAAATATTCGCGCCTTGATGGAGTGTTAATCAGTACACTTTGGACAGTAATGTGGTGGAGGGAAGTGTCTGTGTGTCCGTGTCTGTGTGTCCGTGTCTGTGTGTCCGTGTCTGTGTGTCCGTGTCTGTGTGTCCGTGTCTGTGTGTCCGTGTCTGTGTGTCCGTGTCTGTGTGTCCGTGTCTGTGTGTCCGTGTCTGTGTGTCCGTGTCTGTGTGTCCGTGTCTGTGTGTCCGTGTCTGTGTGTCCGTGTCTGTCTGTGTCTGTTCGTGAGTGAGAGAGGGAGAGAGATTCAAGATTCAAAGAACACAAATAAAAAGAATATTATACAAAGAGTAATAATAAATGTATATACAGACATTTAGTTAGACAAAGATAAAGTGACCCTCATGAACATTATAAAAGCATTTATATTTTTGTGTCCATTATAATGATGATAACAATAATTATAATAAGAATAATAATCTTGAGTGAGAGGGACGCGGGTGTGGCATGATGCAACTACACGGAGTTCCTATATGAATGTAAAACACAGCAGCTGTTCCTCTTCTGTGTGTGTGTGTATGTGTATGTGCCCAATCAATGTCTCCCTCCCATTCTTTGTTCCTATCTATCTAATGATCTCTGTATGTTCATCTCTCTGTCTATCTGTGTATTTCTCTATTTCTCTCTCTCTCTCTCCCCCTCTCTTTTTTCCTCTCTCTCTCTCTCTCTCTCTCCCTCCCCCACATTCCTCTCCTCCGCATTGCTATGCTCTTGACCTCACTTCCTCCTTGTGGCTCTTCTAACTCGTGGCAGTGACTTAAGTCTTCAAAAACAGGAAATACCCTGAATCTGGGAGCTGAAACACACACACACACGCACAGAGAGAGAGAGAGAGAGAGAGAGAGGGGGGAATTTTTGACTGATGCACAGCTGTGGGTGAATTGAATGTCACCAACTGGGTGATAAAGGGCGAGAGACAGAGGGAGGAAAATTGGAGCAATAAACAAACTGAAAGACTCAGACAATGCTTCCACTTTTTTCTAAGTGTCCCTCCCCCCGGCACACACACACAGTTCTTTTTACGAATGCAGAAATGAATAAAACCCGACAGTGCTTGATTGAATGTGACGCATGTACTGTATTTATGCAGCCTCAGTCCTGCATCCTAATCGTTTTTTCTCTCTTTCAGGTGGAGGAGTGTGTGTACGCAGGGCAGGATGTGAGGTCATGATTAATCTTTTCTCATCGTCCTGCGCCAGGGTGTGAATGAGGAGCTCCGCCCCTCTCCACCCGACAGCCAATCAGGATGCTCGAGGTGAAGCATATGAGTGCGGAGAAGAAGGAGACGGCCGTGGGAACAGGTGCGCGTGTGTGCGTGTGTGTGCGTGTGTGCGCGTGTGTGCGCGCGTGTGCGCACGTGTGTGTGTAATTCATGTGGCAGTGGCTATATTTATCTCTTGCCCCAGTGAACTACATATTCACTCGAGAGAGAACATTCGCTCAAATTGTCCTAATTACGCCTTCTGCACCCTAACAATATTAGAATTAGTGTGTGAATGTTATGTAAATTAAAAGCTGGCACGAGTGTTAGAAGCAGAGTTTTGAATCATATACATTCACGTTTCATACAAATTTCCATAATTCTTATAATTATGCAACATTCACAATTGTTAAAAGTGCTATACAAATAAAATGTAATTGAACTGTTAAAAAGCGAGAAATTTTGTTTGATTGATTCATAACTGATTTGAATCCCCCATCTCTGCTACCTAGTATCACAAAAATGTCTAAACCCTGCTTTTTTAGCATCACAGAAAATTCAAAAGCAAAACTAGCTAACTAAACCGAAAGAAGATTTTCAAACCAAAGTGGCATCAATGAAAATTTCCCCAAAATATCTTGCTAGCATTATAGAAATCCCCCAAACAACCCTAAGGCAAAATGGGTAGAAACTACCAGAAAAGTAAAAAAAAACAACAACAACTAGCTAGCTAACCTTTTGGAAAAAAATAATCTTCTCTGTGTAGAGAAAAATAGCTAAAGATTTGTAGAAAAAACTTGCTAACATTATGGACAATCCATAAAGAAAAACTAGCTTTGCTTTGGACACACCTTCTCATTCAGCGAGTTTTCTTTATTGCGTTCTTTAGCCCAAATGCGTCTCTTCTGCGTGTTGCCTGTCCTTATCAATGGTTTCCTAGCAGATATTCTAGCATGAAGGCCTGATTCACACAGTCTCCTCTTAACAGTTGTTCTAGAGATGTGTCTGCTGCTAGGACTCTGTGTGGCATTGACCTGCTCTCTGATCTGAGCTGCTGTTAACCTGCGATTTCTGAGGCTGGTGACTCGGATGAACTTATCCTCCGCGGCAGAGGCGACTCTTGGTCTTCCTTTCCTGGGGCGGTCCGCATGTGAGCCAGTTTCTTTGTAGCGCTTGATGGTTCTTCTGACTGCACTTGGGGACACTTTCAAAGTTTTCCCGATTTTTCGGACTGACTGACCTTCATTTCTTAAAGTAATGATGGCCGCTCGTTTTTCTTCACTTTTTTTTGCCATAATACAACCTCTTTGAATGAGAAGGTGTGTCCAAACCTTTGGTCTGTACTGTAGAGTATTTCAAAAACAACAACAAAAATGGCTAACATTATAGAAAATCACCAGAATAAACTAGCTAGCTCATACTGAAGACAATTGCCCTAATACAAACAAGCTAGCTATTCTCAACAATGATTTTACAGACAAAAAGTGGCATTTTTAAAAATCATTAAACAATATTAGCGAGCTGACTTTAAATACCAAGAGAAATCCAGAGCAAGAATGCATATATCAAAGGTTTAAAACCATTCGGGGAAGAATACCGAACACTGGCTAATGTTAGAGGAAAATTTCTAAACAAAACTAGCTAGCTAACCTCAAAGAAGATTAACAGACACAACGTGCCTCAAAAACCAATTATTGGGTAAAATTAATAATATTTACTCAAAACAAGCTAGCTTAGCGCCAAAAGTAAGGAGTCCAAACCAAAAACAGGCACCACAGAAAAATAAATAAAAAGATTGCTAAGATTTATAGAAAATTTCTCAGAACACAGTAAGGTAGCATGTGAATGTCTGAGAAAAGTTAAATCCGACTAGCTAATCATTAACCCTAATTATCCCCCTCTTTTTATGAGGTAATGTTGCGACAATGCTAGTTAGCTAAGCTTAGAAGAACTTAGAATGACTTGGAACTAACAGTCATTCAGACATACAGCTTCTCTGGGAATAATTAAAGGATGGAGGAGTTTGTGAGGGACGTTCAAGTCAAACCGGGACTTTTGATTGCGCAGATTAACAGGACACAGTTATGAGAGTAAAAACTTCCTTTATTCTCTATATAAACTTCTGCTACACTAATGCACTTATCCCAGTGTTTAACTAGTGCTTGGATACCATCAAGGTGGAAAGTTTTCTCAGTACTGCCTGCTTCACGAAATGCTGGCCTCCCAGGAACTCCTCTAATGGCCCAAACGTGTGAACATGTCTTGGCGCGAGGTCAGGACGGGGGACGTGGCGATAACTTCCAGCCGAGTTCCTGTAACGTGCAAGTGGTGTTGGTGAATGATTGGTGTGTACAGTTCACACAGACATGTGCGTCTCTTCCGCAAGTTGGCGATGTCGATTTTCAAGCTCCAGACGTTCCACTCGCTGAAGGTTCACAGGAACGACTGCAGTGAACGCAAAGCCACCTCGGCCTGAGTCCCAGACACGACGAGTCTTATCACCGTACCGTTCTTGAATTCTTCTGTAAATGTCAATCGTTTTTACGCCCTTGATTCACAAGAAATTCCAGTTTGACTTGAACGCTACTCGTATTTATTTTAATTGGTAAGGAGCAGCTGTATTTTGATATGTTTGGGAGGGAAAAAAAAATAGAAACCGAAAGTATTTGGCTTGGGTTTTTATACAGGCTAATGATCAGTTCTTAAAGGAGTTAAACAATTATAAAGGATTCTAATATCTGTGCGTGCGTGCGTGTGCGTGCGTGTGTGTGCGTGTCTGTGTTAGATGAGGGCTGTAGTGTGTGTGTGAGCAACGCAGACCCTGTGTACGTGTACGAGACTCAGGACTGGATGATTTCTCCTGATTGCTCTCCGGATGATCACAGCTCCATCTCTCCACTGCTGGCCGAGGAGACGTTTCGTTATATGAGTAAGTCATCTGTGTGAGCGTGTGTGCATGTGCGTGCATGTGTTGAGAGAACTTTCTGTATTAATAACCACATTTAGGAACTGCTGAGTAAAAAAAGAAATAAAAAAAGAACAGAAAAAGAAAAAATGTTGAAAACTGTTTGATTGAATAGACAAAGGAAATGTGAGAACTGAAGGAGATGCTGGTTTGGTAGACGAGTATATGTACATCTGTTGTGTGTGTGTGGCAGTAGCATTTAGGCAACTTTATTATTATTATTTCTAGGCTTTTATGTGTTTAAAGTCTGCAATGCTCTGCTGGCTTTCTGTTCGTTTTTTAACTCGAGTCATCAGTCAGTATGTTTGTGAAATTTGTACTTTAGTCTCTGTGTGTGTGTGTGTGTGTGTGTGTGTGTGTGTGTGTGTGTGTGTGTGTGCGCGCGTGTGTACAGGATTACATTACAGAAATCACACAGGGAAAATGAACTAACTACCTGATTAAAGAAGGTTTTTGAACATACCTTCATCATGGAAAAGGTTAAAAAAAAGATAAACAAGTAAATAATTACATAACCCAACATGAATTCCCATGAATTTCAGTTTTGTACCTCCAACATATATAAATTTGAACACTTTTCCTGTTATATTAAACTTTCAGCCTCGTAACACACAGGTATACCAGGGACTGATGCATGGTCATGATATCACCCAAGTGACGATGGGTTCCCTGTTCAGGTTTCCTCCTCCTGTCATCTCAGAGAGTTTTTTTTTCCTTTTCCACCGTCACCCTCAGCTTGCTCGTCAGGGCCGAACTGATCATTATACTCTATATCAGACGTCTGTATCAATTTTCTTCAGGCCGGTATCCAAAGTTCATGCTAGTGTTGGGATTTAGATCTCTATCTAATCAGTCATTGTAAGTCTATAAAAATAAGCTATTTAAAATTTTAATATAATTTCAATAATATGTATTACCAGTTTTCAGTAACTCCTGTTAAATATGTGAACAGTTTGATAGCCATGTATATTTCCTTGTATTTGTGTGGAATATAAACAACAATCTTTAATCAGTCTTTAGTGAATCTTTATTTACTTGCTGCTGAGGTGTAAATAAATGCAAATGGACACTGGTGTCATCCCGGGCTCTCAGTTCAGGTATTTTACACGCTCTCACCTCAGACTGCTGTGGATATGTTTCCTTTATCAACCGGTGTTTTGTCTCATAATGGCGCTTCACATTAGTGCTTTTTATTATCGCCACTGTTTCAGGGAATATGATACAAAAATGGTTTTAAACTTCCTCTAGAAAGAATAAACATATATTGATCTACTTTCCTTTTTTTTAACCTCCTTAAAATCTCGTTATTAAAAATTCCACCTAAAAACCTAGCTATAATGTACTTTTTTTCAAAAAGCTAGCTAGCTGACTGACCTCCTAGAACAATTCACTTAATGACATAGTGAAAATTTTATAAAAATATGTAAAAGCAGTACAGAAGCTCCACAGCTTATACCAGAACAGATCAATCCAGTCCATCTATTCGAGCAGGCTGGACAAAATGCTCCAGAGAAAATATCTTTTGTTAGACAAACTTTTAAAGCAAAGATGACTCGCGAATATCGTAGAAAATTCATAATTACAATCCGACACTAAAGAAAATCCTCGATTAAGCTCGAAAAAAGTTTCTAAATGAAAAAGTCCTTATAATATAGAAAATCTTCAAGTATAACACGTCTGAGATGTCAAAACGCAAGTGTGTGTGTGTGTGTGTGTGTGCTGTGTGCGGTGTGGTGTATGTTGTGTGTATCAGACAGTGCACCAAGGTCTGCTATTTATATACACATTATTCAGTGTCACGTGTACTGTGTGTGTGTGTGTGTGTGTGTGTGTGTGTGTGTGTGTGTGTGTGTGTGTGTGTGTGTGTTTATATGTGGCAAGGTCAGAGGAATTCATTTCTGCTCCCTTAAGTCTGTCTGACAGCAGATCCAGGGCTAAAGTCACGGGATCGAGGGATGAAGAGGGGAGGGAGGGATGGAGGGAGTGAGGTAAGAGAGAGAGAGAGAAGGATAGAGAGGAGCAGCAGCCATGGCAGTTTTAAACCTTCAGAATGAGGACCTCTATGACTTTATCGTTGCTGAAGGTCAGAGGTTAAAAGTCATTGAGGTGTGTGTGTGTGTGTGTGTGTGTGTGTGTGTGTGTGTGTGTGTGTGTGTGTGTGTGCATTTATGGCCTACCTCTAAGGTCACTAAGTAGCATGTATGATTTGTTTTATATCAGTGGTGAGGAATAAATATTACAATCAGTTCGCGAGTGAGTCTGATGTCATATTTAGGAGACTCTTGCTGATGTCATATTTAAGCTCCCGCTCCTGATATCATGCTGCTAAATAGGATGCCTGAATAGTAAAGACACCCTGCGTGTCTTTATATTGATTTGTACACATTGATTGGTTCAAAATCAAATTGGCAAAAGCTAAAAGGCAATGAAGATAAAGGTTTTAGGTTAGGCGTACTGATGAATCTGAAATCTGATTAAAAAAATAATTAAAAAAATTATGGTTGTTTACCGGAATTCAAGCTTATCTATAGTTGTGGTTAGCTTTACTACGTGGGAGATGGTGAACCAGTCAGGTGAACTTCATCAATCTGAGACCCTGTGAGTCAATGTCTGAATTGAGGATTTTTTAAAAAAAATGTTTTTTTTATTTGTTTAAATGTGCAGCAAGGATGTATTTATTCCAACAAGAGAGAACCAATCTGATCAAGTGCTAAAATTTACTTACTGAACAGATCATCAAAGGTTTACACCCCACCCCTCTCTGTCCAATCAGCCTGGAGCAGGTCATTATTGTTCCTACTAAGAGCTTTATTTATTCCTGATTTTTAAAATTATTATTATTTTAATTTTTATTGGCGTGATAGGGTCAATGGAAACAATGTATAATTGCTGTATACAGTGCTGTGAAACGTATTTTCCCCTTCCTGATTTTTTTTTTTTTTTTTTGCACATTTGTTACACTATGACCACAAGCGTTTGTGATAATTGAGTCTTTCACCGATGGATGAATCTTCGCTCCTCTTTAAAAAAAATTTAATTCAGCCACATTGGGGGGATTCCAAGCATGAACGGCCTTGTTTAAGGACCTCCATCAGATTTGAGTCCGAACTTTGACTAGGTCAAAAACCTTAATTTATTCTGCTGTATGAACCAAGTGCACTTAAGCTACCACCACCCTGTTATATCTATTTTCTATGATATTCGCTAGTCATCTTTGCTTTAATTTTTTTTTTAATGAAATGCTGATAATCAAGATGTTTTTGGCAAATGTGAGATGGTCACCATCAGGGTGAGATGGTTCTTTTTGGTCAAATACTTGTTCACAGCGCTATATATTGAATACTGTGCAAAAGTCTTGGCACATGCATATAACTGCTGTAAAGCAAAGATGTCTTCCAAAAAAATATGCAATTTGTGCAGTTTTATTATGAAATTAGCTGTTTAGTTTCTCTCAACATTCTGCAGACCCAGGCAGAGTACTTCTGAGGACATTTTCATTTATGCAAAACCCAGAACCTTCCTTTTTGTTGTGTCTGAAAAGTGGTCTTTTATAAAATGCGCTGCTTTATTTTCTGACCTACAGATACTGTATGTTCCTGGAAGCTCAAAAACTAATTTATGGAAATCAGAAATCTTTTTTTTTTTTTTTTGTACTGACAAAATAAATAAGTTATAAAATAAACATGTATCACAAAGTTTGTACAATAAAAAGAGTGGTTAAGACTTTTGTACCTACATGCAGAAATACATGCAGGCTGTAGCCCACAATAAATAAAGTGAAGTGAAATAAAGCAATTATACACATGCATACATCCAGACAAGTGTGCAGTCAGTTTTTGTGTCACTTAAGTGTCATAAAGTCAGATCGAGGTCACTCCATCCTGAACACGCTGTCTTCATGGAGAAGGCTTTGTCCACATGACCCGGAAGTAGTCAAAAGTTATTAATTTTTAAGATCTCACAATAAAAGAGATCTTTTTTTACTGTATCTTTTTTTTTCTTCCATGTTTCTTCAGGGTCTGTGTAGAGCTTCTCACCTTTGCTCGGACAGCTGGTTGTTTTGGACACTAAGGCAGATCTGGGGTTGTGTCCTCGGTCGACCTTGTGCTCTGTTTGCAGTGCAGGGTCGCAGAGTAGCGTGAACAGCCTCTGTGTATGCAACAAGGGGCAGTTTGAGACACAGTGTAGCAGGACAGAGTGGAAGTAAGGGCTGAGAAGACGGAAAGGTCGACGCTTTTATTAGATGACTATAAAAAGCTAACAGGCGATGATGATGATAAACAGATGGAAACAGAATTCATAAACATAATACAGTAAGAAGTGTGTTCCTGTCTTCTGAACAAGCCGCACCAATGATTCACTTCTTGTTCACTATGTAAAACTTCTGCTTTTAACCTCTGAGTGTCTGAATGAGGTGTGTGTGTGTGTGTGTGTGTGTGGGTATATATCTACAGTACTCAAACATGCAGCAAGAGCGTCAGTGTGTCTGTGTATGCGTGTGTCGTGTTATATAACATATCATACGCAATAAACACACTTTTGTACACGATTGTTTATGATCTCGTCCTGATCCTGTTTAATATCTTTAAAGCCTTCCGGTGTTTATTGTCACCGGTTCTGAAGGTCGAAGTGTTTAACAACGAGGTGATCTCCTGCAATTTCATAATCTACAATAACACGGTGTGTGACTTTTAGAAATTAAGCCTCGTCACTGTGAATCTGCAAACTGTCCACTGATGTGATGTGATGTGTACGGTTCTTGTTATAAATCGCAGTTGCAAGAGTCACTTGCATAAACCTTTACCGAGTTCAGTTTCGTTACTGAAGCACTGAGTACCATCAGGGATTTATTTATGGTCACACTGATATCTTATAACACAGAGATGAGGAAGGGTTTCCTCTCTAGTCTGGTTCCTCTCAGGGTTTCTTCCTCATGTTTTTTTTTTTTTCCCCTTCCACATTAACATCCAGTTGGCTCATTAATAAAAAAAAACTCGCTCATTCTCTATACTCCTGTACAGGGTCACTGGAGCTGAGCTGCCTGCCAGTGTTTTGGAACATTTTAGAGCTACGTGAAGGATTATACAGAAACAGCAGTGTTTTACCACCTCGAATGCAAACGAATCTAAATTTAAATATAATTGAAACATTTTTTTTAATGGATTTTGGTGTCCATGGACGATACAGGAATTGCCACACTAAAAGAGATGTTGCAGTCAGTGTGTGTGTGAGTGTGTGTGAGTGTGTGTGTGTGAGTGTGTGTGTGTGAGTGTGTGTAAAAAGAGCCAGGTTTGATTACTGCAGTCGTTTACGAAGAACTTTTCAGATGGTAAAATATGATCCTAATGAAACCGAGGCTGAGGTTCATGAGAGACCGTCTCCTGGTTCTGTAATCTTTGTATAAATCCATCTCAGATTATATGATGAAGATCCTCGTGTCATCATCCAGCATGATTGTGGACAAGAATCAGAAATAATTTCTTGGTGTATTTTAAGTATCTATGAGAAAGTGTGGACAGGTTCATGCTTGAAGGAGGAAAAAAAGGTTGGACTGTCTGTTTTTCCGATTGAGCTTGAGGTGATAAATGTTTTTCTGCCATTTTTTTCACCTACATTTGCAGCCATCATGCGAATTTTTTTTTCTTCTTTTTTTTTTTTGTACAATCCTGTGCAAGTCTTCTCATGAAGCGTATCATAGCTTTTTTTTGTCTCTTGCACACAGGGCACGGAGCTCAGAAAGATGTCGAGGGGGAAAAAATTCAACATGGATGTCTAGATGTTTGTCTTTTGTAAGCAACAAGCTAACTGTGATGAGTGATGAATGCTAATCTCATCGAAATTGCACTGTAAAGTCGGGGGGGGGGGGGGTCAAGATTTTATAAATAAGTTCATTTTTATCGGGATGGTCTAAAAAAAAATAAAAAAAACTAGTGTATAGTAGATCTGTTTGAATTAATAAATTTTGCTTTTATACCTGTCTTTTGTCGGTCAGTTTTTGATTCAGAAATGATTCACACCTTCTCAACGCTTCAGGTAAACTTAAAATGCAAATACAAAAAAAACACTTCTTATTTTTAATTTGTTGAGTTTATAGACAGTTGATGCAACGCTGCCAATGTTTATAAATAATAAAATATAAATAAGTAAATCAAAGCAGTCCAATAAAGTTGTGTGATTTGTGTGCAAACCGTCATAATAAATTTAAAGGGAAATACTTCATTTCAGGTCGTGTCTGAATGTGTGTGTGTGTGTGTGTGTTTTATATAAACATTAATGTTACACTATTAATCTTCTCTTTGCCCAGGTGTGCTCACTGTCAGGGTGAGGGGCGGAGTCTATGGTCAGGTGCTGAGGCTCTTTCCAGCTCTCCACTCATCCCCATGTTATGTTCTCTCTCTCTTTCACTTTCTGGCCTCTTTGTTCTACCTTTCCAGCTTCGCTCCCTTTGCTTTACTACGTCTCTCTCTCTCTCTCTCTCTCTCTCTCTCTCTCTCTCTCTCTGGTGATTGGGTGTCTCACATCTGCTTTAGCTGATTATACCCTCAATGTCCAGCATTTAACATTTCTCTCTCTCACTTTTTCTCTCTTTAGCTTTTCTTGCCATGGAGCCTTCCTCCTCCTCCTCCTCCTCTCTGCCCCGCTCTCACACTTTTTCCAAAGGTATCTTTATCACTGTAACTCTTTTTATATACCGATGTCGCATCTCTTTCTTTCTCCTTCTCTCCTCCCGCTCTGTGTTTATAGTCGTGCTCCGCCCACACGCTCAGTTCAGTGTGTGTTGCTGTAATTGTGCGTGTGTGTAGTTTTGCAGTGGCAGTTTTAGTAGCTGATCGTTACCGCCTTGCGCTAATTGTAGCTCTGTATTCGTAGCACGACTCTGTCGGAAACATTTAGAGCCTGGATTATGTTTCCTGCATGCAAGGAATTGTGGGTAGTGTTGTGTGTCCTGTGTGTGTGTGTGTGTGTGTGTGTGTGTGTGTGTGTGTGTGTGTGTGTGTGCATGTGGTGTGCTTGTGTGAAGGCATGTGCCAATATTAAATATTCATCTTAGCTAAAGTTTCAGTTAAGCTTTATAATATGTCTTACTGATGATGTCTCATTTCTGCTTCATCACTGCTAGCTATTTAGCCCTGCGTAACCATGGAAACGAGGACATTTATGCTGCAAACGTAAATTCGTTCATCAGAGTAGTAAAAATAAATAACGCTGTGAGGTCTGATGTTCTTGATATGTTATTTATCAGGTGTCTAACATTAGGCATGTATTGGACAAGGAAGTAAATAAATACATTAACATTGTAGATATAATCAAGCAGTTGATGCAGGAAAAGAGTGCTGTTGTGATGAATATCAGCACGGCTGAGACTCCACAAACACCAATTATTATCAACAGATTATGATTTGTTTCTTTATTTAACCAGTTGCTTTGCTCCAACACATATCATTCCGCGACTGACGGTTAGTGTAATTAACAGGAGTGAAAGCAGGTTTAAATTCTTACTGTTGGTATGTAGCCAAAAGGTGAGAAGAGTAAAACTGAGGTTGAATCCCAAACCGTGTTAAATGGAAAGCTTGGTGTTTGGAACAAACTAGTAGGGCCCTTGATCAGGGGTTAGAAAGCGATTTGGGATTCAGCCTTGGTGTAAGAAGGTAGTTAAACATCCCAGTGCTGTTACTGTCTATTATCAGCATTCATTGAATGTTTCCTGTTCAATCAGATCACTCGGTAGGAACTAACTTGTTTAGAATAAATTGTAACAGTAATAATAAAAATATATAATATTCTCTTTTTTTCCCCTCGATATTTAAAGTATGACAGAAACGCATCAGGTTCCATTATCCTTTCCATTATAGCAGCTTTAAACACTCATCCATTTCATGTATGACATCATTAATTTAAAACTTAAACCACAATCTCTTGGTTAAAGGTTTATAGACAGCTGAAAGTTGGACATCAACTTATCGAAGCATTTGTTGGCACATGCTTACCTGTGTGTGTGTGTGTGTGTGTGTGTGTGTGGTTCTGTTTGTGCATGTTTGTGTGTGTGTGTGTTTGACCCAGCTCTGTCTCTTCCTTCCTCTGCAGTTCTCACCTCTGACCGAGTGGAGCAGATGACCAAAACCTACAATGACATCGAGGTGGTCACACACCTACTGGCCGAGGTGTGTATTTTTGGTTAATCTGATTGATCATCTGGAACTGTTTCTGATTCCTGATTCGCCGTCTGATTCTTACGATCCATTTTGATCGGACAGCGGGATCGGGACCTGGAGCTGGCTGCTCGGATTGGTCAGTCTCTGCTGCACAGGAACCATGTCCTACAGGAGCGCAACGAGTCACTGGAGGAGCAGCTAACACAGACCCTGGATCAGGTAAATACATGCACACACACACACACACACACACACACACGAAGCGAGGCTCTAACCGCAGGTTGTGGTCTTGTGATGGCCTCCAGGTCCACCAGCTGCAGCATGAGCTGATGAAGAAGGACGAGCTTTTGCGAATGGTGTCGAGTGTGAGTGAAGAGAGTGAGACAGACTCCAGCTCGTCTCCATCGCTCCCCCGCGCTCCCTCCAATCACACACTCACACACTCGCTGACACTCAGCCAACTCGACCTGCTGCAGGGCAAACTGCAGGAACTCGAAGAGGAGAACCTCAAACTACGGGTAGAGGTGAGGGACATCATGACACAAACACACACGATAGGTGAATTAGATGGATGGACAAATGAGCAGATACATAACAGACAGATGGTTGGATAGACAGACATGGTAGAGAGACAAACAGACATTTTTACAGAGAATTATTATCCTCTGTAAAAATGAGTAAAAATGCTATAAATAATATTTGAAGTTTAAACAAGATGCTTTGTAGTTTAGTTTTCATGCAGAATTAAATTTTGCTGTGAAATGCTGGATTTGGAATATGTGATGCTACAAGTTTAATAATTGGGTCTCCTTCTGTACGTCTTTGTCTTAAAATTTTTTGAAAGATGGCCTTCTCAATCTTTAGCTCGTCCAGGAGGCCCTCGCACTGATTAGCTCGTGCAGGAGCCCCTTTAATATGTAGCTCGTCCAGGAGGCCCTTGCACTATTTAGCTCGTCCAGGAGGCCGTCTAATACGTGGCTCGTCCAGGAGGCCGTCTAATACGTGGCTCGTCCAGGAGGCCGTCTAATACGTGGCTCGTCCAGGAGGCCGTCTAATACGTGGCTCGTCCAGGAGGCCGTCTAATACGTGGCTCGTCCAGGAGGCCGTCTAATACGTGGCTCGTCCAGGAGGCCGTCTAATACGTGGCTCGTCCAGGAGGCCGTCTAATACGTGGCTCGTCCAGGAGGCCGTCTAATACGTGGCTCGTCCAGGAGGCCGTCTAATACGTGGCTCGTCCAGGAAGCCCTTGCACTATTTAGCTCGTCCTGGAGGCCCTCTAATATGTAGCTGCTCATCTGCTCATCCAGGAGGCCGTCTAATATGTAGCTCGTCGAGGAGGCCCTACAGAAGGAGAACCTATTATTAAACTTGTAACATCACATATTCCAAATCCATCATTTCACAGCAAAATGTAAGAGGCCCTCGCACTGCTTAGCTCATCCAGGAGGCGTCGATGTTCTGATTCGATCGTGATACACAATTTCACTTGTCATCTGCAGGCGAGTCAGCTGAAGAAGGACACCATCACGTACGAGGAGAAGGAACAGCAGCTGGTCAGCGATTGTGTTAAAGAGCTCCGTAAGTTCATAACCGTCCAGTTCACAGGACAGTTTGTCTGATGTCTAAACCACTGAGGTTAAACGTGTACCTGTTGTGTGTTTCTTAGGTGAGTCGAACTCTCAGATGGTGAACCTGACTGAAGAACTTTCTCAGAAGAACGAGGATCTCATGAAACAGCAGGAGGAAATCTCACAGCTTCTGTCACAGATAGTGGAGCTTCAACAGCGCCTCAAACAGGTGAAAAATAAGAGGTGGACAAAATGTAAATAGAGACTGAAAGTAGGAAGACAGCAAGACAGAAGAGGGTAGAGGTGAGCGATTAAAGAGCAGGGAAGAGTCTGAGAAGAGAGAAGGGGAGGAGCAAAGAGAGTGAACTGGAGAGACAGGAAACAGGAATCGGATGAAGATGGAGAAAATGTGATGTATGTGTGTGTGTGTGTGTGTGTGTGTGTGTGTGTGATGTGTGTGTGTTCAGCTAGCACTGGAGAAAGAAGAGTTCAGGATTCATCTACAAGCGTCGAAGGATGCCCAGAGACAGCTAACAGCTGAGGTACACAAACTTACACACACAAATACAGTTAAATGTGGAAACGATTTAATGTACATGAAGTAATGTGTGTGTGTGTGTGTGTGCTTTAGTTAAATGAGCTGGCCGACAGGAACGCGGAGTGTGTAGGGATGCTGCATGAGTCTCAGAAAGAGGTTAAGGAGCTGCGCAGTAAGAACACTCCGTCCACGGGTCTGCGCAGACATCTCTCCCACAGCGTCTACCCCATGGTGAGACACCTCTGTCTCTCTTTGTCTCTTTCTGCACGTCCTCTACTATACATGCCAAACTTCACTGTTGTTTAGAGGTGATGGTATGAGATGTTTCTCTTTCACACTTTATCTTCCACATCTTCCATAAAACCTTTTTTATTAATGTTTTTGTTCGCTTTTCTCTCTCTTTCAGGAGTGTCTGGCGGCTGAAATTGAAGGCACTATGAGAAGGGAGTTGAGTGTAGAGGAAGAGATCGCTTTTCAGGACCAGAGGTAATACACACACAACCAATCACTGACAGTCTGTCTGTTAAGTCATGTTGCAGGAAGAATATGAAATAAAATTTGATCATTTTTTTTTTTTTTTATATATATATACATTTTTTCACATTATTATAATAATGTGAAAAAATTATAAACATGTGTTTACAGATTTTGATCATTAAATCGTTCATTAGTCTGGACTGATTGTATCTTCCTGATCTGTACTTAGACCAGGGGTGTCGGACTGCATCCAGAAAGGGTCATGTGAGTGCAGGCGGCGTACATTCCAGACAAGCAGCAGCCACGCCTGTTTAATTAGTCGTTCTTGGCTTTCAGTAGACTATCAGGTGTTGCTTCTGCTTGATTGGAGTGAAAGCCTGCACTCACATGACCCTTTCTGGATGCAGTTTGACGCCTCCACCTGCTTCATTTACACTGTAAACATGAAGCTGCGTGATCGAATCATCCATTGCAAAACCTCCTTAGCTTACCTAGGCATCTAGGATTAACCCATGACCTTTGACCCTGTGTTGCAGGTCGAGCAATAAGCGCGTGTTTCAAACAGTCAGGTCAGCGAATGAGTCAATAAGGCGGGGAGCAGGATCGGCGACGCCTCCTATTCCCGGGTCGGGGCACTCCAGCGTGGTGATGACGTCACAGCCGTTTCACTCCACCACACACCCCGCAGACACCCAGCATGGCACGGACAAGTGAGTGTGTGCGGTCTCTGTGCGTTCTGAGGTGTTTTTTTCAGTGTGACCGGATTTTTTTTTTGTACTGACCTGTGTGTGGTGCACGGCTGTGTCTCAGCAGTGTCTGCACGGGCCGTCCCTGCTCTCCTGGAGGAAGTGACCTCGTCTCTGCGCTGCGTCGCCTCACTCTGAGAAGGCAGAACTTCCTGTCTGAGCGTCAGTACTTCCAGACCGAGCGGAACAGGAAGCTGTCGGAAGGGGCGGAGTCAGATGGTGGAGGGAGTGGCTACAGCTCTCCACTGGGAAGCGTCCGTTCGTCCTTCAGCAACCTGTCCGAGTTCTCGTTGTCCTCCGGGTGCTTTAAGACGTTTTTGCCTGAGAAGCTGCAGATCGTAAAGCCCATGGAAGGTGAGTCCTGGGGAGAGAAGAAACCTCCTAAATAGTGCCCTTTTCACTACACACTAGAGTGGAGCACTACATGGGGAAGATGTTATGAATTTAACAAATTTGCATGTTTATTGTCAGTCCAGTGTGGTCTTGTCCCAAATAGAGCACAAAAATACCATCATAAGTGCCTCAGTGTAGAACATCACCATCACATGCACACAGCCAATCATAATGATAACAATGATCAGTCAACTATGGACGTGCCCCAAACCATAACCCACTTTTTTTGACATTTGCGCTTTCCCTGCTTAAGGCTCTTTGACCCTGCACCACTGGCAGCAGCTGGCGAAGCCTCACTTGGCCTCCATCCTCGACCTGCACCCGGGCGTGGTCACTAAGGGCTTCAGGCCCCTCCCACACGATGCCGTGTATCATCTCAGCGACCTGGAGGAGGACGAGGAGAACCGTGGACGAGGAGCGCCATGGTTGGACAAGGGACAAGATGAGAGGAGGACAGGAGACGAAGGTGAAGACGAAGGGATCACGTTCAACGTGCACTCATCCTCCACTCCCGAGCAAAGAAAAGAGAGGAACGTTTTCACGCCACTTAAAGCCCCGGCTCTTTCGCCGTCTCTGAGGGCATCGCCTGCATCGTCAGCTGCATCCGTGACCTTTGACATGTTAGTAAAATCAGCAGCAGGGTACACGGCACTTCCGGGGTCACAAACAAGCCTGGGTGCTACTACTACTGCTACTACTACCACTACTACCACTACAGCGCCTTCTATAGGTGAGAGAGTTTGTTACTGAGATATGAGACCACATATTATGGGAATTCTCAAATCTGATTGTTCTGATTGATTCTGTTATGTTTTCACTTCGAAAGCAGTAAATCCGGGGAAGAGTCAGAGCTCCACTTTCTCCACCTACACCTTCACTACCTGCCGCATCCTGCACCCCAGTGATGTCACACAGGTCACACCCAGGTACTGCTCTCTGAATGGCTGTTTCCATTCCTGCAGTGTGTTTGTGTTGTTGGAATAATTATTTTCTTTCTTTTTATCCTTTAATTCGTCTTACTTCTTTCCTTATTAATTTCACTCTTGTCGTTTCATCACCTTTCTTTCTTACACGCCGTCTCTTACATCTTTTTGTCACCCTTTCGTTTTCTTTTCACTCTTTTTCATTGTTATTATTCTTTTATTCTTCTATTTTATTTTTTCCATCTCTTACATTCTTGTTTTCTTCTCTTCTCTTTTTTTTCCTCTTTAATAACATTTTTCTTTTCATTACACATTATTTCTTTTGCTGTTTTCTTTAATTTCTTTAGTTTTTTATTGTCTCTCTTTTTTTTGCACTCTCATAATTGCTCTTTGTTCTCGTTCCCTTCCTCTCTTCCTCACCTCTCCTCAGCTGTGCGTCCACACCGAGTTCTCTCCGCTCCGTCCCCTCGACTCCGGTCACCCCTTGCAGGTTGAACCTGGGTGACTCGTGCTCGCCACGTCGCATCACAGCGCCCCCCGCTGGTCTGGCAAAGCTCCTGTTGGAGAAAGGCATCTCTGCACAAAAAGTTCCTGCTCCCTCCAAACTGCCCCAGTCCCTGCGCCTGCTCCCCACTACCCCTCCTAACTCCCCCTGCCCCTCCCCCGTACCCTTCGACACAACCTCCACGCTTCCCGACAACTTCCTGGCGTCGCGGCCAGCCGAGCTCTTCCTGCAGGACGTGTACGGCGTGAAGCCCGACCTCGTCGAGCGTCTGCGCAAGCTCGGATTGGACAAAAACGTCATTCGGAACGACTCGGACGGCGCTCCCCGGTCGTCCACCCTGTTAGCGACGGGAGGAGGAAGCTTATTGGTGGGTCTGAGGCGGAACCAAAGCCTGCCTGCTATGGTCGGTCAGCGCAGCCCGTCCTACCCTGCGCCGCCCCCTCACCCCACCTCCCTCGCTCTTCCTACGCCGCCCTGGGGTAACTTGAAACCACGCCCTACTCATAGACACGCCTCTCTTTTTCAAGCTCCGTCTGTTTTACATGAGCATTAAAAGTGGAGAGAAATGTATTTCGTGGGTGTGGCCTAAGAAACGGTATAAATAAAACACTGATTTTTTTTTTTTTTGCTTTTGCTTGCCTTCCTATGAACTAATAACAGATTAAAAGAAGACGTGATGGCTGGTCTTATATTCCGGCTCATTTTGAAAAGCACAATCGTGTAAATAGTTGTAAGCTTACATTTAGTCACATGACCTCAATTGTCCATTTAATATAAATTGGAAATACCACATGATCTAGTAGAATGTGAAATGTTAACTATCTTGCTAGCAAACGCTACAACGTGGTGTTAGACTACAGTTGAGCATACCTAGCTAACCTAGCGTATAGTATTTGCCACGGTGTTGTCCTGGTGAACCCTGGCTACATGACTAGCTATATATTATTATGATATAGGAGACAGTTACGTCTCAGCTAATGTTAGAACAGTTACGTCCTCACCTAGCTGCCTACTGTAGATTACCAAATTAGATTATGAAATGAAAACCCACCCGGGCTGACTCGGGAACAAGGACGTCCAGGATCCACTCATGATCAGCTATGACTGTTTATGTCCACCGTTCACTCTGTCCAGCGTCTCAGCCTTTAACCTCCGTCGTAGTCACGCTGTCTGGTGTTCATCGAGGCTCTGCAGGTCGTGAAAGGTGACAGAATGTCTAGCAGGGATTCCGAACGTAGGGCGAAGTGATTTTTAAAGAAAGTGTGTTACGGAACGGGAAGTCTGTCCTGGCGCGTGGATTTATTTGAGCGTAGAGAGTTTGTAGTAAGTCGAACAGAAGGCAAGACGAACGTGGGTTATGAAGGTGATGAAAGATGTGTTTCGAAAGTAGAATAAGAGAAAATAGGAATTAATGGAATGATGAGCTTGCAGAGCCTCAGGAAGGGAAAATAAATTATTCCTGGTCAACACTAAATATTACGTTTCTTCACTTGAGTCGTACCGCTGCATCTATAACTCTTTACTCAGCATGCATGATATTTATAGTTATATCTCCTAAAGTGCATTTAACAGCAGGTTTCATGATACTTAATCTATTACCGGATTTAAAGGTGTGTCAGGTAAGAGTCTTTTAAAAAAAAAAAAAAAAAAAAGATTGTACAAGTACAGAATAATAAAGTTTATGCACCTTTTAAAATCACTGTATTTTTCGGGACATCTTTGCCTTCAGGGAGCAAAAGGAGAAATGGGAACACGCTAGATTTAATTTGTCGTTTATTCTAAAGGGAATGTCCACCAGTTGGCCTCACACTTGGACACACACCTATCGTAGAGCAGTAGTTCACTTGTCAGCCTGGAGAACGCACGTCTTTGTGTGTGTGTCGGTTTCTTCCAGACACACAGGAGACTTAGCAGCTCTAACTTGCCTCTTTATGTCAATGTGTGTGTGTGTGTGTGTGTGTGTGTGTGTGTGTGTGTGTGTGTGTGTGTGGTGCCCTTTGATGGATCACCATCCTGTCCATGATGTAATTCAACCATAGACACACCACGACCGTGACCACGTCCTTCATTACAGTGTGTTCAGCAACACAAATGCACACGTATCGATCAGTATCAGTACCAGCCAGTACTGATGATGTTCTCAGTTATCAACGTGTGACCTTCCACCGTCTCCACCCTCCCTCTTTTTTCCTTTATTTAAAGCACTTTTTTTTTGATTGTTTAATTTTAACCCACTAACATGATGTATTTATTAATAAAAGACCGCACCGTATCTACAAGCAGGAGAGTGTAACCATAAGCTAGAGGCATGAAGGAATTTTATTAAGCACTTTTATTTAGCAGCAGAATTTCATTATACTGTATGTATGTGTGTGTTTGTGTGTGTATCCTGCTTATGAGGGATTTGTTTTTTAATTTTGCCAAGTTTAAGAATGATCCACTTTTAAAACCTTTTCGTGTCCTGGTCCAAACCAAGGAAAAAAAGAACAGAATTTGAGCTGCATTTTTGCCGACTAGACGTCATTACTGTTGTTACAAGTGTTTTGATTGTTTTGTAAACAGAATTTCTATGATTGTGATTACAAAGTCTTGCTTGCCAAGTTGTGCCATTTATTAACAGCCATTGGATAATGCACTGCAGTGGGGCGGGGCTTGTAATATCGCCAAGACATCGGTTTTGGATATTTATTAAATCGTTAATTATTAACTGAAATAAGTGTTGGAATGAATTTAACGCCATGTGATTATACTTTCTGTACAGGATTTACACAACGTTGGAATATTCCAAAGAAATGCACAACTTGTGATTTCCATTCTCTCGCCTCCATAATCAGCAGTTTGTAACAGTATATATAATCAACTGATAGAAAAGTTAAATACAGGTTGCTCATTTGTACTGAATTTAGTTCAGCACTGGAGCTACAAGACATACATTTGTATATAAAGTACCTACAAAAATGTCATTAATAAAATCATGGTTAACAATTTGTACAAATACCCTGCAGTTAAACAAAATTTAGGTTTCTGCTTTCAAACTTTAAGACATAATGATTCTTCTTGTCCAAAGTGGCCACCCAGGTACTTTGTTCTCGTCACAGGTTACAGCGAGTCCCACTGTGTCATGATGACACATTTCTGGACAAGATTTAGCAAAAGAAAGCTCAGCGTTGTTGCTGCAGTACACAACTAAATCATGTTATGATAGAAGTGATGGAGTCGATGCATTCATAAGCACAGAGATATGACTGTTTCCCTGTCTAAACCTTGAGCTGTGCTGTTTTGTTGCCTTTGTTTTTTTTAATAAAGCAATGCAAAAATATATATTTTTGTCTTTGTCCTTATTTTTTTATTTACCTAATTTTATTTAAAGTATAAGAAAAGAAAAAAAAATTGGGTCTATTTCCATGTTCCTACTGGCTTCAATAATCAAATTTCAGATTTCCTTCCTATTGTGACCTCATATAAGAATAGACCACTCCCCCAGCTTGTTGCTCAGATTGGCTTAACAGTACAGTAGCTCATGTACCAGTCTGGCTGAGAAGGTTCCAGCTCCTCACTCAACTTCCCCCAGCACCTGCACATTCACCCCAGTACCCCTGCTAACTCCCCGGCCCCTTCCCTCGGACCATGCCGTTGTTAATATATAAATTCCTTAGTAGTTGTAATGCAGTTGTAAAACATTTCACTATATTCTTTCCCACTAGCTTGTCTAGGTGAAGCCGAACTAAATTTTTCACTTGAACCATGTTTTAAAGTGTTTACAAAATGAAATTCTTGCACACTGGAATACAGGTGTGAAAAAATAGATGGCAGTGATGAAGATGAAGTCTACTGCGAGTGAGCCGTAATATAAGGAAGTTCCACTGTCTGGTTTATTGGGGGTATAATAGCGGCAGCTGACATTCGTAATTTTGTTGCAGCCAGATGGCCATATTAGAATTCTTAAAACATGGCAATGTAAAATTTAATTCTATGCTGTGGAGTTTGGTTGACATTTTTCGGCTAAAGGTACCGTACATTTAATGGCAATAATCTGCTCATAGAACCCATAGTCATTATCCTTTCGGCTGCCCTCGTCAAGAGGTCACTACTGTGGACCATCCACACCAAACTTGGTTACAGGTTTTATGCCATTTCCCGTCCTGACGCAACCGTCCCATTTTCATCCAGTGGCTGCAGTTTGGGAATTGAACCCGGGTCTTCCACATGGGTGGCGAGAAACCTACCACTGAGCCACCAATGGCCATTATAGAGTGTCTAGTTGAAATTAATTTTTTTTTTATTTGGTCGTGAATATAATTAAATTAAATGAAGGTTTTTGGGCGGCACGGTGGTGTAGTGGTTAACGCTGTCGCGTTGCACTTCCAGGGGCCGGGTTCAATTCCCATCTTTGTGTGGATGGAGTTTGCACGTTCTCCCCCGTGCTTGGTGGGTTTCCTCCCACAATCCAAAGACCTGCAGATTATAAGCTAACTGGCTAATTCCCCATTTGGTTGTAGCATGTCCGCCTTGTGCTCCAGGCCCCCAGTGACCCTGAATACAGTATAAAGCGGTATAGATGATGATGAGTGAAAATGTTTTTGTGCACGTACACTCATTTTATTGTAAACAGTCATCATCCCCTTTTATGCAGGGGACTGGAGCCTATCCCATGAGACTTAGAGTACAACCTGGATGGGGTGGCAATCCATCCGCAGGGCACACACACACACTACGGGCAATTTTGGTAAGAGTAAATTGCTGTGAATAAGGGCATCTGCCAAATGCCTAAATCTAAACGAGGCGCCAGGCAACAGCGCTAACAACTACACCACCGCGCCGCCTATTTTCCAGGCTGATGTTTACAAATCTTTATATAAACAAATTACATATTAGTAAAGTAAAAAATATTCTTGTGTAGTTCTGCTTTAACTGGCTGGATGGTTTTTTTAGGAGATATTTAAGATGGTTACAGGTAAATAATTTTTGCAATTTGAACGCTGCGCCTTTAAGAATATCCGATGGGAATGACTCGCTTTGAGTAAACCAATATGGCCGCCAGACTCCGCCCACTGACTTCACCCACGTTTGGGCGGAAACGACCTGACGTCACGTTTTGGTATTTAAAAACCTCCATGATACCGCTTATGATCTGTACATTAAAAACAAACAAACCCGCAGAGCTTTAAGAACTAAGATGATAGACAGTGAGTATATACCTGACATGGTAAACTACATCCTGCTCTAAACTCCGGCTGTAAGGTAAGATAAACCCATCCTGTATACACGAGATAATAGTTGAATGAGCGTTAACATGCATGCGCATGCGTACACTGCTGCTTATTCCAGCAACCGTTTTCCCAGGTTTTTTAATTATTTTTTTTAAATTAAGAAATAAATCTGGAATATTTTGAGACGTGTATTAGTCGATATATATAATTAAACATGTTTTAAATTAAAAAGAATCATTTCAAACATATTCCCAATTATGTGTAATATTAAGAGACATCCATAGAACTCTTCTAGAAGATGGGAAGCTTTATGATGCCTGGCTGGATGTTGTGATGTTGTCGCCATCTAGTGAGGGACATGTATTACTACAGCTGTGACCAGGTTTTGAGAAAGACACATTTTTAAAGAACTTTTTGTCAGATGTTACTCCGGTATACTAAGGTATAATTACAAGCATTTCACAGGTGTTTCATTCAAAATTACATTAAGTTTATGCACAGAGTCAAAATGTTCAGTGTTGAACCAAAACCTGGGAAATCACGTGTATTTATACCCCCCTCTATACGCTGCTCAAAAAAATAAAGGGAACACAAAAAAAACACATCCTAGATCCGAATGAATGAAATATTATTATTAAATACTTTGTTGTTTTCATAGTTAAATGTGCTGACAACAAAATCACACAAATGATCAATGGAAATCAAATTTATTAACCTGGATTTGGAGTCACACTCAAAAGTGAAGTGGAAAAACACTGTAGGCAACTTTGATGTAATGTCCTTAAAACAAGTCAAAATGAGGCTCAGTAGTGCCTGTATGACCTCCCTACAACGCCTGCGCATGCGCCTGATGATGTGGCGTATGGTCTCCTAAGGGATCTTCTCCCAGACCTGGACTAAAGCATCCGCCAACTCCTGGATAGTCTGTGGTGTTGGTGGATGGAGCGAAACATGATGTCCCAGATGTGCGCAAATGGATTCAGGTCTGGGGAAAGGGCGGGCCAGTCCATAGCATCAATGCCTTCGTCTTGCAGGAACTGATGTCACACTCCAGCCACATGAGGTCTAGCATTGCCTTGCATTAGGAGGAACCCAAGGCCAACTGGTCTTAATACCATGTTTTAAGACCGGTTATTATGTTTACGAATTATGTTGCCCAGAGGAAGCATGTAAAGGGAAAAAAGCAGTGGGCCTAAAACTGAACCCTGTGGAACACCAAACTCCACTTGAGAACATGAGGAATGGTCACGATCTAAATCTACAAACTGATAACGATCAGTCAAATAGGATCTGAGCCACAAGAGGGCAGTTCCCTTAATTCCTACTACCTTTTCTAATCTGTGAAGGAGAATACTATGATCAATGGTGTCAAAAGCTGCACTGAGGTCCAGTAACACAAGTATAGTGACGCAACCCTGATCAGAGGCCCATAGGAGGTCGTTTACTACTTTAACAAGTGCTGTCTCTGTGCTGTGATGAGGCCTAAATCCTGACTGATACAGTTCATTTATGCTATTTCTGTGTAGATGTGAACATAGCTGCTGTGATACTACCTTTTCTAGAATCTTGGAGCTAAAGCGAAGGTTTGATATCGGCCTGTAATTGGAAAGCAGACAGGGGTCAAGGTCAGGTTTCTTGATTAGCGGTTTAATAACGGCTAATTTAAAGGATTTGAGGACATACCCACTATTGAGTGAACAGTTAATTACTTTCAACAGAGGTTCTATTATTGCTGGTACTATCTGTTTGAGAAAATGTGTCGGTATAGGATCTAATATACAGGTTGACGATTTTGAAGAAGAGATGAGTGAAATTAGTTCCCTCGCTTCAAGGGGAGTAAAGTGTTCTAAGTTCTGATGTGATGTGGTTAGTTCATCTGAATTATTTAAATTGTCTGGTTTCAGAGCCTGAATTTTTTGCCTAATATTTATGATTTTGTTATTGAAAAAGTTCATGAAATCCTCACTACTGCATGATGTTGTTGTGGAGATTTCTGCAGTGGTCTTGTTTTTAGTTAATTTAGCTACGGTATTAAATAAAAATCTCGGGTTGTTTTTGTTATTTTCTATAAGAGTGGAAAGATACGTTGATCTAGCATCACTGAGAGCTTTTTTATAGTTCAGGATGCTCTCCTTCCAAGCTATTTTAAATACTAACAATTTAGTTTGGCGCCATTTACGTTCGAATTTTCGAGCGGTTTGTTTTAAAGCACGTGTGTGGTCATTATACCAAGGAGCGAGTTTCTTATCTCTAATCATTTTCCTTGACTGGAGCTACATTATCTAAGCTATAACGAAGTGCTGACTCTAGATATTCATTCGCCTGTTTGAGTTCTGTGAAGTCAGATGGCGATCCAATCAAAGTTGATAATTCTGGAAGATTATTGATAGAGCTCTGTGCGGTATTTGATGTAAATGTACATTTAAGGCGGTAGCGCGGTGCTGTGCATACATTATTACTATAACACGCTTTAATCAAGACAAGGTAGTGATCTGAGATAACTTCAGACTGTGGAATTGTGGTTATATTTCCTATACTTAATCCGAAGGATAATATTAAATCTAGAGTGTGACCTGCTTTATGAGTGGGTCCTACTACAGACTGATTTACTCCTACTTAGTCCAGTATGGACAAGAATGCTGTTCTCAGAGGGTCTTCTGGATTCTCAAAATTAATATTAAAGTCTCCAGCAATTAACGCTTTGTCTACAGAAACAACAAGGTTTGAGAGGAAATCTGCAAATTCACAGAGAAACTCAGAGTACGGCCCTGGGGGTCTGTAAATGATGAGTAGCGGGATCGACTGAGCTGACTTTATGTTACTATAGAGAACTTCAAATGCATTAAATTTAAACTGTGTTTTTGTACGAGAGACAGATTATCGTTATAAATAACTGCGACTCCTCCTCCTCTACCAGTTAGCCGAGGCTGGTGTATGTAGCTGTATCCAGGAGGACTAGCTTCATTTACATACTCGTCCTGTTTAATCCAGGTTTCTGTTAAACATAATATATCAAACTCCTGATCTGTGATAATTGCATTAAAAATAATGTTTTAGATGCGAGAGATCTAATATTTAACAGTCCTAGCTTCAGATCAGAGGTGCTGGTTGCGCCATCAGTGCGATCTGAGTTTGTGGTATCTATGTTAATTAAATTACTAAAACAGACTTTCTGAGTCTTTCTAAATTTATGTTTATGTTTAGCTCGGGGAACAGACACAGTCTCAATATGATGAACCCTGAGTGACGACTCTCTGCAGCTAGCAGACGGTTGGTTTAGCCTGTCTGTCTGCTCCCTGGCCTGGGCTCTGGATTGTCACCGATTAACTAGGCCTCTTCTGAGACTATGTGCTATACTGCAAGAAATGAGAGCAGCACCTTCCCGAGTGGGATGGACACCGTCCCGCCCTAACAGGCCAGTTTTGTTTATATGTAGGTGAAATTCCTACCATTCAGGATGCTGTTCTGTGTGAATCGTTTAGATCATTGACTCAACTTTCTTTACTTTTTTTTGCATGTGTAATGCATACCCAACTAACATTTTTATCTTTTTCTGGTCTACAATTCAGAATCTCCAGCTGCCAGGCAACTACAGTACTTCTGGTACTCAGCACACTCACAGAGAACGGAAAAATACAATTTACCCCTGCTCTGAGCTTTAAAAAGAGAACTAGACTCCACATACACTGTGCAGGAAGTCTTTCAGCAATATTGGAAATGAAGTGAAACACCAGCGGATTTACTAAAGAGAGAAGTCTTATTACGGCAAAATGAGTTTTACTAAGGAGAATAATCTCCAAACACCGTCAGAAAAAAAGACGTATCACTGTACAGAGTGCGGAAAGACTTTTGGTGTGAAAGGAAATTACGTTGAACACCAGCGGATTCACACGGGCGAGAAGCCCTATCACTGTACAGAGTGCGGAAAGGGTTTTTCTCAAAGTGGAAATTTAGTGACACACCAGCGCACTCACACTGGAGAGAAGCCTTTTTACTGCTCACTATGTGGAAAGCGTTTTACTAAAAGAGAATCTTTAGTGGCACACCAGCGGATTCACACTGGAGAAAGGCCTTATTCCTGCACCGAATGCGGAAAGAGTTTTAAACAAGCGGATACTCTCCAAAGTCATCAGCGAATTCATTCAGGAGAGAAACCATATCTCTGCTCAGAGTGCGGGAAGAGTTTCAGTGTCAGAGAAAATTTCGTTAAACACCAGCGGATTCACACGGGAGCGAAACCTTATTACTGCACAGAGTGCGGAAAGAGTTTTTCTCAGAGTGGAAATTTAGTGAAACACCAGCGGATTCACACCGGAGATAAGCCTTATTACTGCGCAGAATGCGGAATGAGTTTTATTCGAGGCGATCATCTTAAAGCACATCAGCGTATTCATTCGGGAGAGAAGCCGTATCCCTGCTCAGAGTGCGGAAAAAGATTTAATGAGAGAGGAACTTTGGTGAGACACCAGCGGATTCATACGGGAGAGAAGCCGCATCACTGCACAACGTGTGGAACGGGTTTTAAAAGACGAAGTCAACTCCAAACACACGAACGCACTCACACAGGAGAGAAGCCGTATCCCTGCTCAGAGTGCGGGAAGAGTTATACATCCAAAGAATCTTTAAAAGTACACCAGCGGATTCACACCGGAGAGAAGCCGTATCACTGCACAGAATGCGGGAAGAGTTTCACACAGATGATTCTTGTCCAAAGGCATCATTGCGTTCGTTCATTAGAGAAGGCATAGCATTGCTCGAACTAAATTTAAACAAAACGTCACAGAGTGTTTTTGTCCTACAATTCTCTTCATCTCTGTTCAGTTAACGTATTAATAATGTTAAAACATCTCAAATAATTTTCTCAAAATGGTCTCATTTAAACCGATTGATACAAAAGTTCATGTTTTGCAGATTCAAAAACATAATTTTTTATTTTATTAATTTTTATTTTACAGTATATGAAGGAAGGTACCATGCTTTGTTGTAAAAAATTCTGAATAATTAATACAAAACGTCTGCATGTTTGGCTGTATTATATAGTAGTTACAAACATCACACATTTTCCTTATCTGATATTTTACCACGTTAACATTCACTAATGGATTAATCAGTAATTACCAGTATCTCCGTGTAGTTTACTGTATGTAATATGGTGTCCAGTTCATGTGTGAAAATGATTCTTCATGCTCCCTGAATCACTCTTTCACAATCTGATACTTGGAATATGGCCGTGCCATCAGAGAAGAAAAAACTTCATAGATGTGATAACCTCATTTATGTTGTCAGCTGACTTTATTTTATTGCCACATAACACTGCAGAGCCTAGACCTGAGCAACTAAAGCAACGCCAGATCATACCACTTCCTCCAGGGCCTTGTACAGTGACCACTAAGCTTAATCGCTCTGAAGTCCAATCTTCATGTGCCCTAGCAAGCTACAGACTTTTTTCTGATCAGTCTCACTAATGGGTGGTTTTCTTATGGACACAAAGTCTTGATCCTGTGGGTTCTCATCACAGTGAGTGTGTATGTATGGAAATGTTCTCACTCTCACTGTTCAACATAGCTCTGATTTCCATGTTTTACCAGGCAACTTCACCAAGCGTTTAAGTGATCTCCGTTGGTAATTATTTTTTTCCTTACCACATTTCTTCCACAATGTTAAGCACTATCCTTCCAGGTTTTAATAATGTATTAAAGAGTTCTTAACCCTGTTCCAGTCATTTCAGATGTCCTTAGTTGTTTTCCCTGCTTGATGCCTTTGCTTGAAAACCTCACTCACATCTTCTAAAGGGGTGCAGTGCATGAAATGTGCCATGTGTCTATGTCTAGCTGATACAGTATGTCTTGGTATGAAAATTAAGGAAGACATGCCCTGTTTAGACAGTGCTAGAAGAGTAAAGGCCATCAGAGTGATTGCAACACAAGCAGACTTTGCCAGATGGTTTGAAGAAATACCATTTCCAGGTTATTGAAGAGTTTCTGAATAGCTGATTCCACTATATTGTATTGTTTTGTACTGTACTTTACACCAAGAATATTAAAGCAGGCTCAACCCAACGTTCTGTGCACCCAGCAGGTGCACAAAACATACTTGGCAGCAACTGAAGATGAAAAAATAGGTATAGTTATATCAGGTATTGTAATGCAAGCAGTTATGATCTTTTTGATCAGACAACCCTGCCTAAGTTATTAGCATCCTGTTACTACATTCAACATGACATATTTATGTATTAATTAAGCAAAAATATTCCTTTTCAGCCATCCCATGTGACCCCATGTGAGCTCTGGTGGTGTGCTGTGGGGTCTGGTACCAGAACCTTGGCAGCCAATCCTTGGCTCTGGATTGCGGTGTGGGGCCTCTGTAGATCGGGCTTTTTTGCCCATGACATCCCACAGAAATTTGGAGACCAGATCAACAACCTTGTACTCTTTCACTCTTTGAACCTTGAAATCTGCTAAGCCTCATGCACAGCAGGCTATGATGCACTGGATGTTCTGATGCCTTATTTTGTGGCCTTTTGTTTGTGCTGCATTAGCTTTTCTCTAGGATCTGGCCGGATGGACTGGCCTTCGGTCCCCGTGGATGTAGATGGACCGTAGGTGTCCATGATCCTATCACCAGTTTACTGATATATAATTGATATTCATTGATTCAATAGTGTTGGTGTCATGGCTAATCGGTGTATAGCTGTGTTGTGAAAATACTTCCTTATTTAGCGAAGGATTTGTGATAGGATCTGTGATAGAAACCCGGTGCCTAGAGAGAGCTGATTGGCCATGCCTTCTCAAAGGGGTGAGATGGGAGGCACTTAGCGCTCTCACATCAATCACGGCTCTACAGCCAATCATTGCCATCCATGAGCTCACGCAAGTGGAAGGAGCGGATAGCTCTGTCCTCCGAGTGTGTTATGTCGCTCCCAATGCTGCAGTCGTCAGGCGTCATGTGGTTCTTCGGCCCTCACTGACTGATAGTAGTAGCCTAAATTGGGAGCCCCCACATTGGGGAAACACACACACACACACACACGAAAGTCAACAATTATCTGCACTCTGGATGTAGATTTTTTTGTAGAACAAATCCTAATTTGTAAAAATAAATCCTAAAAAAAAACCTAATTTTCGGGAATTTTCAATACACTTGTCTTGTCCGTCTTTACACCCTCAGATCACAAGAAAAAACCATGAATCACACAGGAGGAGGAAAAACACAGGGTAAGTTTAAATAAATCTGCCAGCGTGTTTTTACAGTAACTAACTCAGAGCTAACTAAGCTAACCTGTTTGGTTTGATGTTTGTATTTCATGGCAGATTCCGGTCTGTCTAAGTATTTTTGCTCAGAAGGTTTGTACCCCTCTTTACACTCAAGTTATTTAATAAATAACTGGATGAGGTAAATTTTTATTGTCAAATAATTCATGAGTTTTGCGTTAAAAAAATGGTTAATCATGCTGTAAAACAATAGTGGACAGTAGAGGGCAGTAATGCAGGTGGAACGTAGAAGAAGAAGAAGAAGAAATCCGACTGAAGAAATCCGTTCATGTGAATATAATTGCAGGAGCCGACATGACGTCATTTCCCTGAAGCCAGGCGGCCATATTGGAATGCTTTAAACATAGCGGCATGAAATAACCCCTTCTTTACACACAATAATTTTGTAGTCATAAATTATATATATTGGAAATAGTTAATTTTGTTCTGTGTGAATATTTCAGTGTAAACATTAGCCGGATAAAATTATTTCCAGGCTAATTTTTACAACGTATACACATTTATATACAAATTACCAGCAACCAAAACAAAAAAAAAAGTTTATATATATATCTATTAATATAACTTGCTATGCAGATTTAAAATTACATCAAAGGTTTATTTTAGCAAAAATTAACATTATATCACATTATTTGTAAGCTGCAGCTTTAAGAACCAATATGGCCGACAGGCTCCGCCTCCTGTCGTCACATCCTGGTTTTTAAATCTCCACGATTCTTCTAATCATCTGCACATAAAAACACAGATAGATCTTAATGAGTTCAAAACATAGACAGTGGTTATGTATCTGAGATGGTTAAAAACTTTCTTTAAGGTAAGTTGAACTAAAGCTCTGTAAATGTGCTGTTTGGTTGAGAGTTAATGATTGAAATGCATTACTGCTTTTATGATTTTAAATCATATGCATGCAAACTCAGGTGCATGTGAACAGCACTGACGTGGCATCGGTCCTCCGTTCAGTGAATGCAGTGATTTTTCGGGGGAACAGTCTGCAACCGATTGTTGTTAATGTGAATGTGAGCAGCAGTGGTGTCCTACATTCCCTTCCTGGTGTTGCTCATATTTTGTGAGCGGAATAAATAGGTTGCTCATGTCTTCATTCAGTGATGGAGCGATTCATGAGAGGATCAGAATCCTAATACAGTGACTGTACACCAGTGTACATCGTAAACAATGCTACTTATTCCTGCAGCCATTTTTACAAGTACAAGTTTTACTCAAAACAGCTTTTTTTTCCTTCTTTTTTTTTTTTTTAAAGGATCAGAACTTCTTAATTTTTGGAACTACACAAACTTTTTTGTACTAGATTATTAGATCATAAATGGTTAAACATGAAAGGACTGTGTGAAATACAGTGAGAAATGTAAATGTTGTTTTTTCTGACATTTTTCCAAGGAGATAGTAGGTAAGTTTTTACTGAGGAGTGTTAGAGAGACCAAAAAAACCCAGAATGCTGCAGGCTGGGTAAAACTGTGTGTGTGTTTGCGCGTATGCGAGCGCGCGCCTGCGTTTGATCGCTCTAAAGACTACAGTCAAAATGAAATGCTGCTTTATAATGTGAATAAAGTTTGAAATGTATTTTCTTTCATGGCAAGGATCAGTTTAGGATGCGAAAGCTTTTTGGCGCACATTTTTTTGTATTGCTGTTTATGACACTGACTCCTAAACAGCAATCTTCTTTCATTCTCAGGTCTTATTGACTTCCTTATCTGATTCAGTCCATGCCCGACGCTGCACCATGTATAGTTTTTGAGAGCACTGTACAACAGCCTTCTCATGAAGCAAAGACATTTGTGAGCCTTCTAAGTGATGCTGGCTGTGTTTGTTGGCCACTTGAGTTTGCTAGACATGTGCAGATCCAAGTACTTATACATGCTCACCACCTCCACCGCTTCTCCTCTTACAAAAAGGGAAGAAGATGTATGAACTACCTCTTTTTAAATCCACTAATATCTCTTTATTTTCCCCACATTGTTAAAATGCCATTCATATTAACAACAGTCAGTTGCAGACTGTACACCGAAAAATCACTGCATTCACTGAACTGAGGACTGATGCCACATGAGTGCTGTTCACATGCACCTGAGTTTGCATGCATATGATTTAAAATACAGCTTATTTGCATTACACCAGTCCACCAGCTCTTTCACCTCCTGCCTGTATGCTAACTTGTCAGTACAGGAGGAGGTTTGGACACACCCGTGTGGGGAGCTCTGTGGAGAACCAATGATAATTATACTGGTGGATAAACACCATGGATCTTAACAGGCTTTGGCCTGTTCATCAAGAAGTCCAATACACAGTTACTAGATGACTTAAACCCCAACAACAGCAGTTTGTTGACTAGTGTTTGTGGAATAATGGTGTTAAATGCAGAACTAAAGTTCAGCATATGAGTCTCTTCCCTCCAGGTGAGTGAGAGCAGAGCAGATGACAGCCGACACTGCAACGATACTGCCCGATTCTTCCTGTATGCATATTGTTGTGGGTACATTGATTTCAATTGTGTCCATTATGTGGGCCAAAACTAGCTGTTCAAAGCCCGTCATAATATTGGGTGTGAGGTCCACTTTGAAACTTAGCGTAACAAACTTGGAGGACAGCGCTATCTGCTCCTTCCGCTAGCATGAGCGCGGACGCCCCTGAAATGCTGTAGAGCTGTGATTACTGTGGGTAGCACTAATACTTACACTAAAATTTTATCTCTTCCTCTCTAGACCTCCAGCTGCGAGGGGTTACGGCATCACCTGGAAATCGAATTCGCAATCTCCAGATGATAGGGCGAGTGTCTTAGTGTTGAGTGTTTATATGAACACAGTAATTTTTGGTGAAAGAGTTTACACCCGAGCGCTGTTGAAATGCAAAAAGTGCTGTTCCCACAAAAAAGTTAATGCAGCACAATTTGCTGAAGTAAACTAACACTGGCTACAACATAAAGGTATCGGAAAATCCCAGTACATCACATCCTGCCATGTATAGGGCTTAGCAGGGAAGGAGTTCAAGGTTTTTGATCCAGCCTCCAAATTCCTCAGATCTCAATAGGAATAAGCTTTCATAGAGTACCCCGGACAAATCAGTCCGATCCATGAAGGCCCGACCTCGCAACCCACGGCACTCCAAGGATCTCTCGCTAACGTTCAAAGTGCGAGACACTATAGCACAACCCCAGGGGCTGCCCAATAGTACAAGGGAAACCTGTAGATTACTGGGCTTATGTTTTTTTTTATGTTATGACTGATTAGTGTATAAATAAACAATTCTTATCAGTCATGCATGGGGCAGTCTGCAACTTGCATTTATTGCAAACATCAAGAGTGTGGTATTTTGGTGAAGCAAATATTGCAATTCTCAAAATCTTGTTCTAAATTCCTGCATTTAGGTGCAGAATTGAACATTTTTGCCTTTTGCCTAGTCTGCATTTTTTTTTATTTCATGGCCACGTACATAGATTTACTGCCATTGCTACACTAAAGGACTCAGTGGCAGTATACAGCCTGCCAAACCCCACATTCAATCCAGTTACAGGAAGCACTTTCGGCAAAAAAACAGATCTGTTATCATCTGTAGAGAAGTGACAAGGCGGAGAAACACAAAGCATTCTTTAAATAAAGCTGTTCACTGAGCATTTGTAAATAAAGATTAATACTCAGGTGTGCAATTTGGAGTTTTAGTGTGATGGCGCAGGCACCTAAACTTGGGATTCAGGTCTGTGGGGCCTAGCTCGGGGGCAGGTAGGGTCCTCAGAGTCGCGGTGAGGCAAGCCGAGCGGGTGAGGTGACTAGGTGAGAAGCATGGCGGGCTATTAATGTGAAGTGCTGCCCTTCTAGATAATACCTTATCTCCTCTATTGCCCACTTCTCTCTATAGTGGCATATTTTTGTTCAGTGTGTGAGAGTTTTCTACTCTGAGATGGAATGAGATACGTTGAACTGATGAGACAACACCACCCGAGCCTAGTCTAGGAGGCGTCCGCAAGTACTAGGAATGGGTGATCAAAGTCATTTGGAAGATCGGGGAACTGCTGAGACGCCCTTGAGTCGCTGGAATGATCTCTTCTCTGTCTGCACACCTTCTCTGGAGGACCCTTTTTCAGGAAATCTGAGAGGAAATCTGTGTTGCCATAGAGTAGGGACAAAATGGTGATGATGATAAGCGAGACCCAGAAAGGCACATACCATGTCCAATCCACACTCGAGGTACCGTGCCTCATTCATGCTGTTTATTGGCAGGTAGCCCTTACACCGGAGACTAAGGCAAAAAACACTTTCTGTACTGACTTGGGCAACTGGCAGTCCTGGGTCCTCTTGTTCAGGTGCCCCAGTTACATTTCAACGATCTGTGCTATCATCGCCGCTACGCTGCTGCATATTTAGACAATAATGCAATTTGGTTCATAAGTCCACCTGTGGAATTTCACTGTGGTTTGTGTGCTGGAGAGGCCACAGCGTGTATGAATTTCACTTTTGAAATGGGCCTCACCTGCTCTCAACTCCTCTGTTTGTCTCTGCGTGGGTCAGGGAGGGGCACTTGTCTGGCTTTTTGCTGCTGAAGGCATTAGAGTTTGGCCATTTGTTGGATGAAAACCCTGTGCGAGTTCTCCCAATAGCATCTGTTGTTGCAAGGTGGTGTCAAGGAGATGTCATTCTGGTGATTTTTGTGGGCTTGACTCTGGTCCACATGCCGCATTCTTTACCAGTGTAGCAAGTTGAAACAGCAGAGAAAAATACAGAAAAGTTTCACAAAACACAAAAGGTTTTTTATTTACACATGCTCAATGAGAAGCTTCTCTTTAATGACTGTAATCCTCAGACGTGCAATCTGGAGATTTTGTGTGGTAGTACACTCCTAAACTTTCGGACTCCTAAAGTTAAGATGCAGGTCCACAATGCCTAGTTCATTGCATGAAGGTTCCTCAGCATCATGTTGAGCGAGCAGGTGAGACGCGCAGGGGTTTATTTAAACAGCCACCCCTTTTCCACACAAATAGGAATGACCGGTTCAAACGAAAAGGTTTTCAGTGTGTGCACGTGCTGGCTGTAATCCCACTGTTGAACATTAACAACAACCCTTAAACAATTTGTCAGTAATTGCTTCTAAGTCATCCTGAATTGCACCTCAACCATTCATGATCTTTCATTAATGCTAGTTAATGTGAGTGTGAGCTTCCGCCAATGAACTGACTGGTTCTTGACGCTTTGACCTTACTTTTTTTTTATTTTTTTTTACGTGTAACGCAAGATACAAAGCTAACTAATTTTTAACACAAGACTGAATCCCAAAGCCTTCTCTAATCCCTGGACAAGGGCTCTACTTGGTATGTGGAACAAGGGATTCTACACTCTACATATTGTATTAGCTTTCCATTCAATGCTAGTTGGAATTTAACCCTGGAACAGATAGTTAGCTGAGAAAATTTTAAAGTGGAGTAAGTGGAAGTATGAAGAAAAACTTGGGGTATTTATAGGGCTGCCCACCTCCATGGTTTATTCTCTTTATCATTTGGGTACATATCTGTAAGAATTTAAAACTTCTTTTACCCCTGCCTACAATGTGCTGTTGTGGCAGGCTGAATGCATGCCATACAGGCATAGTAGTGGTTGGTGATTTTGTCATTATCCGCAAATGCTTAGAAAATTTGAATTTTTTTGATACTTATTTCCTCTGTATTTTCTGAAATTCATTCAAGATTGGTGGCAACTGATCAGGGTACGACAATAAAAGACTTTTGTCTTTGAGGTTTGCACTCTGCACCGCCCTACCCTATTGAGTCAACATATGTCAGCTACCAGTTGTTTCATACTCTGAGACAAATCACACGGTGTTAGGACAGCAAGAAAGAAGGAAATTGCTTTTTGCTTTCTGTTGCCTTGACTGAACTTTCTTGAATTGCAAAAAAAAAAAATACTGCTTTTCACATATTTATCTGAACTTCATTTCATGTGTAATTCATACCCAACTAAATTTTTTTTATATCTTTTTCTGGTCTAGGAAGGAATGCCTAATTGCAAGTCTTCTCCTGTTTGTATTTCTGCAAACACACCAAGAGATCCCAGTATAATGAAATCATAAAATATTAAACAAGAGAATTCGGTCCCTGAGTTCAGAATCTTCAGCTGTCAGACGACTACAGTTCATCTGGTGTTCGCCACATGCAGACAAAAAAATACAGTTTTACCTCTGCTCTGAGCTTAAAAAGAGATGTAGTCTCCAAATACGCTGATCACACTGATCAGAATGCAGCAATAGTGGAAATGTAGTAAAAAAAACAGCGAATTTACTGAAGAGAGAGAGAAACCTTATTACAGGAAAATGAGTTTTACTAAGGAAAATAATCTACAAGCACATTCAGAACAGAAGACGTATCACTGTACAGAGTGCGGGAAGAGTTTTACTGTGAAAGGAAATTTCGTTAAACACCAGCGGATTCACACTGGCGAGAAGCCTTACCGCTGTGCAAAATGTGGAAAGTGTTTTTCTCAAAGTGGGAATTTAGTGACACACCAGCGCACTCACACTGGAGAGAAGCCTTTTTCCTGCTCACTATGTGGAAAGCGTTTTACTGAAAGAGGATCGTTAGTGACACACCAGCGAATTCACACTGGAGAAAGGCCTTATTCCTGCACTGAATGCGGAAAGAGTTTTAAACAAGCGGATACTCTCCAAAGACATCTGCGAATTCATTCAGGAGAGAAACCGTATCGCTGCGAGTGCGGGAAGAGTTTTAATGTGAGAGGAAATCTTGTTAAACACCAGCGGATTCACACGGGAGAGAAACCTTATTACTGCACAGAGTGTGGAAAGAGTTTTTCTCAAATTGGAGGGTTATTGACACATGAACGGACTCACACCGGAGATAAGCCTTATTACTGCGCCGAGTGCGGAATGAGTTTTACTCGTGATGATCATCTCAAAGCACATCAGCGTGTTCATTCAGGAGAGAGGCCCTATCTCTGCTCACAATGCGGGAAGAGATTTATTGAGAGAGGAAGTTTGGTGAGACACCAGCGGATTCATACAGGAGAGAAGCCTTATTACTGCACAGCATGTGGATTGAGTTTTAAACAACGTAGTCATCTCCAAAGACACGAGCGCACTCACACAGGAGAGAAACCTTATCACTGTTCAGAGTGCGAGAAGAGTTATAAAACCAAGGAATCTTTATTAATACACCAGCGGATTCATACCGGAGAGAAGCTGCAACACTGTTTACAGTGCGGAAAGAGTTTTCCTGACAGAAGTAGTTTAGTGAAGCATGAGCGCGCTCACACTGGAGAGAAGCCGTATCACTGCACAGAGTGCGAGAAGAGTTATAAAACCAAGGAATCTTTAGAAATACACCAGCGGATTCACACTGGAGAGAAGCCGTATCACTGCTTACAGTGCGGCAAGAGCTTTACTGACAGAAGTAATTTTGCAAAACACAAGCGCATTCACACTGGAGAGAAGCCGTATCACTGCACAGAATGCGGGAAAAGTTTTACACAACAGAATCATGTCCAAAGCCATCATTGCGTTTGTTTAGTAGAGAAGGCGTAACACTGCTCAACACAGTCAGGAAACAAACCATTGCCATTATACATACAAGAGAAGCTGCATGACTGTTAACTCTGTGGACTGAGCTTCATTTAAACATGAAGTTTGTGGCCTTTTATTTGTGCTGCATTAGCTTTTCTGTGGCATTGGGCCAGGTTGGCTGGCCTTTGGTCCCCGTGGGTGTAGACGGACAATAGGCGTCCATGATCCTGTCACCAGTTTACAGGTATATAATTACTGATCAATGATATTCAGTTCACCGGTTGGCAGTGTCATGGTTGATCAGTGTATAGCTGTGTTGTGAAAAGACTTCCTATTCACATAATCTCCTTCAATTCGTGAAAGGTCTGTGGATCATTAGTTTGATTCGCAATTAGATGCTGTAGCTTCCTGCAGCCCGGGGCCTAGATAGAGACAAATAGAGCTAAATGGCCGTGCTCTTTCAGAAGGGTGAAATGGAGGGACTTGGCACTCTCACATAAATCACGGCTCTACAAACAATCATGGGCGTCTGTGAGCTTACGAAGCGGAAGGAGCCCTGTCCTCGAAGTGTGTTATGCCACTCATAACGGAGCGTGAGCGAACAATTCAATAAGATGCGGTCAGCTGGCGTCACTTTGTTCTTCGCCCCTCATTGACTGATAGTAGTAACCTTAATGTGGGAGCCCCCTAGTGACACATGGGAATTGGTTACAACTAAATTAGTGAGAAAATTGGGGGAAAATTTTTAATATATAAACACACACAAGGGTGAGTCAACAACATATACCATGCTTTGTTGTAAAAAAAAAAAAAAGAAAAAAAAACTGAATAATTAATACTAGGGGTGCTCCGATTAGGATTTTTGGGGCCGATCTCTGATCACTAGAAGCTATATCGGGCGATACCGATCACCGATTACAGGGTCTACTCAAAGCCTTATCATGTAGCATTATTTATTAAACTATATCTAACAACAATGTAAATTAAGTATTGAAATTTCAAGAAAAGAAATATCATGAATTGACAACTGTATTTATTGCCAAGCAACATGTCAACTTAAAACATAGAAGCCTGTGCTTGGTTAGTAATTGGGAACACCTTAGAGCTTGACAAATACAACTTTCCTGTACACTGTATAAAATGTAATAAAATAACAGACAAGTAGGACGTGAGTCGCCAGAAGTTCTGCAAGGTGCGCAAGCATCCGCGAGGACCGCCAAAAAAATTACAAACATGTTTAAGTTTTCGCGTGGAAAGATGAAGACGTAATCACAGCCCCAAATCTCGCGGTGAATCATGATGAACCGTACTTTCGACTACCGAGCGAAACCGCGTAGGTGAGATAGGGGTATTGCCGCCAGCTGAGTGAGTGGCGTCGCACGTGTTGCTGAACTCTCCCGCTCTCTCAAATGTCTGATGAGGTTCGTGGTGTTAAAATGCTTTGGGTGCTTCCTGCTTCGTGGAATTGGCTTGTTACACAGGTTGCCGATTGCTAATGTATTGTCTTTTTCACACAACACGTAGAACTGCCAGACCAGTGAAGCCATTTTAGCAGCGCGCAAAAAAATTGTCTCAAGTTTTGCGTCATCTGATCGGCTTTTCTATATAGGCCATTATAGAGACTGCCGATCAAACTTCCCAAAGCAATATCGGCCGATTATGATCGGCGCCCGATCAATCGGAGCGCCCCTAATTAATACAAAACAGTCTGTTTAACTTATCCGTACTCTGGCTGTACAATTTCTTTTTTATGAACTTTTAGACAAGACAAATACATACTTTTCCTCCATAATCCCAAATATTCCAGTCTGGCTAAGTGTTTCTGCTCAGAATGTGTGTATACCCACCACCTTTATTGATGGTCGTTCATAAACAATTCTTTAAAGCATCGCAAATCCTCCATAGGTTATGTACAAAAAAAAACAAATTGAGCGGTTCAGCTCCTGAAGGTGCGTTGAAATCGGCCAGAAGTACACTTCACAGGGTGTTTGGGCATGTTAAGTGTGATTCCAAACCGCAGGGAGCGAAAATGTTCAGTTCAAAGGGAGTGAACGAGTGAACGAGTGAACAATAGGTCTTCACTTCACCGGAAAAGGGAATTAAAAATTTCTCATAAGTCAGTGCGTCTTGCTGGAGATTGAAAAAAATGGAGCTCGATAAAGGATTTATATACAGTATGTATTATTATTAACACAGACAATATTACAGTATATTAAAAGAGCACAAAAAATATTTTAATTAAGAAATCCTTAGTATTATAGAGGCTAGTAATCTGTAAAAAAATGTCTGTACATCCTTAATTAATAATTATTATTAATCAATAATGGTGATACTAACGAAACGTGTATAACCTGTATGTTTTAGGCTGGTATCTATTATCTGGTTTTTGTTTCAATAAATATTCAATATTTAATGTCAGTAGTGTTAAATTTCCACAACAGCAGCAACAGGTATTCGAATGTGCTATGCTATGATATGGTAACACCTGGACAAAGTGACTTTTGTGCTGGTGACTTTGCAGGGTGTTTCAAATGATGGAGTTTTGTCGAGGGAAATTCCCTTCACCGACATTCCCTGCAAACGGAGCTGGGAGTATTTTGCATTATCACCTTACTAGCATTATTTATCCATCTTTCTCAAACAGGAGTTCATTTATTTTAAGATATTGATAAAATTAGACCTAAGGATCTTGCGTTTCTGGCCATTATAAAATAAGCTCATAAGGAAAAGAGTTATTTTAAAGGATTATAGAAACTACAGAACACTTATTTATCTTTTGTGATTTCTTGTCAGCTTTTTGGGATGATGTGCATGATTGGTTGGTCACTTAAATACGTGCCCTTCCACCCTTCACACATTCACTCATCATCTGTACCACTTAATCCTGTATTCAAGGTCAAGGTGGACCCTGGAGCCTATTCCAGGAGACGTTGCGCACAAAGCGCGGTACACCCTGGACAGGGTGCCAATCCATCGCAGGGAACACAGACACACAGTCACATTCATTCACACTTTACGGCTAATTTGGGAATGCCAATTAACCTAACCTACATGTATTTGGATTGTTGGAGGAAACCGGAGTACCTGGAGGGAACCCCATCCAAACTCCATGCATACAGAGACAGGAATCAAACCCGGATCTTGGAGGTGCAAGGCGACAGTGTTAACTACTGTACCACCGAGCTGCCTTCCACCCTTCACCCAAATATTATATATGGCATGTTGCTACCTGACAATAAAGTTTACTTCCTTCTACTGTAAATGCCATTTTCTTTTTCACTTATTTAAAACCCTAAAGAACAAACCACTCTTTACTGTTTTCATAAGAGATCTACAAGTTAATGTTCTCCCTCCACTGAAGCATATGTATAAGAAAAATGGGATAAAGCTCCTTAATATTTACCATGAATTAAACATCATCACTGAAGATTAATCGGACCCTCTAGAACCCCGCCCCCTTTTATTTAATTTATATTTTTTCTTTTATTATTATTATTATTATTATTATTATTATCATTTTGGATCATGCGGTACCATATAGATGGTATAGTGTAATTGGTTTGTGGACTTGTTCTGTTCCTTGGCTTGTTTAAATTATTCTAATTACTGACTGTTACAATGTCAAATAGTTTATCATATTAAAAAGGTTACATTTTATTTTATTTCTGATTAAAAGAGCGAAATGAACTAAATGACTAGACTAAACTAGATTCAAAGAACGGAGTCACTAAAATGATCCAAACTTCCCATGATAAAACCCCTTTAAACTACACCTACACCACTTCTTTGCACCCAGTATCCTAATGATTTCTATTACAAGAGTAATTCATGTGTTTTGTGTAAAATGTTTTGTTAATCACAAAAGCCTAAATGGAGTCTTTGTACACGGGTGTAAAACAATAATGGACAGTAGAGGGCAGTAATGCACGTGAAACGTCGAAGAAGAATATATCCGGCAGTTCCGTGTGTGAATATAATTCCAAGAACCGACATGACGTCATTTCCCTGAAGCCCGGCGGCCATATTGGAATACTTAAAACATAGCGGCATGAAATTACATTATTTACACAACAATAATTTGCTTACAGAACCATGGGGGCTAAAATTATTTTCAGTTTAATTCGTAAATGGTATATTTTATTCCGTTTGTGTATTTCAGTGTAAACATCCTTATACTACCAATTACAAAGTGTACATATTTATATACAAATTACGTGACTGGAAGTTTATATATTTCTAGTAATATAACTAGCAATTCAGATTTAAGATTACTGTTAAAATACAGTTTTTTTTATTTATTTGTAAGCTGCAGCTTTAAGAACCAATATGACCGACAAGCTCCGCCTCCTGACGTCACATCCTGGTTTTTACATCTCCATGATTCTGCTTATCATCGACACACAAAAAGACAGCTCTTAATGAGTTAAGAACATAAACAGTGGTTTTATATATGAGATGGTTAAAAACGTAGTTTAAGGTAAGTTGAATGAATGATGTGGAAATGAGCTGTTTGGTTAAGAGTTAGTGATTTAAAATAACAAAAGCAGTACTGCATTTCAATCATATGCATGCAAACTCGGGAGCATGTGAATATCACTCATGTGGCATCAGTCCTCAGTTCAGTGAATGCAGTGATTGAGTATTGAAGTATTTCTCTGTAATTTAAGTATTTTTCAGTGAACAGTCTGCAACTGAGTGTTGTTAACATGATGAATGTGAACAGCAGTGGTGTCGTTCATTCTCTTCCTGGTGTTGCAAAGATTTTGTAAAAGGAAGAAAGAAGTTGCTCATGTCTACATTCAGTGATGGAGCGATTCATGAGAGGATCAGGATCCTAATACAGTGACTGTACACCAGTGTACACTGTAAACAATGCTGCTTATTCCTGCAACCTTTTTTTCCAGTACAAGTTCTATTAAAAACAGCTTTTTTTGTTTTGTTTTTTAAATGAAGGAACTGGTGTGAACTTCAGGTGTGAAACACCTATCACAAAACTGAGCGCAGATTATTCTAAAATCCACTCATTGCACCTGCGTACACCAGTCTCAAAACAACGTGAGTGCAAATGCCCTAGGAGCCGCACTGTCAAATTATGTGTACAGACTAAAGAGCAGAAGTCAGTTTAGGATGTGAAAGATCTCAGGTACCATACCTTCTTTCTCAGGTATAATCGACTTCCATATCTGAATCAATTGATTAACTTCCATATCTTATTCAACCCATGCCCGACGCTGTACCCTGTATTGTTCTTGAGACCACTGTGTCCAGCGGACTTGGGCACGGTTCCAGAGCGTGCAACAGCCTTCTCAAGAAGTAAAGGCATTGGTGAGCCTTCTTAATTATGCTGGCTGAGTTTGTTGGCCATGTGAGATTGCTAGAGATGTGCAGACCCAAGTATTTATACGTGGTCACCACCTCCACAGTTTCTCCTTTTACAAAAAGAGATGTATGACCTCCCCTTTTAAATCCACTTCTATCTCCCTAGTTTTCCCAACATTAATGTACAGATTGTGTTACACCAATCCACCTGCTCTTCCACTTCCTGTCTGTATGCTAACTCCTTGTTGATCAGTCCAATCATGACTGTGTCATCTGTAACTTCTACAATATGATTTCCTGTGTACCTTTCTATAGGCATATTGTTGTGGGTCTACAGTGGGTCACAGATTATGCTTGTTATGTGGGCCATAACCAGCTGTTTAAGGCACTTTATAATAATAGGTATGAGGGCCACTGGGTTGTCATTCATGCCCTTTGAAGCTGAGTTTTTAGGCACTGTGGCCTTTTTGAAACAAGCAGACAAACATACACAACAATAAACGCTTGGGGGAAGTAGAACAGATGGCATCTCAGTGAAATATATTCCACAGACTCTGGGCAATGGCTGCTTACCGGACAATTTATGCACCAGCATTCGTTGATATAAATGCAAAGTCTTTCATGAGTTTTCCCTGACGGGTGGCTCCCTGTGACAATCAGCCTGCATCCTTTAATCGAAGAGGGCGTGCTGAATCGTAAGACACTAGCAGATCACTAAGATACTGTGGCACGAGACCATTCAATGTTTTGTATGTAAAAAGTGGTATTTGAAAAAAAATAATGCGAAATTTCACAGGGAGCCAATGAAATGTAGATAAAATAGGGGTGATGTGCTCGTATCTTCTGCTTCTAGAGAGGACTCTCGCTGCTGCATTCTGAACTAACAAAAGCATGTTTATGCACCTAGTTGAATAACCAGACAGTAAGGTGTTACAATAGTCCAACATAGAGGTGATTTAATTTTTCTGCATCGTTTAGTGGTGATATTATGCTGTTGATATTATCTACATGAGCTTCAAATGAAAGACTGGAATCTATAATCACACCAAGGTCTTTTACTGTTGCCCTAGATAGAACAGAGAGGCCATCGAAAGTTACGGTGTGATCTAAAATCGTGCTTCTAGTTGCATGTGGTCCTATGACCAGAACTTCTAGCATTCAGTCTCTTAAATCAATTACACATTGCTCCACTTTATTAAGCTGCTTTTTCTCATTTGGTTTTGATGAGACGTATAACTGAGTGTCGTCAGCACAACAATGAAAACTAATCCCATGCTTATGGATTATGTTGTTCAGAGGAAGCATGTAAAGGGAAAAAAGCAGTGGGCCTAAAACCGAACCCTGTGGAACACCAAACTCCACTAGAGAACATGCAGAATAATCACCATTTTAATCTACAAACTGATAATGATCAGTCAAATAGGATCTGAGCCAGGAGAGGGCTGTTCCCTTAATTCATACTACATTTCCTATTTTGTGAAGGAGAATACTATGATCAATGGTGCCAAAAGCTGCACTCAAGTAACACAGGTCAAGTAACACAAGCAGAGTGACGAAACCCTGATCGGAGGCCAATAGGAGGTAATTTACTACTATAATGAGTGCTGTTTTTGTGCTGTGATGAGGCCTAAATCCTGGCTGATACAATTCGTGTATGCTATTTATATGTAGATATGAACATAGCTTCTCCGCTACTATCTTTTCCTGAATCTTAGAGATAAAGAGGAGGTTTGATATCCGCCTGTAATTGGACAGCTGTTGAGGGTTGAGGTCAGATTTCTTAATTATCGGTTTAATAACTGCTACTTTAAAAGATTTTGGAACATACCCACTGCTGAGTGAATAATTCATTATTTTCAACAAGGGTTCTGTTATTTCTGGCACTGTTATACTGGCATCTGTTTGAGAAAATGTGTCGGTATAGGATCTAATTCACAGGTTGATGATTTTGCAGAAGAGATGAGTGAAATAATTTTGCTTTTAACTGGAGCTTCATTATCTAAGGTATAACGGAACATCGACTCTAAATATTCAGTCACCTGATCGAGTTCTGTGGGGTCAGATGGTGATCCAGTCAGAATTGATAACACTGGGAGTTTACTGATAAAGCTGTGTGGTAGTTGATGTAATTGTACGTTTAATATGGTAGCGCGGCGATGTGCGTACGTTAAGACTATGACGCACTTTAATTGAGATGAGATAGTGATACTTCAGTGGACAGGTGAATACATTTCTTATACTTAATCTTAAGAATATTATTAAATCTAAAGTGTGAATGAGTGTGTTCTATTTCACACTGATTTCCTCCTACCGAGTCCAGTATGGACATAAATGCTGTTCTCAGAGGGTCTTCTTGATTCTCAAAATGAATATTAAAATCTCCAGCAATTAACGCTTTGTCTACAGAAATGACCAGGTTTGAGAGGAAATTTGCAAATTCACAAAGAAATTCAGAGTACAACCCTGAGGTCTGTAAATGATAATTAGCGGAATCGACTGAGCAGACTTAATATTTGTAGCTACACTTATGTTATTGTAGAGAACTTCAAATGCAACCGTAATGTAATGTAAATTTGTGTACGTGTTTTTGTACGATAGTGAGATTATCGTTATAAATAACTGCGACGTGTCCACCTATACCAGTTAGCCGAGGCTGGTATATGTAGCTGTAGCAGGTTTCTATTAAACTGAGTATATCAAACTCCTGATCTGTGATAATTTCATTAACAATAACTGCATTAGATGTGAGAGATCTAATATTTAACAGTCCTAGCTTCAGATTGGTGGGGGGGGCAGTATGATCTGAATTTGTGAACTCCATGTTAATTAAATTGCTAAAGCAAACTTTTTGGGTATTTCTAAATTTATGATTAGCTCGGGGAAGAGACACAATCTCAATATGATGAACCCTGAGTGACAACTCTATGTAGCTAGCAGACGGTTGGTTTAGCCTGTCTGTCTCCTACCTGGCCTTGGCATGAAATTATAGCAGAAACTTCCCGAGTGGGATGGATACCGTCCCGGTAGGGCTGGGCGATATGCCCTATAAATGAAATCTCAAATTTTTTAAAGACCATTTTCGATTTTAAAATGATTTTTTTGCTTAAACTTAATAATAATAATAATAAAACAGACAGTATAGATTTTTTTATTATTTACTTAAGCAAAACAATATAACCAAACATTACCTGCTTATTTGGATTAAAAGTATATATATTAAATCACTTAAACAATTTTGCAAACCACATGCAACTTACATGCTGAATAAAATCAAACAGGTGCCTGACAGCATTTTTTTAAAACTGTGTATATGGGCATAATGTCTTTAGCGATATAACACGACACAACATCAGTAATATCTTTCCATCGAGGCCCCTCTTATCATATGGGCTACAGTGGGGAATTGTGCTCACTGTTTTCACCTCGCTTTTAGCCGGTGTTTTCGCGCTGCCGCTTGTCTTGTTTAGCTCGCAGCGGCAAACACGACGCCGATTCAACAGTGTGGCTCTGTTTGAGGTGCGCGAGGAAATGAGTCGTGTCCGAGTAAATGAGCGTCTTTTAGTTGCCACAAACTTCAGACTAATTTTACACCGGGCTTTGGCTTGTTCAATGTGTAAAGTTGCGAACCCGAATAATTTCCATACGACTGAAGAAACCGCGCCTTTGTTGGAAACGAGCTCTTTGGTTTCATCAGAGCGCGCTGCCATGTTGTATCTCGTATTTCCCACGTGTGAGTCACAGAGGGGGCGTGGCAGAACTACAGAAGCTCGCTGTGCCGTACCAAAGTGAAACTGTAAAATCGATTTAAAACTCTCACAGGTGAGCGGTTAATTAGGCGCGCCGTCATGTGGTCGGACAATCTTGCCTCTTAATTATTCTGCCATTGGTGCAATAACAATTTATGTAATATTTTAATAAAAAATTGCGATACCTTGATTTAAGAAAAAAATTAAATAGTCTTAAAACGTAAATTCTAATTAATTGAAAAAAAAAACGCCCAGCCCTACGTCCCGGTACAACTTTGCCTTCAACGTTACTGCAATTGTGCAAGTTCACGTTATTTTCAGAGCATCACCTGGACATCCAGAGGTTCAGCGACCATAACCTCCTGTAAGCTCTGTCGCCATGTCTAATTAGGATGGGGACAGAGCATATTACTGCATCGGACATTGCCTTCGCTAGTTTAACCACCTCAGTAAAGTCATTCTTACTAACCGCCTGACTGACAAAGGCATACATTATTAGCTCCAGCATGTACCACTATCTTAGAGAACCTATGCTGTCCTAGAGCCCTAAGATTACCTGCTATGTCCCTTGCTCTGGCTCCCAGGATGCACCTAACTGTTGTTGCCCTTAAAGGCCTGGCTAATTTCACTTGCCTCAGTGTAGAGTGTCCTTTGACCAGAGCTCTTTCAGGTTTTTCAGACGGTGTATCACTGAGGAGAGCAAACCTGTTGGACACGTGAAGCGCAGAGGAGGTGTGCTCCGGTGGGCTAGCCTAAACTTTAGCTGAGTATGCCGCCCAGTCATCACCCACTCGCCCCGCTGTGAGGGCTCTAATGCTGTAGTCGGGGGCTGGTTATGTCCATCTGTGGCACCCAGACTTTCCGCTACGGGAGTAATGCTACTCTCGCTCTCTCTAACCCTCTCTAAAGTCTGGATGCGCTCCTCTAATGCTAATATCTTCTCCGTCAGGGTGCCAGCTAAGGCTATCACAATTAAAATTATCACTAACAAGGGAAGAAGAGTTTTGTTGTTTGGAGCTGGATTCCGCTGCTTCTCTTAGGCGAAGAAACTTGCGCATTCCAAAAAGCGCAAAAAACGGAAAAAAGGCAAAGCCCAATAGTATTTAAACTATTAATATTTTTTATTATAAACGGAAAAATGCTATATAATTTAAACACTGATACAAATGCGAAACTTTCGCGGCAACGATACAAAAACAGGAAGCTTATGACCTTGGTGGTCATTATCTAGATAAGCAATCAGCACAAGTAAAGCTTTAGCAAGTAAATCCTTATTACTGTAATTGGAACTACAGGTATATACACTGATCATCCATAACATTATGACCACTGACAGGTGAAGTGAATAACACTGATCATCCATAACATTATGACCACTGACAGGTGAAGTGAATAACAGTGATCACCAACTATACATCAATAAACTTGTGGCAGGAACCTCACCATAAATTTTTGATAATTATTGCCTCAAATGTATGAAATTCATTTTGCATTTGGTAGCAACTCGTCAAGATATGACCACTATCTGTCCCCTGTCCCCATCCCAATGAGACATGGCGACAGAGCTTACAGCAGGTTATGGTCACTGAACCTCTGGATGTCCAGATGATGCTCTGAAAATAACGTGAACTTGTGCAAGTAGAACACTTATTAAGTAGGACACTTGTGTAAGTAGAACACTTGTGGTGCTGTGAGGTTTGCACTCTGCAAACGCCCAGGCCTATTTAATCATCGTATGTCAGCTACCAGTTGTTTCCCACTCTGAGACAAATCACTGGGTCATGGGACAGCATACGAATTCTGGAGGAAATTGCTTTTTGCTTTCTGTTGCAATTCAACAAAGTTGAGTCAAGGCAAAAAAATTACTGCTTTTCACATTTTTTTTCTGACCTTCTTTTCATGTGTAATGCGTACCTAACCGTTTTGATCTTTTTCTGGTCTAGGAAGAAATGCAAGTCTTCTCCTGTTTGTAATTCTGCAAACACACAAAGAGAGCCCAGTATATTGAAATCTTAAAAGATTAAACGAGAATTCAGTCCTGACTCTCCAGAATCTCCAGCTGTCGACAACTACTGTACTTCTGGTATTCACCCTTGCCGACAAAGGAAAAATAAATATTTACCTCTGCTCCTAGCTATAAAAAGAGAAATAGTCTCCAAATACACCGGCTTCACACTATTACTGCTCAGAGTGTGGGAAGTCTTGCAGTAATAGTGAAAATGTAGTGAAACACCACCGGATTTACTGAAGAGAAAGAGAAGCCTTGTTACATAAAAATGAGTTTTACTAAGGAGAATAATCTCCAAACACAGTCAGAAGAGAAGCCCTATTACTGTACAGAGTGCGGAAAGAGTTTTAGTGTGAAAGGAAGTTTCATTAAACACCAGCGCACTCACACTGGAGAGAAGCCTTTTTCCTGCTCACTATGTGGAAAGTGTTTTAATGAAAGAGGATCTTTAGTGACACATCAGCTCACTCACACTGGAGAAAAGCCTTATTCCTGCACCGAATGCGGAAAGAGTTTTAAACAAGCGGATACTCTCCGAAGTCATCAGCGAATTCATTCAGGAGAGAAACCGTATCTCTGCGAGTGCGGGAAGAGTTTTAGTGGGAGAGGAAATTTTATAAAACACCGGCGGATTCACACGGGAGAGAAACCTCATTACTGCACGGAGTGTGGAAAGAGTTTTTCTCAACTTGGAGGGTTATTGAGACACCAGCGAGTTCACACTGGAGATAAGCCTTATTACTGCGCAGATTGCGGAAAGAGTTTTAAACAACAGAGTCATCTCCAAACACACAAGCGCGACCACACAGGAGAGAAACCGTATCACTGCACAGAGTGTGGGAAGAGTTTTAAAATCAAGGAATCTTTAGTAATACACCAGCGGACTCACACTGGAGAGAAGCCGTATCACTGCTTCCAGTGCAGCAAGAGTTTTACTGCCCGAAGTAATTTTGCAAAACATATGCGGATTCACACCGGAGAGAAGCTGCAACACTGTTTACAGTGCGGGAAGATTTTTCTTGACAGAAGTAGTTTAGTGAATCATGAGCGCACTCACACAGGAGAGAAGCCGTATTTCTGCGCAGAGTGCATGAAGAGTTATAAAACCAAGGAAGCTTTAGAAACGCACCAGCGAATTCATACTGGAGAGAAGCCGTATCACTGCTTACAGTGCGGCAAGAGATTTACTAACAAAAGTAACTGTGCAAGACACATGCGCATTCACACAGGAGAAAAGCCATATCACTGCACAGAATGCGGGAAGAGTTATAAATCTAAAGAATATTTAGAAGTACATCAGCGAATTCACACTGGAGAGAAGCCGTATCCCTGCTTACAGTGCGGCAAGAGGTTTAATTACAGAAGTAATTTTGCAAAACACAAGCGCATTCACACAAGAGAGAAGCCGTATCACTGCACTGAATGCGGGAAAAGTTTTACACAACAGAAGCATGTCCAAAGCCATCATTGCGTACGTTTAGCAGAGGAGATGCTCAACAATGTTCAACACGGTCAGGAAGAAGAAATCCTGAAACAAACCATCGCCATCATACATACACGAGAAGCTGCATGACTGTTAACTCTGTGGACTGAGCTTCATTAAGAGGCATACAGATTGTTACAGTCAAGAAATTTTCTTATTATCATGGGTGTGATGATACTGGCATCATGATTTAATTTACACGGATTCTCAGACTGTTTAGTCTTATCTTACAATTCTCTTTATTCCTGTTCAGTTTTTAACGTATTACTAATGTAAAAACATCTCAAAAATGTTTTTCATAATGGTCTTGTTTAAACCGATAGATGCAAATGTTCATGTTTTGCAGATTTAAAAAAAATATATCTATTTTTTTATTTTATTCATTTTTGTGAATAAATATACCATGCTTTGCTTTTTCAGAATAATACAAAACAGCTTACATAGTTTTACTGGTAATGTGGTGTCTAGTTCAAAATGATTCCTCATGCTCCCTGAATCACTCTTTTACAATCTGAGTCCTGAAATATACCCTGTGCCATCAGGGAAGAAAAACTCATAGATGTGATATCCTGGTCCTGATTCAGTACATCCAGGTCTTTGGTCCCTGTGGGTGTAGACTGACCATAGGTGTCCATGATCCTGTCATCAGTTTACTGGTATATAATCTATGATCAATGATATTCAGTTCACCGGTTGGCAGTGTCCTGGCTGAATAGTGAATAGCTAATCTCCTTCAATTAGTGAAGGGTCTGTGATAGGATCATTAGTTTGATTCCCAATTAGATGCTGTAGCGGACCTAGTGCTTTCACGGCTCTACAGCTAATCATTGGCGTTTGCAAGCGGAAGGAGCCCTATCCCCCGCGTGTGTTATGGTGCTCCCACCGGTGTGTGAGCAAACAGTTCAAAAAGGATGCGGTCAGCTGGAGTCATGTGGTTCTTCGGCCCTCACTGACTGGTAATAGAAGCCTTAATGTGGGTGCCCCCTAGTGACAGATGATAATTGGATACAACTAAATTAGTTACAAACTTGATGGAAAATAAATAAACAGACACAAGGGTGAGTCAACACTATATACCATGATTTGTTGTAAAAAATTTAGAATAATTAAAACAAAACAGTCTGTTTAACTTATCTGCACTCTAGCTGTAGAATAAAAAAAAAACTTTTAAACAACAAATACAGTGGAATCTTGGATTACGACCATAATTAATTCCGGAAGTGGGCTCGTATTCCAAAAACACTAAACCAAATTGAATTTTCCCATAAGAAATAATGCAAACTTAAATTATTCGTTCCACAGCCCCCAAAAATAAATACATAAAAATAATTAACACAAAATGTAAAGTAAAAATAAAAACAATTTAACCTGCACTTTACCAGGAGCCGTGTATTTGTGTGTGGAATTAGCCCCTTCCCTCGCCTCGTCTTACACAGTAAAACTCTTCCTCCCTCCCGCCACCCCGCTTTTTAAGTTTCACAACAAACACACACACAACGGAAACACTGTTTTAACGGGTAAAAAAAATAAATCTCTTTTTCGTGATCTCGTGTGAGCGCATACTAACGGAATCACTGCTATAAAGTAAAATAAAAAACAAATGAACCAGCACTTTACCTTTGAAAAAAGAATCGCGACAGAGCAGTTTTCTGTGTAAAGCAGAGTGTGTGTCTGTATGTGTGTGTGAAGCCGGGGAGGGGGGTGTAAAGGCGAGAGAGAGAGTGTGTGTGTGTGTGTGTGTGTGTGTGTGTGTGTGTGTGTGTGTGTGTGTGTGTGTGTGTTGGTGTCAAATTACGTGCGCACACACATAGGAAACACGCTGAAACAGAGAGGGAGATATTGATTAGACCAGTAAGAGACGAACACTAAGATGATTACCCAAAATTCCGCAACGCAAGAGAGAGAGAAAATCATTGACTCAGTTGTGATCACGTGACACTCAGTGTCAAAAACAAGAGCGCATGCGTGATACATGACAATCGGCACTCGTAGACCAAGATCTGCTCGTTTTTCAAGTCAGAATTTTTAAAAATCTTTGCTCGTCTTGCGAAACACTCGCAAATCATGTTACTCGCAATCCGAGGTTCCACTGTACATAATTTTCCACCATAATCTTTTTTCAATACACTTTGTCCATTCTTTCATAACACGTTCGGACTTGCACAGCATTGACTCGTAGCCTTAAACGGAAAGTGCAGATAAGACCAACAGTGCGGCCAACAGAACTTTTATAATAACTGGAGTGCGGATAATTTTTACTCATCACTCCACTGTTAATAAATTAAATACCCAAGTTATACACATTTCAATATTATGTTTTATGCTCGTATCAGTTTTTGTTTCAATAAATATTCAATATTTAATGTCAGTATTGTTAAATTTCCACAGCAGCAGCGACAGGTATTCAAGATTCTTATGTTACCATGGTAATGCCTGTAGGAAGTGACATTTGTGCTGGTGTCTTTGCAGGGTGTTTTGTCAAGGGAAGTTTCCTGCACCATCATTCCCTGTAAACAGAGCAGGGGGTAGCTTGTGTTATCACTTTACCAACATTATTTATCTGACTTTCTCGAACAGGAATTAATAAAATTTTCTGTAAACAAGATATTGATAAAATTAGACCCAAATATCTTACATTTCCGGCATCACCCAAAACTTAACGAAATCCATTATAAAATTCTACTCGATGTCTATTCATCAAATAAGCTCTTAAGGAAAAGATTAAATGTGGACCGCAATCATTTTGTCCACAATCATTGTGCGCAATTACTGACTGTTACAATGTCAAAATGTATTATAACATCGATAAAGCAAAAAAAATAAATAAAAAACCGCTTCGGAATGGAACACAGCTTGAATCTGCTAATCTGAGTTGTTTGTTCTTTTGTCACGTGACCCCATCGATGCTATGCAGTGCAAAGCATCCATGGGGGTCATGTGACAAAAGTACGAACGACGCGGACCAGAAGATATGAGAGGTGAGCTGCTCATTCTGTTTATCATATGTCTTTAGCTGCATTGTTATATTTTAATTACTGGAACTAAATGCAAAATGTTTGTGTATGTAGACGTGTTGGGAGGTTTGTTCATTAAAAAGGTAACATTTTATTTTATTTCTGTTCAAAAGAATGAAATGAACTAAATGACTAACCTAAAATAGATTGAAAGAACCAAGTCACTAAAATGATCCAAACTTCCCATCACTAACCCCCTTTAAACTACCCCTACTCCTCTTCTTTGGACCCAGTATTCTTTAACAAATAGCTTGCTGAGGTAAATTTTTATTACCAGAGAAATTCATGTGTTTTGTGTGAAATGTCTTGTTAACCCTTCTGTGGTGTTCGAGTCTGTGGGACCCGTTTTCATGTTTTATCAAAAGAAAAATGATACAATTAATTATTTTTTCGAACTCGGACCCATTGGCCTTGGCTCATTTTCTGTGAAGAACATATATCAGAAAACATATTCAATGACCATACCCTGTATACCCCCCCTACACATTTATACTACGTTCAGGATGTTTGGGTCCACTGAACCTGGCCCTAATAAAAGTGTGGAAATTGTAGGTCCTGTGTACATTAACTCTGATCTAAGTATTTTTCATTGTACAGTCTGCAACAGGATGACTGTGAGCAGCAGTGGTGTCGTTCATTCCTTCCTGGTGTTGCTAATATTTTGTGACCGGAGGCGCGCAAGATGACGTCGGCAGGAGAGGTCGTGGTTTAGTGAGCTCGTCTTAATCTGTGGGAGAGGTGGCAATACACCCCCTTGGCAAAAAGTATGGAATCACCCCTCTCAGAAGATGTTCATTCAAATATATAATTGTGTAGGAAAAAACAAGCACATGCATGCCACAAAACTATTTTCACTCAACAATCCAAACTTCTGGCTATATAAAACAATTAAAAAAAACAAAAAACAAAGAAAGATAAGTATAGTCAATGACAACTGTTTTTACAGATCAAACAGAGGGAAAAAATGTTATCACACAAATCTGAGGAAGATTATATGGAATCACCAAATAAAAACACTACTAGTACTTTGTTGCACAACCTCTGGCTTTTATAACAGCTTGAATTCTCTGAGGCATGGATTTAATGTGGACCATTGTTGTGGACCATTTTCTTTAATTTCCACCACAGATTTTCAATCCGGAGGTCCGGACTATTTGCAGGCCATGCCATTGGCATTATATGTCTTTCCTGTAGGAATGTTTTCACAGATTTTGCCCTATCGCACAATGCATTATCATCCTGAAAAATTATGCTACCATCACCAAACATTCTTTCAATTGCTGGAATAAAAAAATCACCTCTGTCCAAAATCTCAACATAAACTTGTGCATTTATAGAACATGTAATGACTATCATGTCTCCCATACCTTTACCTGACATACAACCCCATATCATTAATGATTGTGGAAATTTGTGGAAAAAGGTTTTCTTCAGGCAGTTGTCTTTATAAATTTCTTTGAAAAGGCACCAAACAAAAGATCCAGCATCATCACCCTGCCCAATGCAGATTCGTGATTCATCACTGAATATAACCCTCATCCAGTCATCCACAGTCCAAGATTGTCTTTCTTTAGCCCACTGAAACCTTGTTTTTTTCTTTTAGGCGATTTCTTATAGTCCGGTCAAAGACATTGTCTCTACTTTCTGTCCATTTGTTCCTCATTTGTTTTGTTGTGCATTTTCTGTTTTCAAGGCATACTGTTTTCTGTCTTGGCGCTTTGATGCCTTTCTTGGTCTACCAGTACGATCCCGTTTACAACCTTTCCATTTGATTTGTACTTGGTCCAGATTTTATACACTGCTGACTGGGAACAACCAACATCTTTGGCAACATTCTGTGAAGATTTACCTTCTTCAAGTTTGATAATCCTCTCCTTTGTTTCAACTGACATCTCTTGTGTTCTAGCCATGAGTTATGTCAATCATCTTGGTTCAACACATCACTGATGTGTGCAAGCACTCTTTTTTTAACTGCAGACTAATTAGCAGTTGTAGTCAGATACAGGTGTTTGTTGTAGAAATGCAAACTGCATGGTGATTCCATATAATTTTCCTCAGATTTGTGTGATTTCATATTTTTTCCTCTGTTTGATCTGTAAAAACAGCGGTCATTGACTACAGTTAGCTTTCTTTGTTTTAAAAAAAAAAGTGTTTTATACAGCAACAAGGTTGGATTGTTAAATGAAAATAGTTTTGTGGTATGTATGTGCTTTTTTCCCCCCTACAAAATTAAACATTTGAATGAACATCTTCTGAGAGGGGTGATTCCATACTTTTTGCCAGGGGTGGTACAATCCGTACTTCATCGGACAGCGCCTTCACTAGTTTAAACACCTCTGTAAAGTTATGCTTACTATCCTCTGAATCACGAAGGCGTATATCATTAGCTCCAGCATGTACAACAATTTCCTTCATTTAGTGAAGGATCTGTGACAGGCTGCACAGATGGCACTCATACCTATCAGACCTGAAAACCTTAACATATACATGGGGGAATCAAAAAGTAAAAGGTTTTTGACTCACCCTGGTATAAGACAATACAGAATTTTTCGGCATAATCTTGCTTTTCAATATACTTTGTCCATTTTTACACCCCTACACCCTCAGCCCACAAAAAAAGCCACGGATCACTTCACACTGCTCTTCTTTCATGCAAGTCATAAGTGGGACGTCCATTTTTCCTCACACCGCAGTAGTCTTGAGCAGAAAGCGCTGATAAACGCAGCCAATACAGTAGAAGTTATAATATAATAGAGTATAATGGAGTGTGGATAATATTTTACTTACCACTGTTAAGAAATTAACTTTTCCTCAGACTTGTATCTGAAATGCTGTAAGGTTTTTGTCTGACCCTTTATTCAGTCTGCAGGGTTCAGGTAAAGAGGAGAAACTCAGGGTAAGTTTAAGTAAATCTGCCAGCGAGCATGTTAGCTTCACAGACTGTTTCCCTAGTAACTAACTGACGGCTAATATGAACTGTTTAAAAAAAAAAAAAAACTCCTTTAATTAACTCTTAGATTTCACTAACGTCTGCAGTGAATAATGCATACGCTGATATGCATACTGAGGATAATCAGAGATATGTTTTGACTTTTGTATTTTTATGGCAGATTTCGGTCTGGCTAAGTGTCTTCCCCTAGCCTGCTAAGCCTCTGCAGCTCCTATTACACCCACCACCCAGCTACTTCCTTGGACCCAGTATGTAAAAAAAAAAAAAAAACTTTCACATTTTATCACCAGAGTTATTTATGAGCCTTATGTTAAATATTTTGTTAAATACAAAAATAAAAGTGGGAATCCTTGTATACAGAAATACAGGTACATATAGTGGACAGTAGAGGGCAGTAATGCAGATAGTCGGCAGCCAATAAAACGTAGAAGAAGAAGAAGAAGAAATCCACCTGTTCCATCCATCCATCCATCTATAACAGCTGGAGCCGACATGATGTCATTTCCCTGAAGCCAGTCGGCCATATTGGTATACTTACAACATAGCGACGTAAAATTACCTTCTTTACACAACAACAAGAGTAATTTGCTTATAGAACAGAATAGGTTAAAATTATTTTCAAATTTAGTTTGCTCATGGAAATACTTAACTTTATTTTGTGTGAATATTTCAGCGTAAACAGCCTTATACTGATAAAATAATTTTCAGGCTAATGTGTAAAGTATACACATTTATATACAAATAACGAAATTGTAAAAATAATATAAAAAGCGTTTTCTATATTTTTACTTAACTAGTTATGCAGATTTAAGAATACTGATGAATTAAAGGTTAATTAGTTTTTGCTAATTTGTAAGCTGCAGCTTTAAGAACTAACATGGCCGCTAAGCTCCGCCCCCTGACGTGACTCGCGTTTAGGCAGCGAGGATCTGACGTCACCTGGTTTTTAAATCTCCACGATTCTGCTGTTAACGTCTGCACATAAAAACACAGATCATAATGAGTTAAAAACCATAGACAGTGGTTATATGTCTGAGATTGTAAAAAATAAACTTTCTTTAAGGTAAGTTAAACTAATGATGTGGAAATGTGCTGTTTGGTTGAGAGTTAGTGATTGAAATGCATTACTGCTTCTGTGATTTTAAATCATATGCATGCAAACTTAGGCGCACGTGAACAGCACTGATGTGGCATCGGTCCTCAGTTCAGTGAACGCAATGATTTTTCGGCGTACAGTCTGCAACTGAGCAACAGTGGTGTCCTACATTCCCTTCATGGTGTTGCTAATATTCTATAAGCTGGAGGAAACAAGTTGCTCATGTCTTCATTCAGATATTTACGAGAGAATCAGGATCCTAATACAGTAAGTACACTACACACGGTGCACCAGTGCACACTGTAAACAATGCTGCTTATTCCAGCGATCATTTTTCCCAGTTTAGGTGGGCTGGGGATGGATGGATGGATGTGTGAACTTTGGTGTACACTTTCACTTTGTACTTTTCTTTTCCATTTGATCAAAACCCTCCTGATTTGAGCCATTATATTTATGTGAAAGTATTTTTTTATTTTTATTTTTTTATGTTATTCAAGCCCTTCCTGTTCTGTTGGACATTCATCAGCACATTAGTCCCCTTATGCAACACAGCAGTTGGCCTTTACTTACATCTGAATAGAGTCATTTACATAGATTTTGCATGTGACTGGAGCGCTAGGTGCGAGGGTGTGTCTCCAACATCTGTGGAGTCGAGAATAATTTAATAACAAACATTCATTTGGCAATAAACGTTTTGGAAAGAAAACCGACTACTGTTTGTGTACATATTTCTTTTTCTGTTGCTACGATATCATTTCAATTACAAAAACACTTGCAAAGAGAAAGAAAAGTGATTGACATCGTCGACCCCTAAGGGTTAATGTAGACATAAAGGATGTACCTTGGTCAGTCAATCTCCTCTGTAGTCTGACATGATTGGAGAGCTGTACCAGCCCCCTTACGACATTCTTATACGTAGCTTTCCATAGCGCCACTGCTTCTGGATATCGTGTCGCAAAATCGACTATGACCAGGATGATGTCTTTTTGCTGATTTAGGGAGAGGGCTGATGATGTCCATAGCAATTTGCTTGAACAACACACTGATTATTGGCAGAAGAATCAGCATGGTGTATGTGGGCTTAAATTGATGCTGTCTTCTGGCCTACTGGACAGTGCTGCCAGATTTTTTTTCCTTCTGCATTTTTCCCCGACCAGTGAAGCAAACTCAGATTTTCTCTGTTGTTTTATTGGCTGCTAGATGACTGACTGAGGAAGGTGCATAACAGTGTCGACTTTCACCAGTGGCACTACAAGGAGATTGCATGGCTCAGGTCGCCTCAGCATGAGATAGTAGAGCAGAATGCTGGTTTCCTACTCCACATTCTTGTTTAAGGTGTGCAAAAATGCCTCTATCATCATGTGGCAGGAGATTAGTCAATAGGTGCTGTGTGTCTCTTTGTGGGTCAGGAAAGCTCATTTCAGGTAAAGTCCTCAGAGTCACGGCGTGAGCAGGAGGCGCGCACGAGGATGTGTGGCACGCAGCTTCCCTCTTGGCCAATTTGGACCCGAGCTTGCAGAGTATGTCAAGAAAAAAGACGTGCATACTGTAAATATACATTAGGAAAAGAGCTACACACATGTATGGAGATCTGCGGCTATATTATAGGCCGCGGGCGACAGCACAACAGTGAGTACTGAGTGTTCTCCAGGCCAGGTGAATTTAGACTCCCGTCCCTTTTCAGACACATAAGGGCTGGACAAGGGCACTACTCGATGTGAGAAACAAGGGATTGTACACAATACAATACAAAGCTAATTGCACTAGCTTTCCATTTAATGCCATTTGGGATTCAACTCCGGAACATTTAGTTAGTTAGAGGCTATTTTAAACTGTAAAAAGTGGAAATATAAAGAGAAACTTGGGGGATTTACAGTACTGCCCACCACTTCCAAGTCTATTCTCCTTATCTTTTGGGTACATCTTTTAAAACTACTTACTGATTTTATTTGTCATTATATGATTTAAAAAGTCTGTTTCCATTTCACTTAAACAGGGGCAGCAATACACAATAACAAAAAGACAGGGCCAATTATTGTCTTGAATATTCCTGAAATTACAGCATTGGAGACAACTTTCAAGGTACGACAACAAAACGTCATTGGTGTTGTGAAGTTCACTCTCTGCACACCTATTTGATCGTTGCCTCCTGTTGTCTTGACTCAATAATTAATTGGATTGGGTTTTCTCTGAACACCATTTCATTGGAATGCATACCCAACTAATGTTTTATCTTTTTCTGGTCTAGGAAGGAATGCCTAAGTGCAAGTCTTCTCCTGTTTGTAATTCTGCAAACACACCAAGAGAGCCCAGTATAATTAAATCATAAAAGGTTAAACTGGATAATTCAGTCCCGACTCTCTAGAATCTCCAGTGGTCAGTGGTATTAACCACATTCCAAGACAAAGGAAAAATACAATTTACCCCTACCGGCTCATTCACACTGTTGGTGGTAGTGAAAATGTAGTCAAACACCAGCGGACTTACTGAAGAGAGAATCCTTATTACTGCACAGAGTGCAAAATGAGTTTTACTAAGGAGAATAATCTCCAAACACAGTCAGAAGAGAAGCTGTATCACTGCTCAGCGTGCAGAAAAAGGTTTACTGAAAGAGGACATTTGACTAGACACCAGCGGATTCACACTGGAGAAAAACTGCATCACTGCACAAAGTGTCGTAGGAGTTTTACTCAAAGAGGACGTTTGATGAGACACCAGCAGATTCACACTGGGGAGAAGCTGCATCACTGCACACAGTGTCCTAAGAGTTTTACTGAAAGAGGAACTTTAGTGACACACCAGCGCACTCACACCGGAGTAAAGCCTTTCTACTGTTTGCTATGCGGAAAGAGTTTTACTCAAAGAGGAGGATTAGTGAAACACCAGCGGATTCACACTGGAGAAAAGCCGTATTACTGCACAGAATGCGGAAAGAGTTTTAAACAAGCAAGTAGTCTCCAAATACACCAACGCGCTCATTCAGGAGAGAAGCCATATTGCTGCTCGGAGTGCGGGAAATGTTTTAGTGTGAGAGGAAATTTAGTCAAACACCACCGGATCCACACTGGAGAGAAACCTTATTACTGCACAGACTGTGGAAAGAGTTTTACTGCAAAAGGAAATTTTGTGACTCATCAGCGGATTCACACCGGAGATAAGCCTTATTACTGTGCAGAGTGCGGGATGAGTTTTACTCGAGATGATCATCTCAAAGCACATCAGCGCATTCATTCAGGAGAGAGGCCCTATCACTGCTCACAATGCGGGAAGAGTTTTAATGAGAGAGGAAGTTTGGTGAGACACCAGCGGATTCATACGGGAGAGAAGCCTCCATATAAATGGCCCACCCTGTAGTATACACATGACTTTTTCACACAGAGCCAGGTAGGTTTGGACAGCTTTTCCCCTTTATAAATGTAAAACATTGCTGATGATTTTATTTGCCATTATCTGAATGTGTTACAATAGAAAATCACTTCAGCTTTGGTGCCAACTGGTCAAGGTACAACAGCGAAATGCCATTGTTGGTGCTGTGAAATTTAGACTGCACCACTATCAATGGAAACCATTGGTAAGACAATTGGTAGAAATCAATTTTTGCTTTATGTTGCCTTTACTCAACTTTCTTGCATTGCAAAAGATCTTACTTCATTTCATGTGTAATGCCTACCTACAGTAATTAATGTTTTTTTTTTTTTGGTCTAGGAACAAATGCCTAATTGCAAGTCTTCTCCTGTTTGTAATTCTGCAAACACACCAAGAGACCCAAGTATAATAAAATCATGAAAGACTAAACAGGAGAATTCAGTCCCTACTCTCCAGAATCTCCAGCGATCAAACGATTACAGCACATCTGGTATTCACCACACTTGCAGACAAAGGAAAAAAACTACTCCGATCTTCAAAAAGAGAAGTAGTCAACAAATACACCGGCTTATTCAAACTATCACCGCTGAGAGTAAGTAAAGTATTTTAGCAAAAGTGGAAATGTAGTGAAACAACATCAGATTTACTGAAGAGAGAGGCCTTTAATCTGTGCAGAGTGCAAAATGACTTTTACTAAGGAGAATAATCTCCGAACACGCCTGCATGATCATTCAGAAGAGAAGCCGTATCACTGCTCAGAATGTGGAAGGAGTTTTACTCATAGGGGAAGTTTGACGAGACACCGGCGAATTCACACTGGAGAGAAGCTGCATCTCTGCACACAGTGTCCGAAGAGTTTTACTGAAAGAGGAACTTTAGTGACACACCAGCGCATGCATACTGGAGAAAAGCCTTATTACTGCACAGACTGTGGAAAGAGTTTTAGACAAGCGGATCATCTCCAAAAACATCGGCGCATTCATTCAGCAGAGAAGCCGCATCGCTGCTTAGAGTGCGGCAAGAGTTTTACTGTAAAAGGAAATTTCCTAAACCACCAGCGGATCCACACGGGCGAGACGCCTTATTATTGCACAGATTGTGGAAAGAGTTTTACTCGAGAGGATCGTCTGAAGACACATCAGCGTGTTCATTCAGGGGAGAAACCGTATCTCTGCTCTCAATGTGGGAGGAGTTTTTGTGTGAGAGGAAATTTCTTGATGCATCTGCGGATTCACACTGGGGAGAAGCCGTATTCCTGCCCAGAGTGCGGGAAGAGTTTTAATGTGAGAGGAAATTTCGTAAACCACCAGCGGATTCACACGGGGGAGAAGCCGTATTACTGCACAGAGTGCGGAATGTTTTTTAAACAGCAGAGTCATCTCCAAAGACACGAGCGCGTCCACTCAGGAGAGAAGCCGCATCACTGCTCAGAGAGCGGGAAGAGTTTTACAGAGAGAGGAACTTTAGTAATACATCAGCGCACTCACACCGGAGAGAAGCCTCATCACTGCTTACAGTGCGGGAAGAGTTTCCCTCATAAAGGATCTTTAGTGAAACACCAGCGGAGTCACACAGGAGAGAAGCCGTATCACTGCACAGAATGTGGAAAGGGTTTTACGCAGCAGTGTCATGTCAAGAAACACCAGCGTGTTCATACATCAGAGAAGCCGTAACACTGCTGACAGTCAGGAGAAAAGCATATACGAAATCTTGAAACACACGAGCACCATCACACATGCGAGAAGTTGTGAACTACAGTGCCAAGAAAAAGTATTTGTCCATTACATTATATATTTTTTTCTGCATATTTGTCACACTTAAGTGATTGAGATCATCAAAATACATTTAAATATTACACACAGATAACCTGAGAAAAAAATGCTATTTTAAAAGACGATTTCATTTATTAAGGGGAAAAAAATGCTGCTCAAATGCTGCTGGCCCTTTGTAAAAAAAAAAAAACAATTGCTCCCTTCCTAAATCATGACTTTTGGAAAGCTGAGTTAAATTTCACTTTCCACCCCCAGGCCTGATTACTGCCAGACCTGCTGAATCAAGTTATTCAATATATCTATCTGGAAAGGGTTACAAAGCCTTTTCTAAGGCTTTGGGAATCCACTGAACCATGGTGCGAGCCATTATCCACAAATGGAGAAATGGAACAGTGGTGAACCTTCCAAGAAGTGGCCAGCATGCTAAAATTACTCCAAAAGCACAACTATGATTCATCCAGGAGCTCAAAAAAGAACACAGAACAACAGTAAAAGAACTGCAGGCCTCCATAGGTGGACCAACATGATGAGGATGATATCTGCATAATATGGAGATGACTGGAGCATTGTTCCATGTTTTGTTCCTTGGGGATGAGACAAGAGGGACCTGACAGACCTTTTCCATTCTTGGAGGCAATGCTATTGATACAGACTCTTTGGTGAAGGCTGTTTTTTTTTTTTTGTCATTGATGTTAAGAAGTGTCTTCTCACCTGGGAGTTTCTCCAGCATACTGTAGAACAGATTCATGGACACGAGTACTCGTCTTGTGTCATTACATTTTTGAGGACAACAGTTTTTTCAGCCAACATTTAACCAATAATATCAATATTTTATTTTTAATGTAATTTTTGAAGGAAATTAAATAGTAATAGTTAAATAACGGATAGTTAAAAGTATTAAGATGGGAAATATTTGTCATGTGGGCATTATAAGATTTGTATTGAAAACTTCTACATAAAAAGCTTTTAAACATTGTATTAAATGCTAATAAAAATGCAATTCAAATCAGACTTACAGGGGTCTCTTGTTTTTGTTTTACAGAGTGTTTGTTACAGTACATTTATTTTATATTTAACAAATGGTCATCTTAAGATTATATGGTTTTGTCTGACATTTTGGTAAAAATTAAATTATTCACATTTTCTTATTCTGTGACTATTTACATTATGTGAAACTGTCTACATTTTGTGTCTTTTTTGAAAATAAAAAAATCAAATGGAATGTGTCAACCCAGCAAGAGTGTTAATTTTACCCACTGGTTGGGTCAAATAAAATAACCCAACAGTAAAAGAACTGCAGGCCTCCATTGCCTCAGTTTAGGTCAGAGTTCATGATTGAACCATAGGAAAGAGAATTGGCGAGAATTCGCAAAAATGGCATTCATGGGAGAGTCCCAATGCAGAAGACACTCTTACTGATCTGAAGGTCTGCGGTTCGATCCCCAGCTCAGCCAGGTTTCCATTGTTGGGCCCTTGAGCAAGGCCCGTAACCCTAACTGCTCCAGGGATGCTGTATCATGGCTGACCCTGTTCTCTGACCCCAGTTATGCTGGGATATGCGAACAAAGAATTTCACTGTGCTGTAATGTGTATGTGACAAATAGGCTTAACACTGCTGACCAAATAGGATACAAAGGTTTATCTTACATTTGCCAAAAAATATTTTGATTATCTCCAAGACAAAATATGGGCAAATGTTCTGTGGACTGATGAGACAAAATTGAACTTTTTGGAAGGTGTGCGTCCCATTACAGTTGTCATCAAACTAACACAGAGTTTCATAAAAAGAACATCATACAAGCTGTCAAGCATGGTGGTGGTCTGGGGCTGGATAAATATGTTCTTGCTCTACAAGAATATCCTGAAGGAGAATGTCCAGCCATCAGTTTCTGACCTCAAGCTCAAGCACATATTGGTTATGCAGCAGGATAATGATCTGAGACACACAGCACAGCAAGTCCACCTCAGAACGACTCCAAAAAACCTCAGCAAAAACCCTAAATTAATCTGATTCAGATCCGATTCTGATTCAGATGCTGTGTCATGACCTTAATCAGATTAAATCCTCCATTGTGGATGAATTAAAACAATTCTGCAAAGAAGAGTGGGCCAAAATTTCTCGACTCATTGCCATTTATTGCAAATGCTTGATTGCAGTTGTTGATTAATTTGAACAGAAGGCCATCACTTCTTTTTATTACATTTCTCGTCCTATCTGATCAGTTATTACTGTATAAAAAAATTCTCTCTCTTACCCACTTTTCACCCAGAGTTCCAGATAATTTGCTCCGGGAAAACTTGTTCATTTTTAAACAAAAAAAACAAAACAAAATGCATTTTGCTGATGTGGATATTTTTTTTGTTACTTTTATGAAGATCATACCATACTTTTTTCTTAAAATCTGTTTTGGAGATCTGATTTTATATGTGGCCCAAAAATAGTCCTTCTTCAGCATTGTACTGTCTCGCATCAAACAATAAGAATTTATAATGCAAATTATTTTTTTTGAGTATTGATACTAAAATGGGTTAAGCTTCTAGAAGCATATGACCTGTAAAATGTGTTGCCTAAATTAAAATATTCCATGCAAAATTACAGATTTTTTCCCCCAAATTACTAACAACAGAGGTTCATGTGTCCATAAAACACAGGAAACTATAGTTTATTCAGTTGCTTTTTTAAATCTTCCTAATAAATATTGTTAACACATATACCGTTAACATTCAAGGGCTACCTCAGTGTTTTACATGAGATATGTTTTTTGTTAAAAGCTTAAAAAGCTAAATATGTAGTGTCTGTAACCATGTCAAATTCATGTTGCAATATTTTAACAGTTTTGCCCTTTATAATAATACACTTTATTAATATTTTTCAGGTTTAGGTCTTTTCATATGTATTATCAATGAGCCAACGTTCATCTGAATCATTGAAAGATTTAAATAAAAAAAAAAGTTAATAAAAAACTTTAAATATATATATATATATATATATATATATATATAGAGAGAGAGAGAGAGAGAGAGAGAGAGAGAGATCCCTGTGTTTTATGGCCACATGAACCTTGAATTTTGCATGGAATATTTTTATTTAGGCAACACACTACACTACATGAAGCCACATGAAATTGTATTTTGCAAATGTGTTTCTTTTGATCTGATAAAAAAAAAATGTGTATGCATATTTACAAAAAAATAAGCATGGCTCGGAAGATAAGAGGCCTTATGAAAAAAAGAAGTATTATGAAAAATGGTGTTACATGATCCTATCTGAAAATTCACTTTTTCACCTAGGTTAGACACTTTTAGCACCGATACACTCTAAAAACTGCTGGGTTAAAAAACAACCCAACCATAACCCAGCTGCTGGGTCACTATTGGACAGAATGCGTGCTGGGTTGTTTTGACCAAATTGCTGGGTTGTACCATTTAACCCAGATTTCTGGGTTGTTCATCTGACCCAACCAGTGGGTTAAATTAACACTCTTGCTGGGTTAAATGTTAAAGTGTTGGGTTATTTTATTTGACCCAACCAGTGGGTTAAATTGGTAAAGTGCTGGGTTATTTTATTTGACCAAACCAGTGGGTAAAATTAACACTCTTGCTGGGTTGACACATTCCATTTGATTTTTTTATTTTCAAAAAAGACACAAAATCTAATAATCACATAATCTAAATAGATAGTCACAGAATAAGAAAATGTGAATAACTTAATTTTTACCAAAATGTCAGACAAAACCATATAATCTTAAGATGACCATTTGTTAAATATAAAATAAATGTACTGTAACATAAACACTCTGTAAAACAAAAACAAGAGACCCCTGTAAGTCTGATTTGAATTGCATTTTTTTCTGCATTTAATACAATGTTTAAAAACTTTTTATGTAGAAGTTTTCAATACAAATCTTATAATGCCCACATGACACAAATATTTCCCATCTTAATACTTTTAACTATCCGTTATTTAACTATTACTATTGAATTTCCTTCAAAAATTACATTAAAAACAAAAATGATAAAACTTTTATAAATATTATTGATTAAATGTTGGCTGAAAAAACTGTTGTCCTCAAAAATGTAATGACACAAGACGAGTACTCGTGTCCATGAATCTGATCTACAGTATGCTGGAGAAACTCCCAGGTGAGAAGACACTTCTTAACATCAATGACAAAAAAAAAAAAAAACAGCCTTCACCAAAGAATCTGTATCAATAGAATTGCCTCCAACAATGGAAAAGGTCTGTCAGGTCCCTCTTGTCTCATCTCCAAGGAACAAAACATGGAACAATGCTCCAGTCATCTCCATATTTTGCAGATATCATCCTCATCATGTTGGTCCACCTATGGATTATACAGCATCACTTAGTGTTGCAATATAACTAACATTTACGTTGAGCATTTTTGTTAAGGACGTACAGCTACATATGTATTTAATGCAAAACATTTTTTCTCTTGTCAATACACAAGAATACATAATGTCAACATGAATTTAGTGTATATTTTTTGATAATTTACCTTACTATTTAACATGTGAGGGATAACAGGATACGGCACTCCATCTGGATTTAATACAAAACATTCACTCCTTTTCAAATTCTCAACAAACACTAGATGGATATGATATTTAATGGTGAATTTACAACTTATAATAAATATTTTATAAGGATAAAGAAAAAGCTTGTTTTAAGGCTACAACTTATCCATGACGCTTTCTCATTTTTTGAATAACAAAACAGAATGGGAAAACAATATTAATCCCACACAATATTAATATAAAAAAAAATATTTTAAACAATAAAATATGCTTGCTCCTACCACAAGTTCCTAAAAAAAGTAAAAATGTACATTAACTTACCATAAAATACTGAGTGCTCTGAGCATGATCCAGTCAGAAGTGAAGAATCCAGAAAGTTCTCCAAAGAATAAAACAACTGCTGGGTCAAAATAACATTTTTTTTTAACAGACAGAAACAGAAGACATATTAAGACTGTCATTAAACATATCCCAATAGCTTCTTCTGACACCTATTAAATATTATAAAATATGCCAAGAGACTTTCCACACACACATCTTTAGCGAAGATTACTAGTAATTTACCTAAAATTACACTTAATATTACATTTAGTATTTTTTTTTTATATTTGTGTGTGCTACAAATGCACTTTTATCATAAAATACACTATAGCCGACTGTTGGCACATAATATTAAAACATGAACTCCCCTCACCCCCATATCGAAGTGCGACTAAAAAAGTGGAAAAGCGAATAAACAAGAAAATGAGCTTGCTCCTACCACAACTACAACACTTAAAATTTAGGTAAAACTTTATATAAACTTACCATAAAATACTGCCAGCATTAAGTGGCGCGCACCCGCTTCAGAAGTGAAGAATCCAGAAAGTTCCTCATGCTGTGTCTCAATCCCGAAAACGCAAAGAGCGGACTTGACTTGGAAGTGCACACTCGAGGGTTTGAGGACACCGGGTATAGTGCAAATGGGCCAATTCAATGTATTATTTATTTATTTATTTACATATTTGCCAAGAACAGAGAGAGTTTAAATACATTAAAACCATCCGGGAAAAAAAAATTCCTTCTTTATTGAATGCAGTTCAGGTATTTGGTGAACTACACAATCACTCACGCTAGGGGGCAGTAATGTTCACAAAATCTATCAGCCATAAATTCTGGAAAAAGAAGAAGAACAACAAGCAGCATTGCTTTTGCAGAGCATCCCGGTGAGCTTTCTAACTCGTACAGACACACGGCGTACATATTACAGCATTTTATAAACACAATGAAATATATTCATGTTAAACACACTGCTAATGTAAGTGTATAAGAGGTGGTTAACTGTTTTCGGATTTTTCGCTAGCTGAACAAGTGGCTGAATTCCAAATACACTCCCGTTTCGGGTCTCAGTACACTACATAGGGCATGAATGAACGGCGCATATAGTGCACTAATGAGGCAATTACACTTTAATTTGTACTCAGCCTTATATTAACTATTTTAACTGGTCTAATTGATATCTTTATTTTCGACATTATATTTCCTTGTTATAAGAAGAGGAGGAAGTGATTTGACTAAATAATTGAATCATTACAAAATGTATTAAATTAACCTAAACTCTAAAATGAATGTTTTGTCATTTACACTAAAAAGTAAATCATAAGATTTTCTTCTTATTCTCTCTTTCTTTCCTTCTTTTATGTAGAAAGAAATGCAGCAAACAATATTTTATTCAATAGGAAATAATAAAATAATACATACATACATACATACATAAACACAATTAAAAAAATATATATATATATTTTTATATATATATATTCAGGGTGGGCCATTTTTATGGATACACCTTAATAAAATGGGAATGGTTGGTGATATTAACATCCTGTTTGTAGCACATTAGTATATGTGAGGGGCAAACTTTTCAAGATGGGTGGTGACCATGGTGGCCATTTTGAAGTCGGCCATCTTGGATCCAACTTTTGTTTTTTCAATAGGAAGAGGGTCATGTGACACATCAAACTTATTGGGGATTTCACAAGAAAAACAATGGTGTGCTTGGTTTTAACGTAACTTTATTCTTTCATGAGTTATTTACAAGTTTCTCTTTGTTCACAGCCATTGACATGTCGAAGAGGTTAACACGTGATGAGCGGATCGAAATTGTGTTGATAACTGGTGAACGCAGTAACTGGGTCATTGCAGCAGATTTCAATGCAAGACACCCTACGAGACCACCCATCTCCCATGCTACAGTTAGCAAACTGCTTGCTAAGTTTCGTGAAACTGGTTCAGTGTTGGATTTGCCAAAATGTGGACACATGAAAACTGTCACTAATGAACAAACATCAATGGCTGTCCTAGCTTCATTCAGCAAGAGCCCACAGCATAGCACTCGCCGCATGTCACTGGAGAGTGGCATTAGTCGGACATCCCTTCGGCGGATATTAGCTACTCACAAATGGCACCCTTACAAACTCCAGCTACTGCAGCCCCGTCCTACTGGTACTGGACCCGTCGGCTCTCCACCTCCCGCCGTGGTTGACACCGGAGCTGGGGAACCCATGCAATTAGGGCGCGCCTCCTTAGCCGCTGCAGAACGGGAACGCCGATTTAGAGAGGGCCTCTGCGCGTATTGCTGGTCAGCAGCGCACCACCGAGTCATCTGTCCTCTGCGCCCGGGAAACACGCAGCCCCAGGTGAGGAGTGAGAGTGACTCACCGGGCTCCATCTCCCTCTCCACCACCCTGACCAATGATTCCCGTCTCACGGTAAGAGTACACCTTCAGTTTGGCCACAAACGGGTCGGAAGTACCGCATTCATCGACTCCGGTGCTGCTGGTAACTTCATTGACTCTTCTTAGCCAAGAAACTGGGGGTAAAGATCGAGGCGTTATCCCAGCCCGTAAATATTACATCTGTCGACGGTCGGCCACTCTCCTCCAGCCCCATCACCTTCCAAACCCAACCCATCACCATGAACATCGGCCAACATCAGGAACAGCTCCACTTCTACCTCACCCCCATCTCCTCACCTCCTCTTGTTCTCAGACACCCCTGGTTACTTCGCCACGACCCGCTCATATCTTGGACACAAAATCGGATCTTACAATGGGGGCCGACTTGTTCTGAACTCTGCCTACGGGCCCGGGCTGGGACGTGTTCTAGGGAGTCCGAGGCCCCCGAGGTCGACACAGACAACATCCCGAGTGCCTACCTGGACCTGGCTGAGGTGTTCTGTAAAAGACGGGCGACCCACCTACCTCCTCATCGCCCCTACGACCTTGCCATCGATCTTCAGCCAGGTTCCATGCCACCCCGCGGCCACCTCTACTCATTATCTGCCACCGAGACGCAGGCGATGGAGGAATATGTTTCCAGTGGACTGCGCCAAGGTACCATCCGGCCTTCCTCCTCACCTGCCGCCGCGGGTTTCTTCTTCGTGAAGAAACGCGATGGCAACTTATGCCCATGTGTCGATTATCGAGGGCTCAACAACATCACCATCAAGAACCGACATCCATTGCCTCTTACCAACTCTGCCCTGGACACCCTCTCTGGTGCCACCATTTTTACTAAGTTGGACCTCCGGAGCGCCTACAACTGAGTGGAAGACGGCCTTCATCACTCCCACCGGCCATTATGAAAGTTTGGTAATACCATTTGGACTCTGCAACGCTCCTGCTGTCTTCCAGCAATTCATTAACGACGTTCTAAGAGACATGTTAGGTCAATGGGTATTTGTCTACCTAGACGACATCCTCATATACTCCCGAACTGTCAGTGAACATGTACAACACATCAGAGCGGTTCTAAAGAGATTGCCCGCCCACCAGCTGTGCTGTAAGTTGGAGAAGTGTGCTTTCCACGAGCGCTCCACCACGTTCCTGGGTTTTGTCATCTCGCCCCAGTGTGTGGCCATGGACAGAAGCTGGAGGTTGTAAGTCACTGGCCCCTACCCAGGACTCTCAAAGAACTCCAGCGTTTCCTCGGGTTTGCGAACTTTTATCGTCGCTTTATCCGGGACTACAGTATGGTTGCAGCTCCGCTAACTGCTCTGACGCGCCCATCATCTCACCCCTTCCACCTCACCTCTACTGCCATCGCCGCCTTCCGTGAACTCTGCCGCCGCTTCACTACGGCTCCAATCCTCCTTCATCCAGATGCCAACAAACCATTCGTTGTGGAGGTGGACGCGTCGGATGTGGGCGCCGGGGCCGTTCTCTCCCAACGAGGTCCAGACGAAAAGCTGCATCCCTGCAGCTTCTTCTCCAAGAAATTTGACCCCACTCAGCAGCGATACGGAGTAGGGGACCGCGAGCTGCTGGCCATAAAGTGGGCCTTGGAGGAATGGCGACACTGGCTCCAGGGCACCAGAGAGCCATTCATCGTCTGGACTGATCACCAGAACGTCATCACCATCCGTTCACTGAAACAGCTGAACCCCAGACAGGCGCGGTTGGCTCTATTTTTTGAAGACTACAACTTCCACCTGTCATACCGCCCGGAGTCCAAGAACACCAAAGCTTTCGCCCTTTCACGACAGTATGAGGAGGACGTCCCCCGGGCGGAGCCCGCGCCTCTCCTACCACCTACCAAGATCATCACACCGCTCCGTTGGGACATAGAGACGAGGGTTCGCCAGGCACAGGCTGTGGAAACCGAACCAGCAGGTGTGCCGCCTGGATGACTCTATGTGCCCAACATCATCAAGCCAGAGGTTCTTCAATGGGGGCACTCCTCCCTCCTCTCAGGTCACCCCGGAAGGCGTCACACACTACAATTCATCCAACGCGCCTTCTGGTGGCCCAACATGAGGAGGGACATTGATGAGTTCGTCCAGGCGTGCCCAGTGTGCGCCTGGGCCAAAGACAGCAATCAACTATCTCCAGGAGAACTTCAACCACTCCCAGTTCCCTGTCGGCCCTGGACGCACATTGCCGTCAACTTCATCACGGGCCTGCCAGTTTCCGAAGGAAAGAACACCATCCTCACGATCGTCGACCGGTTCTCCAAAGCTGTCCACCTGGTGGCCCTCACCGGACTCCCGTCAGCCAAAAACACAGCCGAACTGATATTAGAACACGTAGTCCACCTGCATGGGTTCACAAGGGACATCATCTCGGACAGGGGGCCCCAGTTCACCTCACGGTTCTGGAAGGCCTTCTGCCGTCTGATCAATTCCACCTGTAGTCTGTCTTCTGGATACCACCCACAGACTAACGGTCAGACGGAACGGACCAACCAACAACTGGAGCGCTACCTGAGGTGCTTTGTCGCTGATCGCCAGTGCTCCTGGGTCCGCTACCTCATTTGGGCAGAATTATCACATAACCTCCACGTCTCCTCCGCCACCAATCTAAGCCCATTTGAGGCATGCTACGGTTTCCAGCCTCCGATGTTCGACCATCAAGAGCCGGAGGTTGAAGTACCGTCGGCCCAACAGTTGGTCCGCCGGTGTCGACGGCTCTGGAACCAGGGAAACAATGCCATCCGACGCTCCAACACCCGCTACACCCGCCAACATCGCCGTCGACACCCTCCGGGACGACTGTTCCAGAGAGGTGACAAGGTTTGGCTATCTACCAAGAACCTGCATCTACGGACAGAATCACGGAAGCTCTTCCCCAGATTCATCGGTCCATACCGCATCACCCTCCGGATTAACCCTGTCACCTACCGGCTCCAGCTGCCTGTGGCGCTCCGGATCCACCCGGTATTCCATATATCCCAACTCAAACCCTTCACCACTTCCCCTATGGTTCCACCCACCCACCCTGCTCCCCCTCCCCAAATCATTGAGGGCGGTCCCGCTTATACCGTACGTCGGATCCTTGATTCGCGGCCTCGGGGCAGAGGCGTGCAACATCTAGTTGATTGGGAAGGTTACGGCCCCGAGGAGCGGTCCTGGATTCCGGCATGGTTCATTCTCGATCCCGAGCTAATCCGGGACTACCGTCTTCGGGTATCCTCCACCTCAGGACCGTCGGGTGCCGGGTGCCGGTCGGGTACTGTCATGCGCACTCCTAACACAACCGGCACTAGGACCTGGAAGTAGTACGGTTGCTATTCAGGAAGCATAAAAGGAAACAAGATGGCTCCACACATCACTCAGTCATTGAGTTTGCCCATGCTATCGCCGACGCTCTGTCCATCTAATTGAGAGTACTCACTTTACTGGGTTTCACTTTCGATTGAGTGTGTGTTATTACAACGCAGGTTTATTTGTGTAAACTCTTGCTCTCGCTTCGGGAGAGTTCCAAAAATAAACATCCATCCAAAAATAAACATCCTGCCTGCTCGCGCTACCTCCGCGTTTGGGTTTACCATCCACGCTACAGGGCTAACTGCTAGTCTTCTGGTCCGTCTCCGTTTGTTTGTGACAGGAGATTTCATCTGGAATTCAGCACATTAACACAGTTTGGAAAGAAATGCAGCTGGAAATGTACCAGTGCTCCCGGTGCGGGAAGACTTTTAGCGAGCTGGGACTCCTCGAAATTCACCGTTGCATCCACACTGGAGAGAAGCCGTATTACTGCTCCGAGTGCGGGAAGAGATTCCTCGAGCGACGACATCTGACACGACACCAGCGCATTCACACCGGAGAGAATCCGTATCACTGCGCGCACTGCGGAAAGGGTTTTAGCCGAGAGGATACTCTCCAACAGCACCGGCGCCTTCACACTGGAGAGAAGCCCTACTGCTGTTCTGAGTGCGGGATGAGTTTTACTCAGCAGAGTACATTCCAGCTCCACCAGCGCGTTCACACAGGAGTGAAGGCCTACGAATGTCTCGAATGTGGGAAGAGTTTTAGGCGGCAGGACACTCTTCAGCAACATCAGCGCATTCACACCGGGGAGAAGCCGTATCACTGTTCGGAGTGCGGGAAAAGTTTCAGGCAGCAGAGTCACCTCCAACTACACCAGCGCATTCACACAGGAGAAAAGCCTTTTCGGTGCTTACACTGTGGGAAGAGTTTTAGTGACAGTCGAAATCTCAAAACACACCAGCACATTCACACTGGAGAGAAGCCATATCACTGTACACATTGTGGACTGAGCTTTACTCATTCAAGTGCGTTTAAGATGCACAAATGCATTACAGAGGAGTCGGCTCAAATAAATTTAAAAGTCAAGCAATGTAATTATTATTATTTTTAATTTAAAAAAGTGTAGAGAGGTATACAGTATGTTGAAGAAACATGAAGTATGAAGAACATACTTTCACAAGAAGACCCAGTTTAATGTTTTTTTTTTACTGTTTAAAAATGCTGTGCTACTTTTTTTTACAATTTAAAAAGAGTGAAATTTCTTACTAGATAAGAAGTACTATATAAACTTCTATATAAACGTGTAACCAAAGTTTGTGCAGATTTGACCATCACACACATAAGTACTTATTGAGCATCTTATTTCCCATTGATTTCCATTTTCTGTAGTAATGAGCTCCACTCTCTTTAGGCTTTCCAATAATGGCAGTTAGCGTTACAAATGTTGATCCCAAAAGGTGTTGGGATGGGGGTGGTTAAGTGGCTTGGTGGTTAAGAGCTCACTGACAGATTTTGTCCTATTGGTTTCAGTGTAGTGGAATCTTTGTGCTTCAACATAAAGACACATTTTATACAATTGTGTTTGTGAAAACAGTTTGGGGGAATAAACTACCTATAGGTGTGAAGTCTGTTGTCTTACAACTTTTTGTCGTATAGTGTAATTTTGAGTTTCTGATCATCTTTATAATGAAGATTCATGATGCTGGCAGTCCCCCCCATTTTTTTCCATAGTTGAGTTATTTTTGCTGTTCCTCATGACAGACTGTTATCATGAACATATTTGACTCCTTCTTTACATGACTATGTACAGAAACGTATGACCTACAGTACATACCCATATTTCAAGATGGTATGTAATTCTATAGTATAGTTAATAGTAGTAAGTTAATAGGGGCAGGAGCAGTAGCTCTGAGATTAGTACCCACTTTGTACAAGGCAGAACACGCTTTCAAGAAAAAAAAGCTGAAGGATTTCACTTCAGGGAAAAAAAAACAAAAACAAAACAAGCTTCCTGCTTAGATAAAAGATAATGTTAAAAAAATTACCTCCCAATAAAGATGACTTTCATTGCAACACAAGCATTTAAATGAAAGTAGCTAAAACCTTAACTTCTTGGTTTCATTACATAGGCTTGATATTTTATTTAAGCAAAAAAGTAAGAAGCAAGTTTAATTCAAGTCAAAATCTGACTTGAAGTTTCTGGGTAATGAAAATTAGAGTAAAACTTCTTAAAGTTAAATCAGATTTACAGAAGACTTCAAGCACAGTACAATGATGAGACTCTTACACAACTAAAACATTTGAATTGTAATTACTTGACACTTGGCAGACAAAGAGCATGTGTACTACTCGTGTTGAACTTAGCTCATCTTGCAAAATGCTCACAGACCAAGGTACTTGCAATTCAAAGTTCCATAATGTTATTATTAATTATTATTTAAATGATTATGCAACTGAGCACCCAGTAACACTGTAATACTGGAGTGCTGTAGCATTGCAGAGACGAGGGACTTGGTAGAAATCCCAGGTTAAACCGCATGAATTTTCCATTAATGTGACTATTTAAGTAATATGCAAGTAAATTGTGCAGTACCCATTGACAGACCAGATTATGGAGTCATCACCCCATATTATGACCTTGGTGACCCACAGCTTGGTGTCACTCTTGCATCTGGAGGTGACTCTGTTAACAATCAACAGTTAGAAAGAATCAGACAGTACAATTTACTAAAAAATAAATTAAGCAGCAATATTAATTTATAAATACATTTTTATTATCATCAGTTGTCCAGATGAAGTTGTCTTTAAGTTGAGTTATGTCAACTGAACATCTTTTTTTCATTGGTTACTATTCATCCAAGTAGCTTCTTCAATTTGAGAGGTCGGTTTGGAAACCCAAATAAATCCTCCAGGGCTGTTTCTCACCTGAACTGAACATTCGAGACATTTATAAATGAAGTTCAGACATAAAGTTAAATCAGAATGACTATATTAAGAGTTAAAAAAAAGCAAAAAATGAAGTACATAGTATCAAATTGAGAACAGTAATTATTCAAAAACAGTACATGGAAAAATAATGAATAAAATGTAGGATTAAAGATAAAATGGGGAACAAACAGACCTGCTTAAACATCATACATAGGAATGAGCTAGCTAAGGCTCTGAGGAGAAACCCTACAATTGTGGTGTTCACTATCTGTAGAGACATTCACTGTCTAAATTGAAGTTTTCCATGGCAAACCAAACTCTAGCTGTCTGTATTGATAATAAATGCAATGGATAACTCTACACTAAAAACCATATGTGTTAACTATCCTGAATAAACAGAGCTAGACGTTATGATGTATAATGAAACTACAGACATTGGAACCCACCTAATTCATTCTTTCAAACTTTAAGGGGACGAGGGAAGACATTTTCCTATCATGTAACCATCAGTCATAGTCCATAATTACTGTTATTGATATGCGAGACATAAAATCCAGTATGGTATTTAATATTACACTAATTCTCGTATAAATTAAGCAAACAATGTCTTAACAGTTTAAAGAATCTGGGTCAGATGGTGCAGATTTTAATGCTGTCTGTGGATGCGCTGAAGTTCCCCATGGCAAAGTCGAGGCCGACTCCGACACCGGTCCCAACTCCAAACGCGGCGAACAATGGCTGATTGGATGTGACCCCGCGGAAAGTGTGCAGGTGCACGAGTACATCGTCGACACCGTAGAAGGCCAGAGACTCATCCTCCTGGTTCAGAAACACACCTACTCGGGGGCAGTATGTCACTGGGATCTCTTGCTTCTGATTGGCGTGTAAAGCAGCACAGCACATGTCAGACAACTCCAGACTCCATGACTGGGCGTTGTAGCCAAGTCCCGCCCTTGCATCCGCTCCTTTACGAGGCATGGCACTACTGGCCACACCCAGTGAAGAGCCCCGCCCACGCCACTCCACCTCCCAGTAACAGCGAGCTGAGCTGAGCGGCTGGAGGCTGAAAATCTGCGTCCAGCCATCAAATCGCTCAGGGACATCAGGGTATGACTGGGTTGAGGCCTGCAGTGTTGCCTTGGTGGAATCTTCACTGAGAACTAAACGCCGGTGAGCCGTGTTAGGGTCAAAGTTCAAATCGCAGGCATCTAATTGAGAGAGAGATTGATTTAATTATTATGGATCTGTGTTTTTTTCTATTATAGATGTCTTAATAGACCTAAATCTAAGGTGTTGTCTGCATTATATACTGTATTCTTGGTCTTATTGGCATTTGCACTTGGACTGGGTCTTGGGCATTGGTCTTAGTAGATATAATTTCAACTGAATTGGTTGGTCTCAATATGAAAATTGTAATATTTTTTACACTCGAATTTGACCCTGAACACATAAAGACTAAACTCTGATTCAATCTAAGCTTGATTTTGGACATCTTGACTACAGTAGTAATTACACTGGTTCCAAATTTACTCTCAGTTGACTGAGCGAAGTAAATAAATGAATTTAAAAAATCATTCATTGTATACAGTTAAAAAATTAAACAGATTAATAAGTAGTTAGCATTTTGCTTTTTACAAAAAAAAAGTATTTTTTTTTTATTATACATTTACTAAAACCAATAATCTCATACAAAAGCATAATGTCTTCACTTTTTTTCCCATGATGTGGAGTTGAGTATGGGGATGGGTTCTGTTATTTTTATATCAGTGGTGGTTTTTATGGGGCCTGGTTGCTAGCCCCACACCCAACCCTTCTATTTTCTGATCCAGGCTTTAAGACTGGCAACGGTAGAGTAAAGGGCCCAAAAAATGCAACTCGGCAACGGCAGTTATCTGAGCACTTTTTGTGTAAAATTCAATAATCCAGTTATATGCATGATGTATGTATAATGTATCATATAATGAATTTCTTAACTACATAATTCCAACTGGATCCGTGTGTGAATATGTGTCCACTCACACTGAAGGAACTCATCCCTGCTTCTCGGCTCAGGATCCTGAATGCTGTCGATGTCGATCTCTCTCAGTGCCGGGGAAACAGAGTGGAATGTTGATGCTGTCGGAAGGAATTAAGGGACTGTATTTGTGGTTCTGAATAAGTGTAAAACGTGTAGAACGAGTTTGAGGAAATGAAAAGATGTTAAAGACGCTAACCTGGAAAGGCAGGAATGAATGAGGGATTTGGTGACGGAGAGTCCAGGAAAAGTCCAGGGTTTACTAAGCAAAATCCACATTAGCACCACAACATTTACTAAATCCATAATAATCAAAGTTACCACGCCTGCAAATGATAAATAATACCTGGAATCTAAAGACAATTTAAATAAAAAAATGTCACTGTTCAAAAAAATCTTTCTTTAAAATATTCAGAGTATTCTGTATTTAATTATCTATTTGTTTGTTTGTTTTTACAGTTAAAGTGATCCCTGACTCAAAGGTTTGAGAATGTTGAACTATCTAATCCAATCCCTGTTTATTTCAGTGTCGTTTTATTGCCTTTTAATTTATTATTTTTCATTTTCATTTTTAATTATTCTTTTCATGAGTTTCACTAGTTTTGTTTGTTTCATAGCATTATTTTTAAAGGTGCTTTTGCTTTATAGCTTCGCTTTGCATGTACCTAAGACTTTGTACATTAATTAAATGTGTATACAGTATGTATTATATTTTCTCTTGTATTTCAACTTGGGTTCTCACTGCAGAAAGTGATATCTTAGAAAGCATATTCAAGTGAATATAATATTCCTTAATTTAGGATTACATTAAAAAAAAAAGTTATCTGATCAATCTATTTTCTGCCAATACAACAAGCAGTGTATGCTCCATTCATTCATCCTCTATAGCACTGATCCTTTGAACAGGGTCATGAGGAGCCTGGAGCCTATCCCAGAAGACTTAGGGCACGAGGAGGTGTTCACTCTGGACAGGGTGCCAATTCATCGCAGTGCACACACACTACAAACAATTCGGGTACAATCATTTGTCCAATGTGTTTGGACTGTGGGAGGAAACCCACCAAGCACGGGGAGAACAAACCCGAGGAGGGAAACCAACCCTAAACACTAAACACTACGGTCCTGTGCCAGTTATGCATGTTTTAAAAATGATTAAAAGTAATTAGTATTTCACTTGCAAATAGCCAAGATATTTTTTAAGACTTCATATTAAAATCTGTTATATAAACAGGAATATATGTATTTATGTTGTAACTAATTAAATAGTCACAGTGTGTGTGTGTGTGTGTGCATGTTTGTGTGTGACACCTCAGTATGCCTGTATTGGACAGTACATGTTTAAGTTTTACCTTCAGACTGGTTTCCCCCTGCAGAGAGGTAAATCAGATAGTGTTAACCTTTTGAAACAAAATATTGTACAAAAATGCTAAGCATGCTGCAGAAGGTGGGTGTGACGTACAGTCATCGTGAGAAGACTCTGTTTCCTGTTGAATAGGTGTGGCCTGTTTGACTGGAACAGAAGGACAGAAAATCAGTGTTAAAATAATGCTTGAACAGCAGCATGGAGCTTCTCAACGTGGGTTCAGAGACAAATAATGTAATTTAGGACAGTGAAGTTAGAAATTGAATTTGGTTTGGGTGCAGCACAATTCAAAGGGAATGATTCACAAAGATAATAAAATTATAATTAAAAAGCTGGGTCGTGTGATTGTTCCTTCTCTCACCTGATTCTTGTCTCTTCTTCCTGTTTCTGGGTAACAGTGAGCTCAGACTCCAGCGATCGGCTGATTTTACACAGCGATAAGGAAAACAAAAATTACAAACACAGACAGGAGTTCAATAGTACAAGCAGTGTTTTTGTGTGTGTGTGTGTGTGTAGAGTATCATACATTGTCTTTCAGGCTGCTGTCTGGCCGTTGCCGCCTGCTGGGTCCTGGGTGAGCTCTGTACATCAGAATTAGCTAAAAGAGACAGAGGGTTAATGTGTGTAAGAAACACAAATACTCAAGACGTGTTCAAGTGACGACATGGTATACCTGTCTCTCTCTCTTCTCTCTTGTCTCTGCCTCTGATTGACCTGATGGAACTTAAGCTCCAGCTGTCAGCTGAAAGAAAATGGAAATGTTAAAAATGCACATCATGTATGTGTGTGTACTAGGGCTGTGTGAGATCTATTGCAAAATCCTGTACTACGCTATATGACCAAGAGTATGTGCGCACATGACCATAACACCTATATGTGCCAAACCTGGTCCAGCATGACAATCCTCCTTTGTAAATAAACCCAGCTCCATGAAGACATGGTATATTAAATCTGTAGTGGAAGGATTGAGTCTAATGCACAGAGGCCCTGACTGAACTCAACCTAACTGAACTGGAACTGAAGCGTCCTTGACAACCCAACATCCGTACTAATGCTCTTGTGTCTGAATGATACATCCCCAGAGCTACTCCCCAAAATGTATTTTAAAGCCTACCCATAAGAGTGTCATGGGTCATTATAACAGCAAACGAGGAGTAGATATGGAATGAGATGTTCAACAAAACCACATACACACGTGGACAAAATTGTTGGTACCCTTCAGTCAATGAAAGAAAAACTCACAATGGTCACAGAAATAACTTTAATCTGACAAAAGTAATAATAAATAAGAATTCTATGAATGTTAACCAATGAAAGTTAGACATTGCTTTTCAACCATGCTTCAACGGAATTATTTTTAAAAAAATTAACTCATGGAACAGGCCTGGACAAAAATGATGATACCCCTAACTTAATAGTTTGTTGCACAACCTTTTGAGGCAATCACTGCAATCAAACGATTCCTGTAATTGTCAATGAGACTTCTGCACCTCTCTGCAGGTATTTTGGCCCACTCCTCATGAGCAAGCTGCTCCAGTTGTTTCCGGTTTGAAGGGTGCCTTTTCCAGACAGCATGTTTCAGCTCCTTCCAAAGATGCTCAATAGGATTGAGGTCAGGGCTCATAGAAGGCCACTTTAGAATAGTCCAATGTTTTCCTCTTAGCCATTCTTAGGTGTTTTTAGCTGTGTGTTTTGGGTCATTGTCCTGTTGCAAGACCCATGACCTGCGACTGAGACCCAGCTTTCTGACACTGGCCAGCACATTTCTCTCTAGAATCCCTTGATAGTCTTGAGATTTCATTGTACCCTGCACAGATTCAAGACACCCTGTGCCAGATGCAGCAAAGCAGCCCCAGAACATAACAAAGCCTCCTCCATGTTTCACAGTAGGGACAGTGTTCTTTTCTTGATATGCTTCATTTTTCCGTCTGTGAACATAGAGCTGATGTGCCTTGGCAAAAAGTTCCATTTTTGTCTCATCTGTCCATAGGACATTTTGTGGCTTGTCAACATGTAGTTTGGCATATTCCAGTCTGGCTTTTTTATGATTTGTTTTCAACAATGGTGTCCTCCTTGGTCGTCTCCCATGTAGTCCACTTTGGCTCAAACAACGACGGATGGTGCGATCTGACACTGATGTTCCTTGAGCATGAAGTTCACCTGGGATCTCTTTAGAAATCTTTCTGGGCTCTTTTGTTACCATTCGGATTATCCGTCTCTTTGATTTGTCATCGATTTTACTCCTGCGGCCACGTCCAGGGAGGTTGGCTACAGTCCCATGGATCTTAAATTTCTGAATAATATGTGCAACTGTAGTCACAGGAACATCTAGCTGCTTGGAGATGGTCTTATAGCCTTTACCTTTAACATGCTTGTCTATAATGTTCTTTCGAATCTCCTGAGACAACTCTTTCCTTCGCTTCCTCTGGTCCATGTTGAGTGTGGTACATACCATGTCACCAAACAACACAGTCACTACCTGGAGCCCTATATATTGGCCCACTGACTGATTACAAGATTGTAGACACCTGTGATGCTAATTAGTGGACACACCTTGAATTAACATGTCCCTTTGGTCACATTATTTTCAGTATTTTCTAGGGGTACCATCATTTTTGTCCAGGCCTGTTCCATGAGTTTATTATTTTAAATAATTCTGTTGAAGCATGGTTGAAAAGCAATGTCTGACTTTCATTGGTTAACATTCATAGATTTTTAAAAAATTATTACTTTTGTCAGATGAAAGTTATTTATGTGACCATTGTGAGTTTTTCTTTCATTGACTGAAGGGTACCAACAATTTTGTCCACGTATGTATAGGTGTGATAGTTGGTGCATGCTAGGATGAGTTCATTCATTCATTTATACATCTTCTGTACTGCTTATCCTGTACAGGGTCAAGGGGGCCTGGTGCCAATCCCATGGGACTTAGGGCAGGACCTGAGCTGGGAATCGAACCCTTGACTCTGGAGGTGTGAGGCCACTATGCCCAGGATGAGCTCATCCCAGCTAATGAAGTATCAAGAAAGTACATTCACACATTTAAAGACCTGAACCCGAATCTATTTTTACGTTGTTAGGTCATCTCTCTGTATTCTGTTTATTCTCCAGGATTCTTTAGTAGGCATCATTTTAGAAAGAAAATCTTTTTCACCCTGTCACTATTATTTATATAAATAGTATAAAAGCAAATAATATGTGTACTGTACAGTATGTTCTGCATCTTACATTGTCTCTCTGGTTGCTGTCTGGTCATCTGTGTCTCCTGTGGTCTCTGGGAACTCTGTACTTCTCCATTAGCTTTCCGAGACACAGAAACAAATTAACACGGAGCAATAAAAAGAAGGGCGATAGAATTTAAACATGTATGAGGGATCCACAGATTAATTATAGTGTGATAAACAGTCACGTACCCGTCTCTCTCTCCTCTCCCCTCGGTCTGCCTCTGGACCTGACAGAACTTGTATTCCAGTTGTCCGCTGTGAAAAAAAAAGCGACATGTATGTTAATTATTGCAGATCTCTGTGGAAGGTCCGATCCTGGCCCAATCAGGGTACGTGTGCATGAGCATCTCTTATACACTGTGGCCATTACATGTGTGTGTGTGTGAAACTCACCCTGCTCTCGGTTTTCCCTCCCCTGTGTTGACTGCCTTAGAGAGCGTATACTCCAAGTGTCAGCTAATCAGGCAGAAAATGTTGCGTGAACATTTTTCCTTAACATGCAACTTTGCAGCGTACACAGTACTAGTACATTTTGAAGAAAGAAAAAAATCAGCATTTGCAAACATATTCTGTGTTATTCAGCGTTCAGTGTAGCATGCCTGCACCCCTCTTTTGAAATAACATATAAATTTGAATGAGACACGTTGTCAGCATGCCATGTTTAAATAAGCAAAAACCTACAATGAACTAACAAAGCACTAATAAACACTGTTCATTATTATAGACAGCTTTCCAGGCATGATCTTACCCTCATTATCATTTGCGCTTCTGTTTTGCCTGCTTTGAGATCTTGGTGAGATATCGGTCTCCCTGTCTGTAAAAAAAACACATGTGAAAACAATTGTGCACTCAATATTGCAAAAGATATATTGCCTGGCATTTTGACAACCTTATCTAATACACTGCCATGACATTTATTTCTGTTCAGAGTTATTAATGTCTGACTGAGGTCTAGTATTGATTGGAGAAGTGTCGAATTAGTCCATAACTTCCTCCCCAGCACTTTCACTTAAGGTTAAGGTCTGGACTCTGGTGGTCAGTTCATGAGTGGAGATGATTGCTCATGCTTCCAGATCTCCATAGATGTGATAATCTGGACATTCAGTACGTTCAGGTCATCAGCTGAATTCATTTTATTGCTGAGCCTAGACCTGAGCAACTGAAGCAACTCCAGATCATCTCCAGAGGCTTGTACAGTGGACACTATATATGATGAGTGCATCGCTTCCATTTTTACCCTGACGCGCCCATCGCTCTGGAATAGGTTCAGTCTGGACTCATCAGACCTCAGGGCTACTTTTTCTATTGCTCCAAAGTCTGATTTTTATGCTCCCTAGCAAAGTGAAGCCTTTTTTCCTGATGAGTCTCACTAAGAAGTGGTTTTCTTATGGACACACAGCTGTTTGGTCCCAATCCTGTGTGTTCATCATCATATTGTGTGTGTGTGTGTGTATAGAAAATGCTTTTACTTTCACTATTAAACATAGCTTTGATTCCTACTGTTAATTTTTTATGATGTAACTTCACCAAGCATTTAAGTGATCTCCAATCATGGTTGAGCGCTTCAAAGTTTTCATAACGTGTTAAACAGTTCTTAACTCTATTCCAATCATTTCAGCAATCTCCTTAGTTGTGTTTTTGCAAATAATTAGACTCTTCTGAAAAACAGTGGCATATTTTTAACGACAGTGGGATATATCTTCTGACATGGTTGATTAAGAAATGCTCAGCTTCTCACCGCTTCAGTTGCGGTTAAACTGCAGTAATTATTCCATCAAAGGCTTTTAAGTATTTACTTATTTAAATTCAAATGGTGACTTTACAGTGTGTTAATTATATTTTGGACTGTTTTTCTGAAATAAAGTTCAATTTTAAAGGCCTGGTAAGGATGGCGTGTACCGTTTCTGGACAGTGAGGTATGATTAGATTACCTTGCTCCCGCTCCTCTCTCCTCTGTCTCTCACTTGGTCTCAGAGAATTCATACTCCGGTTATTGGCTGAAAAACAAATACACATCTGGATTTTGCTTAAGTGTATTAGGTTTTACAGATGTTGCTGTATTAGCACCAAAATTGTATTACTGAAAAAAAAAGTAAAATATGAAAGAATCTATGTGAAAATAGGTTTGTTGTTTACATACAAACTACAGGGTTTTTATTATTAAAAAAAAATTGCATTCATGGATAAAATGGAAAAAATAAAGGTACACTGACTTTTTTGCATCCCATTGTGTCCTACCTTGTTCTCTCTCCTCATTGCTGTTGCTTTGTCTTGGTCTTGGGGTGTTTGTCCCTCTACCAACTAACACAGACAAAATATTGTTTGGATAAAGCACCACACCCAGGTACAAATCTGCCTGACATGTTACACCCTGATATTCATCATGTATGATACTGTATTATAAATATGGAGAAATTAAAATACTGCCACTTTGTATCAGAGGTAGCATGTTTGGATTATTCAAGGAAAGTCTGATTCATATGGACGGCATTGGGATGGTGGCTGGTATTTGGAATATTTAGTCTTGCTAAAATTCTAATCTAATCTAATCTAATCTAATCTAATCTAATCTTAACTAATGTAAGCTAATTTCCCCGTCTGATTCTCTATACTGCTTATTAGGCCATGGTGCCAGGTTTAATCTAATCTAATTCTTGCTAAAATATCAAGCAGACAGTAAATAGAAAATGTTTAATGAAATGTAATCATTAATTAAACCTATTAATGAAAACAGGAACAGCTATACTGATTACATTTTGGAACATTTTATCATCATGACTATCTCAGAAATAAGCCCAATGCAAGGCTCATACAGGATGAGGGGATCATTTGGGGCACCGTACTCACAGAATACTCTCACTGGACCACAGAATAAACACTTAGGGGCAATTTGGAGTCTGGCTTGTTACTGTAAAATGGGTGGTAACTTTAAAACCTGAAGTAAAAACCCATGAGGAGAAGTTCATCACAGACAGTAAGACCTAATCTTGAGATTGACATTTTAAATTGATACAAGTCAATAAAATTCCCAAGGTGCTCTCTCTCTCTCTCTCTCTCTCTCTCTCTCTCTTCTTATCAAGAGATGGTCAGTGTCAAACATAGACAGACAATTTTAGAGGCAGAACATGATTAAGAGACTTATTTTGAGAATGTTTAATCAAATCAAAATGGGGCTCAACAGCTCTGGTATGATACCTGAGCGTCAAACACTCAGAGAGAGAAGTGGAGGAGGACATGCTACACACAGACAGAGACAAACACACACAAGATTACTGAGTCTAAAAATTCAGAAATATTCCTACCTTGTTCTCTCTCCTCACTGTTGGTGCTTTGTCTTGGTCTTGGCAAGTTCGTCCCTCTACCAACTAAAAGAGGGACAAAACATTTTAATGAAATAGCACATATAGTACATGTACAAACCAGAACTACATGTTACACCCTGATATTATTCATGTATAATAGTGTTATTAGGGCAAATAAAAATATGAACCCCCCCTTGTATCAGAGGCAGCATGCTTGGATTATTCAAAGAAAGTCTAATTCATGTAGATGGCATTGAGATGGCTGCTGATGTTTGAAATATGTAGCCATGCTAAATATCTAATTTAATCTAATCTAATCTAATTTCTCATTCTATATAGCACTTATTAGGGTAGTGCTAACAGCTATGATATCGTGCTGCTTAATCTAATCTAATCTAATCTAATCTAATCTAATCTAATCTCTCATTCTATATACCACTTATTAGGACAATGCTAACTGCTATGATATCATGCTGCATCTAATCTAATCTAATCTAATCTAATCTAATCTAATTTCTCATTCTATATAGCATTTATTAGGGTAGTGCTAACAGCTATGATATCGTGCTGCACTTAATCTAATCTAATCTAATCTAATCTAATCTCTCATTCTATATACCACTTATTAGGACAATGCTAACTGCTATGATATCATGCTGCATCTAATCTAATCTAATCTAATCTAATTTCTCATTCTATATAGGACTTATTAGGGTAGTGCTAACAGCTATGATATCGTGCTGCACTTAATCTAATCTAATCTAATCTCTCATTCTATATACCACGTATTAGGACAATGCTAACTGCTATGATATCATGCTGCATCTAATCTAATCTAATCTAATCTAATTTCTCATTCTATATAACACTTATTAGGGTAGTGCTAACTGCTATGATATTGTGCTGCACCTAATCTAATCTAATCTAATCTAATCTAATCTCTCATTCTGTATACCACTTATTAGGACAATGCTAACTGCTATGATATCATGCTGCATCTAATCTAATCTAATCTAATTTCTCATTCTATATAACACTTATTAGGGTAGTGCTAACAGCTATGATATTGTGCTGCACCTAATCTAATCTAATCTAATCTAATCTAATCTCTCCTTCTATAGAGCACTTATTAGGATATTGCTAACTGCTATGATATCGTGCTGCACCTAATCTAATTTTATCTAATCTAATCTAATTTATTTCTCATTCTATACAGCACTTATTAGGGCGCTAAGTGCTATGATATCGGGCTGCACCAAATCTAATCTAATCGAATCTAATCTAATCTGAAAATGTTAAGCGGATTATCATGAAACGGATTGATCAGTAGTGCTTTATCCTTTTTAGGGTGGTAGTTAGTTGTGAGCTTGTTACTGGGAAATGGCAGCTATCTTTGGAACCTGAAGGAAAAACTCGTGAGGAGAAGTTCATCCCAGACAGTACACCCTTGCCCTAATGTTGTGGGATTAAAATTATGAATTGACACAAGCATTTATAATACCCAAGGTGTGCTCTGACTTTCTCTCTCTCTCTCTCTCTCTTAGAGATACACTAGCTGGTCAGTGTCAGACACAGACAGACAATTTTAGAGATTTTTCACCGGATCAAAATGGCGACTCAACAGTTCTGATATGTTACCTGGGCCTCGAGCACTCACAGAAGGAAGTGAAGGGGGACCTGCTACATACAGACACACACACACGATTAGTGATCAAAGTCTGAAACTACATAAACAAATAATATCAGATAATATTACTTATACTAGTAACAAGTAAGATACCTTGTGTGCGACTACTGCTTGATGTTTTGCCACCTATTCCTGAAAACACTGACAGACACAGAGAAAGAACATGCTTATTGATTTACATTTAAATAGTAACATTAACAGTAATCATTGCTTTAGTGTAGGAGGGGATTATATAAAGAAATACAAGGAGTTTTTACTCTGAGTTTGGTTATTCTGTACAATCAAAAGTCCCCTATGACTTTGCCCTTTGTCTGTCTGTCTGCCTGTATTGGACTTTACTCACATTTTAATATGCCTGACTTCTGTCCACCCTGTCCACTCTGTCGGTCAATCACTGTGAACGGCGCTGTGTTGAACACTGTTGGAAAACAAGTGGCATTAGGGTTTGCACAGCAGCATGTACTGTAGGCCTGGGTGGTTAAAAAATAAAGCGTCTGCAATAAAATGACACCAAAAACTCTATTGTGAAGTTTTATAACATACCAAAGCCTGATATGAGATCGTTAAGATCAGCTTAGTGTAACATACATACAATGTCCTAAAAAAGCAGTCCCAGTTAAAAGCGAACATTTCCAGAACGTCCAGAAAACTGGATTGTTTGAGTGCTCTAGGAACATTACTCCAACCTAAAATATTACCTTATTGGCCATAATGATTAATTAATAAATAATATGATTCGTAACCAGAGCTCAATGTGCCTGAATTTATTAATCACAACATTTCTTTAGATGAAGGCCACAGCTCTAGAGGGGTTCATGAGCATAAAGAGTTTTGGACAACTAAGATGCTTTGATCCGTAGATCAAATGCTCATGCTCTAGATCCATATTTTTATCCATACAGGAAATATTTGGTTGTCCCAAAAACAAAAACATTTCATGCCCAGGCCTTACAGTTACATCAGGTTTTGGAAACTGTAGACGTGGTGTCACATCTGTGGCCTCAATTATCTCATTACCACACGCACATAAGTAATGGCCACAACATACTGTATTATCTGGTGGACATGCTTTATATTATTTTGCTTCCCCCGTCTTAGTGATTTGTGTTCATAACATAGTATCTCATTCCTGTGCCACAACATGGTATCTCATTCCCATGCCTTAGTAAGTTTTGGCCACAGCATAGTATCTCATTCCTGTGCTTTAGTAAGTCGTGGCCACAACAAGGTATCTCATTCCCATGCCTTAGTACATTATTGCCACAGTATAGTATCTTGTTACCACATCTTAATAAATTGTGATTACGGAGTATTTCTCCCCATTGTCACTAGATGGACTCTATAATTTTGAGTATGAATCCTTTAAAATTTCTTCCTTATGTTGCCTGAGGATGTTTTAACTTTGCAACATTACAACTTTGCCTCTGGATTGTAATTCAAGAATGTACATCTGCACTCATGTTTCTTTAATATATCTTTGGCATGCTTATTTTACCACTCGAGGAAGTGGTCAGTGTATTGTTAAGGAAAATAGTTCGAACATAGATGCTTGCAGGGTGTGAGCTGTGGGTGAATCCGTGTGCCTGTGTGTGGTTGTGTTCCTGACCTGTCTTGTTAATTTTGTCCAGCTCTTGGTTGCACATGTTCTCCACTTTCTCCCTGAGATCCAAAACGATGTTTCGTACAGGATCAAACGAGGCGTCAGGATTAACAGTAAAACTGCCGAGCTCAGTCAGCTCCGGAGAGCAAAGGCAATGATACGTCTGGTGAAGACAGAAGGAAAAAAATCAAGCAGGAAAGATACACATCCAGGTCAAATCTCTTAAATCATTCAGTATGTGTTCAATGTATGCCTGACACTATTTGACCACTTTGGCATTCCATACTATATTTACCCTTTTGGCCGTCAATGTTCAACAATCAAAATTTGAACTTTAAGGAAAGCTTTCCTCAAATATTGTATTTCATAGACTAAAATCTTCCCTCTTTCAACCAAAGACTGCATGCTATAAAGTTCGACACATTATCAATAGTCACCCAAGCTGAAATGAACTAAGAAGTTCACTAGATTTGTTGAGAGAGGGTTTTTTATATGGCTCCTGCTTTGTGTTTGTGTGTGTGTACCCTGAGAAAGTAGATATTGTCCTGACAAGTCACCAGTTCCTTTAAATCAGAGTCTTTATTTCTCATCTGACTGATCTCCGTCGACAGTTTGTCCACCAGCTGTTGTGCCTCATTGATTTTCTCCTGCCCACTGGAGCTCATCACCTGCTGGATCAGATCTGCCATGCGCTGCAAGGAGTGCTGAAGCTCACACAGCTCCGTATCTGTGTCCTCGCTCACCATGTCGGAAGAGGACTACACACAACACACACACACACACACACACACACACACACACACACACACACACACACACACACAAACATGTATTACTTATTATTATATTACTATATTTCTGAGGAGCGTACACTGACATAATTATTAATGCAGCATATCAACACTATGCTTTACCTAAATCGAAACCTAACCATAACCTCAGAAACCAACAGCCTTTTTCTTTTTTTTTTTTTTTTTTTCAAAGGTGGAGTTATTTTTAAAAAGCACCTTCCTGCATGATTACCCACCAAGAGATGTGAGGAAGTGAACACACACATACACACACAATACTGAGCTTAGATCAACTCTGCCATTCAGGGTTTGACGTAAGCACACAGACTCGGACCTGTTTAACTTGTGTGATTGCTCTAACATTAGGTCAGGGTGGATGTGCAGGAATAGCATTAGGTGTGTTTAAGGAATTCACAGGCTGTTTCATCTGCGTTTGAAAAGGTGAAAGTATGTGTTATTGACAGTGGTCACCTTGAGGGTCTCCAGGACTTTCTTCATGTCTTTGAGTTCGCTCTCTCTCTCCTGCAGCTTCTGTAGATTTTCTGTCTGAACTGACAACAGGGTTTTCTGTTTTGGAGGAAAAGGCAGGGATGTATTATTTTAAATGATAAGCATTAATATTAAGCATCAAGTCAATGTAAAATATTATATACTTGATATTAAATATAGTATTCACTAAACCTCTTTAATAATACTAACACACTTCCTAAGACGCTCTAACACTCATGACACAGACCCCACTAGGCCACACTACTATTTAACAACAGGAAGCAGTAAAATCCTGCTACAATTCATGTTAGCATGCGTTAAAGCACAACGTTCTGCAATTCTAATTGATATTGATATGGAAGGTCTTGACTAATTTCAATAACACCTCTAGAAGTAGTGCAACTCCAAATTGTACATTTTATATGAATAAATCTGCTCATGGTAATAAGATTCTGTTTCTCTACTGAGGACTCAAACAAGGACTTGCAGGTTGAGCTGCTTCATGCACTAAAAGGGATTGAGGAATGCGTTCTTATTTAACAATTAATAACAGGAATAATATAAACAGGTCTGAGAGTTTGGTGGGTGAACTGGGCCTTAGTTTTCAATGGTACCCACAGCATAATGCGCACACGCACACACTCACACACACACACACACACACACACACACACACACACACACACACACACACAAAAAAATCTACCTGTTTACCTGTTAAATCTCATTTTAATAATTTGAAGCTTGATAAAATGACTGATAAATACGATCAAAGATTTATCTTTATGAATGGCTTGTTAATTATCTAGTGAGGTCCATGTGTCAATCAAACTCAACTTCATCTGTAGGATAAATGATGATGGAAATGGCAGCTGAGTCTCATAGATTGACTCAGCTCAACGAAAAGCACCGGCTCTTTCGGCTCCATTCAACTCAGTGCCAGTTTTTATTACAACCAGGCTATCTACTCACTCATCATCTATACTGCTATATCCTGTACCCAGACCCCGAGACGGGAATCAAGCCTGGACACTGGAGGTGCAAGATGAGTGCTAACCACTGCGCCACCGTGTCACCTACTAGGCCCTCTAATTCGTTATGAAAATCTTTCTCTACCTTTCCTTTAATCAAATAATAATATTTATTGAACAACATAAAATATTTGAAAATTAATTGAAATCAGAAAGGTGCTAAATAGAGCATTTTTGCATTAATAGGCTTCTATTAAATTTACTACATCCTTGCTTTTTTAATCATAATTTTTTTTAACACACACACACACACACACAGTATATAACGGGGTTGATTTACTAGATGCACACTGATCATGGTTGCACTTTGTGTGATTAATGAGATATGAGAGTCGACCTATATGATTCCCTTCACTGACTCGGTCGAAAGAGTCGACTCCTCGGTGAGGTAACTTTAAACACGCACCTGTTTCTCCACGCGCTCCGTTTGCGTGGAGACGGTCTCGTGCTCCTTGTGCTGGTTGCTCGTGCACAGCCAGCAGACGTAGGTCTGGCACGAGCGGCAGTAGAACTCGTGCAGGTACTTGTGCTCGGGGCAGATCTTCTGCGTCAGGTCTCCGGTGGGCGCGATGAGCTCGTGGCCCTTCAGCTTGGGCTGCGTGTCGTGCGGCTTCAGGTGGCTCTCGCAGAACGACGCCATGCACGTGAGGCAGGTCTTCGCCGCCGCTCTCGGCTCCACGCAGCGGTCGCAGGGCACGCGCGAGGCAGGCAGCGGTCTCCGGTCGCGCGCGCCGCGCTCGGACGCGGAGGCGGCGGCGCGGCGCGCGTTGCGGATGGACTCGCGCGCCGTCGTGCTGAGGCTGCCCTGGCGGAGCTGCTCCACGGCCTCCGCCAGCATGGTGTTCCGGCACAGCGCGGGCCGAGGGGCGAAGGACTGGCGGCACTCGGGGCAGCTGCACGACCCGCTCTTTCTCTCCTCGGAGTTCCAGTAGCCTGAGATGCACTCCATACAGTAACTGTGACCGCACGGGATAGTCACAGGGTCCCGGGGCAAGTCGAGGCAAACGGGGCAGTTGAACTGCTCCTCCGTCCATAAACGACCCCTACTCATTTTCTGTTTAAATAATTAAATAATGAGCTAATGTACTAAACACCAAAAAATAAGAATCTAGCAATTGAAGCAGATTTACATTTCACACTCTGAGAAACTGTGTGTGTGTGGTGGGTTAGGGTGAGACACTGGCACCTTTCAGGTGTCTAGGGGCGGGGCTTCACTCACAAAGCAGGTTTAGGGAGAAAAACAGGGATCATACCTGTCATTCCAGCATCTCTCTTTCTCCCTCTCTCTCACCTCTGTCTTTCATTCCTCCTTTTTCCTGCAGCCTTGACACATTGTCTTGTGATTTCTTAACCCCTGACCAAGGTATTGGGCTACAGACTGACCAGAAGGTCCCAGATACAAACCCCAGCATCATAAAGTTGCCACTATTCGGATCTTGAGCAAGGCCCTTAACCCTCAACTACTCAATAGTAATGAGATAAAATGTAGGTCGCTCTGAATAAGGATGTCCACCATACTGTACATGATGCCAGAAATGTAAATGTACAATGAAGACAGGACATCAGGATCCACGCTGTCTCGCACCCGGGTGGTGGAGGAAAATTGGCCATGGCTGTTAGAATCAGAGAGTCACTTAAAAAGTAATGTAGTCATTTATCGTACAAAATAAAGTGTGTTTGTCATTTGTGCAACTCTTATTTAATAGCTTTTCGGCGTTCTTGCATAACGTTCTCATATGTAAATCCATACATTTTAGGTTGTGTTCAAATACCAATTTTATCTTTCGACCATCAATATAATAAAATAAAAAGCTTAATCAGACATCACTAAATTGGCAATCTCACACTATCAGCCCAAACACAGGCCTAGTGATTAGCAACAGAAGTGCTACAATAGACTTAACCAGTCCTGGATGGTAGTTAGAACAAACACAATGACAACGTTCAAGCGAACACTAACACAACAACCCATGAATGAATTTCACCACAAATGAATGCCTGCTTTAATACTAATAAATGCTACAAAAATGCTACTGTATGTTAGCTGAAAATAAGGCATAGTTGAACGTTACATCATGATTATGTGGTAAAGACAGGCATGCTCTTTTTTCTTTTTCAATCATAGTGACATTGTCAGTCATGAGTCTGTGATATTATGTATGCTGAGGGTGGCAAATAGTGTTTTTCTCTGAGTGTGTTAATAATAATAATAATAACCATAATAATATCCTGTGATGCAGCAGTTTGAAACTACATAGTTTGGTGGTTTCACATGTCTCTCAGAGGAAGCGTTTGTCAATATTAGTCAATTCTGGTCCAAAAAAAAGAAAAAGGAAGAAATTAGCAAAGTTCCAGCACTGCATGCTACGAGCCATAATGATAAAACCCTATCTAGGTTAAGAAACACGATTGACTAAAGCATAGTCAGTGGTTTCACTCTTAAAGACAATCTGTGGCATTGCATCATTAGAGCTGGTGGTTTTCGAGTGAAAACTCACTGTTGTATAAGTCGATTCCTCAGTTGATAGAGCTGTGGGTGACTGAGCTGTGGAGTAGATGTCCTGATCAGGAGGGATTGTGTGCAACATGTTGTCATAAAGAGGTTCAGAAGGGTCAGAGGGGACTATGGGTAGTTGTACAGTAGAGTAAATTGTAGAAGTTCCAGCGATGGCAGATAGTTTGCTGGTGTCTTTAATCTCCTCATATTCACAGGCATCAAGAGGAACCTGAGAGCAAAGAGGAACAGGAACAAATTTTTTTTAATAAATGTTTCAGGTGTCGACGCCCCCCCCCCCCCAAAAAAAAAAGTTGTTTTGGTTCTGAACACAGAAACATTGATGAAAACATTTACCCCTTGGTTGTTTCCTGAGTCTTGGACAGAACTACTGCCAGAAAAAGCTGTACCTGCTGATAGAAGCATATGTATTTGATTAAAAGTATATAAAGTTATTCTTATTATTCTTATTATTCTTATTACATCAATTTTAATAGCTAGTTTAATTGTAAAACTGATTGGAACCGTTGAAAAAGAAGAAGACATATCAGAAGAAACACATCTGTCAGTGGGAACTGTATACACAATCATTCACCAACACCACTTACACATTACAGGAACTTGAATTAGAGTTACTGCCATGTCACCCATATAATCCTAACCTCGCTCCAAGACATTTTCACAAGTTTGGGCCATTATAGGAGTTCCTGGGAGACCAGCCTTTCAAATGTGAAGCAGGCAGTCCGATCATGGGTCTAGAGTACTAAAGAGTACTTTAACTTTTTACCTCGATGGTATCCAAATGCTACCAGTGAAACGCTGGAATAAGAGCATTATTGTAGCAGGGGATTATATGGAAAAAGAAAGGGAGTAATTACTCTCATAACTGTATTCTGTTATTCTGACAAATCAAATCAAACCAAATCAAAAGTTTTGGTTTGACTTGAACATTTCTTGCAACAATTATTCATTGATAAAAATGTATATGCTCCTTACTTACAAACGAATACTATGTACTATTCATATTATATTGCCCTTGATATAAACTGCTTTTTGGCTCCAGGAAGGTGCAAAGACTGATGGGTAATGTAGTTGAACTGAGCATTTTTGCCCTTCCAGTCTGAAGTCATAATTAACATTGCTGAATATACTGGGCAGGTAACCACTAGCCAATCAGAACATAGCTTCTCTATCTCACATTCACCACAATGCGGATTGTACACACCTAGTTCCATACTCTGGTTCCAGTCTCTCTTTCTCTCTCTCACAGTCCACACTCATCAACTTACTCGACACAAACCGCCCAAGCTCAAGACTGAATGAGTGGGCGTTGTGAGGCACCAATGCTACTGATCATGAACCACTCTCACCAAATGGATGTGTTATACATGTAAGCATGCTCTGTGTGTGTTAATACCTTGCATCTTGCATCTCTTTTGTAGAGTCAATGTAAGGAATATGATTCCAGTCAGAAGCAGCAGCAGTATTACAGACACAGTGATCACAGTGGAAGCTGGAAATCCTGGAACAGAAACAGACAGACAGACTACATGCTTCATTCTGAAGAGATCAGATTCATGAAAATCATGGAGATTAGATCATGGGTGTGATGAGCATCTGAGCAGAATCACCTGCTGGAGGAGGACCTGGAGTATAGGATGAATTGTGGTTATTGGTAAGAAGTAGTGGTGATGATGATAATGATGGTGGTGATGATGATGATGATGATGGTGGTGGTGGTGGTGGTGATGATAATGATGAAGGTGAAGACGGTTGTGTTGGCTTTGAGCTGGTAACTGGGGCACTCGGCTCTAAAGCAGTGAAAGTTTATTTAAATGACGTTAAGTGAGAGAACCTCAATATTTTCAAACACTCTGCTGTACGGACATCTAGAGGAAGTTCAGGAATTCAAATTCAAATTCAAATTTTATTTGTCACATACACAATCTTACACAGTACGATATGCAGTGAAATGCTTAGGCAACTGCCCTGACCTAAGAGAATAAAATTAAATAAAATATAAAATATAGAATATAAAATGTAAAATGTAAGAATATAAAAATATAAAATGTAAGTAAGTAAAAAATTGAAAAAAATTGAAAAAATTGAAATTGCACAAGTTATTGATGTGCTTGTGGTAATACTTCTGCTACTGTATCTCACAGGAAGTGTTTTTACTGAAGCAAAAATACACACATGCACAGAAACCGAGAGCCTAATATAAATCTGTTCATCGCAACATTTAGACCGAAAGGACAGAACTCAGAAGATTAACATAATACTCCCTTCAAATCCATGTGGTAACAATGTGATAAATAAATCTGCTCTATTTCTCCTGCCATTATTGTTATATTCACTAACTGTCCAATAATATCAAACTGTCATGGTTAGGATGTGCACTGATTCATACAAAGCCGGTGTAACGTCAACATTATTTAATGCAGTGTGTCTCTGTGTCCTCCCCCCATGTATATCAATTCCACACCATTGATAGGGTCTGAATAAGTATTTCCTGCTCACCTTCCTTTACCTTCAGTTCCACCGGTGTGTAAATGTCTGTCCCATAACTTATATCAACTCCACAGTGGTACGTCCCAGCATCCTGTACAGTGAGCTCTCTTATCATCACCCTGAACTCTGCTGATTTGGTGTCATCATACAGTGAGAATCTTCCTGAATTTATACACTTGTTTTTAGCTTCTGTCTTTATTTGGTCAGAACAGCCTGGTGGTGAACCCTTACAGAAATATTTCTTGTTTTGTGTGTATTCTGTATGATACTCGCACTTGATAAGGACTCCTCCTCCTGAATATCCTGTTACTTCCATGGAATCTCCTCCATCTAACAAAACACCAAACATCCATCTGAGCGAAACCTTCCTTCATGTAACACTGCTGCTGAGAGTGAGGATTATTCTGAAGTGCATTTCTTTACCTGAGATCAGACAGAGGGTGAAGATGAGGAGGATCTTCATCCTGAGTTCACACTCACACATCTCCACACCGACTCCACTTCAGAAAGATATTAAAGCTCCTGTTCTGTTACACACTGTTACTGTCTCTGTCCTGCTCTGTGAGGGTATGTTGCCATTGTGTTTTTGTCTGCATCTTAATCAGTTAAGCGATGCATTAACCACTTCCCTTTCTGACTGAGTAAGAAACAGCTGCACATCTTGTAATCTGGGTATTTCTGTAGCGCTGAGCCAGGGCCCCTGCTTCAGAGCAGCTGGTACAGGACTCTGCACTTCCTTAATCAAATGCCAGGTGGATTGTTTTACACAACTTTAGGGTTGTGATGCAAAGAAAACTATGTTAATTAGTTGTTTTCAACTTGTTAATTTAGACTTTTCCCCCAAAAAAGTTATAGCTGGTTAGCAAGAGAATGGTGGGAATAACAAACCACTATGTAGTTAGCTTATTAGCTTTTATTTTCTATTATTATTATATAATATATTTCTTTCATATTAGCCAACAATTATTTCTCAGCTACTGAACACAACCCTCTCCTTCTGTCCAGGCCTTGAATCAGCACGAGGATTCCCTGCATCCAGTAGCTGGGTTTGGACACTGGCTGAGATTCAAACCCGCACCCTTCTACATGGTGGATGAGAAACCACCCACTGAGCCCCCTATACTATACCCTGTGCCTGAGGAAAACTTAGATGTAAGTAAAATATTCAGTCCTACTGTATGTATACTTAGATTAATATCAGGGAACTCAGAAAGAAGTGTTAGTGAACACAGTAATAATAATCCATAATCAATAACTGTTGGGTCTCTTTACACTCGTACACTCCAGCTAAGGCACTCAAGTGAAAGCCAGTCATGCCCTGATCCCTGAAAACAGATGTGACATAGGGTGTCAAAGGGGACTCTATTTATCTACCAGTAATACAGCTCACAGATATCTCTGGTTTCCTGGTGCATGCAGTCATACACCCCATCCTGTGCCCAAAGTCTCCTGGGATAGACTCCAGGCCCCCGATACTGTACAGGATAAACGCTATAGAAGATAAACGAATTAATGAAATGAATGTTACTGGATTAGTAGATTATTAAATTAATATGAACTACACAAATTATTAGAAATTAATTTATTGTGTATTTGCTGGCAACAACCTCAAAACATATCAGTGTCAAATAAATACATTAGCAAGTTTACATAATTGAACAAATAAAAAAAAGAAAAATTTTAAATGCCACAAAAGTATCATATGCACTTTGAACAATTAAGCACATTTTTCCGTTTAATTTTTCATTTAATTTTATGCAACCCCATCTTAGCATGTCGCAAGGCTGTGGATCAGTATTTAAATGTCTTGAGCTGTAGAAAGCCATGTACTGTATGTAAATAAAAGGAGCACTAGTATTGTGATATCAATCTTCAATCAGAGTGTTAAGTGATACCTTGTGATTAAGTGGGATAAAATGGGAGCAGGTCCGATTTGTTGCGTCTGAGCTGTTGAACACGGTTGATCTCACAGGAATGCCCACATGAATGCAACATCACGTACACTGAGAGGAAATAACATCTGTGCAGAAATTGCTTCATAACAAAACCACAGGGTTCAACCACAGAACAATATACTGATCTTTAACTCTAACGTTGCATTGCTGTGTCTAGTGACATTACTGAGCTGCTGTAAAGAGTGCAAACAGCATTTTAGCCTCCTCGTTATTGATTGAGACTGTTCTGGCTCTTATCGCCGTTAACTTATTTATGTTATGTGTGTACTATAGAAATCAGATAAGCTAATACATTGAAACTAGAGTTCATGATTTGATTTACATGCAATATTCTCTTTGAGGATCAGAAAGACAAGGTATTTACCAAAGAATTTTTGCCAAAGATGAAAATTCGATAAATTTTTACCGTATTGGCCATAGTGCAAACGTAACTTGTGTGAATTTATAACTGACTTGATATGACGGGTCACATATGAGGAAACTTGCCTCCAGCTCTGCTCAGTTTATTGGTAGGGCAGGGCTCGGCTCAGGAGTAGCTCAATTACACAGAAATGGTGCGTTCAGGAAAGGGGTTAAACAGATTGAGTTTGAGGTGTAAAAATTGCATTATCGGAGGTGGTATTTCAGCTGGAGCATCACATACACTTTGGGTGGATCTCTGAGACCTGTCATGACTTGTTAAAAATAGTAAAATATAGAACCAATAAGGTTCACACATCATCAACAATAGTGCAGAAATGGTATACACACTTATGGCTTTGGGCTTTCGCATTCATGAGAAGAAGCAAGATTTGTTTCCAAATGGTGGCACTAAACCACTAATATAACAATTGAGACAGAATTCTTCCCTTCATCTTTTCAGGCACATTGGGTGGAGGAAAAAACATGGAAGAAATCATGTTCTAGCACCACATGCTTGAAGCGCTAATGATGAGAAAAGACTCTTATGAATAAACATGAGGAACTGTATCAGGTATCATATGACACCACTTACTACTTAATGTGTTGAATTGCATTATTAGAGCTTTACAGCAGATTTCCTAGCAGAGAGACCTGTTGGTAACTAAGCTGTGCACTAGATATCCTGATCCAAGGCAATCCTGGGAGGTGGCGGTGTAGAATAAACAGTAGAGTCACATGGGCTTGTGGATAACACAGTGTTTGCATAAATAGTTTGAGAAGGGTCAGAGGGGCTTGTGGGTGATTGGACAACAGAGTAAACTGTAGAAAGTCCAGCATTTGGGACAGACCGGTGCATGGTGTTTTTATCTTCCTCGTACTCAAAGAGCTCAAGAGAAATCTGAGAGTAAAAACGAAAAATAAACCAAAAATGTCGATGTTTTACCCGCTTTTCTTGTAAAATATGTTTTGATACTAAACACACACAAAAAAATAATAAATATAATTACCCTGTTGTCATTTGCTGAGCTTTGGAAAATTGTTCTGCCAGCCGAAGCTTTACCTGCTGAAAACAACAGTTATGTCATTATTTTTAGTTTTAGCTGAGTTTGGAATCAGGAACCTGCTGCACCACTTGATCATGAACCAGAATGTGTTAAAGATTTGAAAATGTGTCAGGTTTGTCCAATTGTACCTTGCGTTTTATGCTTTTTTTGTAGAATCACAAGAAAGAATAAGATTGCAATCAGAAGCAGCAGCAGAATTACAGACACAGGGATCACAACTGGAAATCCTGGAAGAGAAACAGACACTTGATCATTCATTAGGAATCAAATCAAAGATCATGTAGTTAGATTATGAGTGTGATGTGTGTCTGAGCAGAATCACCTGTTGCAGGAGAAACTGATGTAAACCGAGATGATGATGAAGTAGAAGTAAAAGCAGAAGAAGAAGACGATGATGATGGTGATGATGAAGCTTGCATTGGTTTCAAGGTTGAAACTGGGACATATGGCTCTAAAGCAGTGAAAGTTTAGTTAGATAATGAATGACTGATAACAGATGTAACAATACAGGGTACATTTACTTTGTTAAAAAAACATAATTATTGACTGAAGCAAAAAATATTTTTGTACTGGCATTATTGTTATATATGACACACTAGGTATTGGTATGAATGTGCACTAAGAATAGTTAATGTAGTGTTTCTCCAGTGAACAGACTTTAAGTCTAAAAAGTCTCCTTTGTATCATTTAGGATATACGTCTATGTAATTCCATGTCAAATAAATGATCTGTTTCTTCTGCTATTATTGTTATATTCACTAACTGCCAGTAATACCGCAGGCTAGTCGTGGTAGGATGTCACATGGTAGAAGCATCACACAAAGTCTCTGTAATGTCAGAATATTTAATGCAGTGTGTCTCTGTGTCTCTACAAACTCACCAGTAACTGTCAGGTTGATCTGTGTGAAATAAACCTTGTATCCATCATCAGATTCCCAGGCTGCTTCAGCTCCACACCAGTATTCACCAGAGTCTCGCTCAGTCACATTTCTAATACTCACACTCAAGATTTGTCTTTCTCTGTCATCATACAGGGAGAATTTTCCCATGTTTACATGTTTTCCTTTTTCATTAAAAGATGAATGATAAGAACAAGCAGAATCCTGTGGCCCCATCTTGCAGAGAAACTTGGTCTTATTTGTGAGGGATTCTGGGTATCTACAGCTGATGTTCAAATCTCCTCCTACATGGGCACTCTCATTGATGGACTTCTCATAGGACAGATCTGCAAATCACAACCAACCAGGTCTGTGTGTGTTTGAGAGTATGCTCTAGCTCTTAACACTGTTAAACAGCACCGAGTAATCCTGCATTTCTCTTGTCCTGACTTAGAGATAAAATATTTTTTTTATTCTGAATGTTTCACTCCATATTATTAAACACTCTGCTTCTATAAATTGAAGTAGAGATGCTTCTCTAGATTAAAATCTAGACCCATTGCTATGAGGTGGAGGGAAATAAATGTGAGTGTGAACCACTTATTAACACTCCAAATAGGCAGACAAACTTGTGGTCCAAACCAGTAAAGGCTGACGCATAGAGCTCATGGGCCTCTAGATCCGAGTGGCCTTATGCTTTTTTTCAAGTTATTTAATAAAATTTTTATTTTTGTAACAATTTATCATTTTTAATTGGTGTACATTTAATTCAAAACAAGCAGCATTCTTTTCAAACAACACCGTCATGGATCAATAAAACTGAGTAAAGCTAGACTAGTGGAACAAAGGACAAAAAAAAACAAAAATAAAGAGATGGCAGCATTGACTGATGTGTCACTGATTTCGACATACAGTGGAACCTTGGATTACGAACATAATTCATTCCAGAAGCGGACTCTCGAACCAAATCGTATTTTCCCATAAGAAATAATGGAAACTCAAATTATTTGTTCCACAGGCCAAAAAAATAAATACTAAAAAATAATGAATTCAAAATATAAGTAGAAATATAAAAAATTAACCTGCACTTTACCTTAAAAAAAAAAAAAAACAGAGCAGTGTTTCTGTGTAGATCAGAGAGAGAGAGAGAGAGAGAGTGTGTGTGTGTGTGTGTGTGTGTGTGTGTGTGTGAAGGTGAGAGGTGGAAGGGTGTGTGAGAAGAGGCACTATGTCCAATGACGAGCGCACACACACACACACACACAAATGCAGTGCCGGCTGAGACAGAGAGAAAGAAAATTGATCTTTAACCTTTCTAATGAGACTTGCTTTTGCTTTACACGCACGCACACGTGTGTTATAATAAACAGTACACACGCACTGTACGCACACGCATACAAACACAAAATAAAATATGTTTTACGCACACACACATGGCCACAGTGTTATAATACACAGTGCACTGATGTTGATTATACCAATAAGAGACGAGCACTAAGACCCAGCAGGGAGACGGTTTACCCACAATTCCTGCAGCGCAAGAGAGAGAAAAACCATTGGCTCAGTTGTGATCATGTGACGCTCAGTGTCAAAACAAGAATGCGTGATACATGACACTCGGTACTCATAAACCAAGGCCTGTTTGTTTTTCAAGTCAAAATTTATAAAAAATATTTGATCGTCTTGCGGAACACTCGCAAACCGCGTTACTCGCAATCCAAGGTTCCACTGTATTTCAAACCAGGAGATGTTGTGGAAAGCCGAGTGTGTGGCTTTTGAACTGCAAAATCATATTTAGTCAACACAAACTGCTGAGTAAACTTTAAATATAATGCATAAAGATCAGAACAGGCTTAGAGAAGTCATGATTGTGCACAAATAAATAATTATGATATTTATACAAAGTGGTTAGGCTTTTGTAACCATAGGGATACATATAATATCTCCAATGTAAAAAAAAATTTTTTTTAATTTGTAATGGAAGGGACATTATGCCACAATCATGACACATGAAAATCTTGACACTTTTTCTTAATTAAAATGCCTGAATAAATATTTCCTACTCACCTTCTTTTACCTTCAGTTCCACCGGTGTGTAACTGTCTCTCCAAGAATCGTATATCAACTCCACAGTGGTACGTCCCAGCATCCTGTACAGTGAGCTCTCTGATCATCACCCTGAACTCTGCTGATTCGGTGTCATCATACAGTGAGAATCTCCCTGCATTTATCCACCTGTTTTTAGCTTCTGTCTTTATTTGATCAGAACAGACTAGCATTGAATCCTTACAGAAATATTTATTGTTTTGTGTGTATTCTGTATGATACTTGCACTTGATAAGGACTCCTCCTCCTGAATATCCTGTTACTTCCTTGGAATCTCCTCCATCTAACAAAACACCAAACATCCATCTGAGCAAAACCTTCCTTCATGTAACACTGCTGCTGAGAGTGAGGATTATTCTGACGTGCATTTCTTTACCTGAGATCAGACAGAGGGTGAAGATGAGGAGGATCTTCATCCTGAGTTCACACTCACACATCTCCACACCGACTCCACTTCAGAAAGATATTAAAGCTCTGTTCTGTTACACACTGGTACTGTCTCTGTCCTGCTCTGTGAGTGTGCTCTGTGTCTTCATCTGTGTCTTGACCAAAAATAAAACAGAGGCCACTTCCTCTTCTAGTTGTGTGAGGAAGAGCTTCTCAGCAAGTCTATGTGTGAATTATAAGTGTGAAATATGCACATAAGCACAATACAAAAGTAGTAAATAACCTTAATTGTTTCAGGTAAGATTGTTTTGTCACAGTTATCACCTTAAAACATATAAAAACAAAACAAAAACATCATGTGGGATAGGTGCTGCTGTGGACTTGGAGTGATGCAGACACTCATTAGTTCAGAAGGGAAATTCCTACCAACAGGTTTTGTACCTGAGCCTCCAGTAATGAAAGTGGACTCCATATAACACCTCTCCTGTTATAGACTTCCACCCCCCACCCTAACCCACAGCAACCTGCAAAACTATTCCTGCTATCTGATATCACCTAAATGGGGAAGGGTTCCCTGTTGAGTCTGGTTACTCTAAAGGTTTCTTCCTAGGTTTTTGCCACCACCATTTTGGCTTGCTCATAAGAAACAATCTGATTGTTTAGATTAATGCATATTTTCTCACAAACATATTTTCTTCAAACTACATTTACTACAACTACAAACAACATTTCAAATTTATTTCTGTAACGCTGCTTTGTGACAATGACCACTGTTAAAGGCGCTATATAAATGATAAAACATGTTTCTTCTGCTTACACACAATAATAGTTACTTACCTTTTTTTTTTTTTTACATTCAGCTTCCCTATAGTGGAAATCTCTGTTTCATCAGACACATCAACAGGACACATACATGTTCCAGTCTGCTCATCAGCTCTCTAATAAACAAACTGAAGTTTCTACACTTCTGTTGTTGTCAAGTGAGAATCTGCCATCATGTGACCATTCACTGTTTTGATTCTACTTTGTTTAAATCTGTCTGTAAGATCAGAGTTGATGTGCATTTGAGGATGAGTCCAACTCCTGTATGCACACGTGGACAAAATTGTTGGTACCCTTCGGTCAATGAAAGAAAAACTCACAATGGTCACAGAAATAACTTTAATCTGACAAAAGTAATAATAAATACGAATTCTATGAATGTTAACCAATGAAAGTCAGACATTGCTTTTCAACCATGCTTCAACAGAATTATTTAAAAAAATGAACTCATGGAACAGGCCTGGACAAAAATGATGGTACCCCTAACTTAATAGTTTGTCGCACAACCTTTTGAGGCAATCACTGCAATCAAACGATTCCTGTAACTGTCAATGAGACTTCTGCACCTCTCTGCAGGTATTTTGGCCCACTCCTCATGAGCAAGCTGCTCCAGTTGTTTCCGGTTTGAAGGGTGCCTTTTCCAGACAGCATGTTTCAGCTCCTTCCGAAGATGCTCAATAGGATTGAGGTCAGGGCTCATAGAAGGCCACTTTAGAATAGTCCAATGTTTTCCTCTTAGCCATTCTTGGGTGTTTTTAGCTGTGTGTTTTGGGTCATTGTCCTGTTGCAAGACCCATGACCTGCGACTGAGACCCAGCTTTCTGACACTGGCCAGCACATTTCTCTCTAGAATCCCTTGATAGTCTTGAGATTTCATTGTACCCTGCACAGATTCAAGACACCCTGTGCCAGATGCAGCAAAGCAGCCCCAGAACATAACAGAGCCTCCTCCATGTATCACAGTAGGGACAGTGTTCTTTTCTTGATATGCTTCATTTTTCCGTCTGTGAACATAGAGCTGATGTGCCTTGGCAAAAAGTTAAATTTTTGTCTCATCTGTCCATAGGACATTCTCCCAGAAGCTTTGTGGCTTGTCAACATGTAGTTTGGCATATTCCAGTCTGGCTTTTTTATGATTTGTTTTCAACAATGGTGTCCTCCTTGGTCGTCTCCCATGTAGTCCACTTTGGCTCAAACAACGACGGATGGTGCGCTCTGACACTGATGTTCCTTGAGCATGAAGTTCACCTTGGATCTCTTTAGAAGTCTTTCTGGGCTCTTTTGTTACCATTCGGATTATCCGTCTCTTTGATTTGTCATCAATTTTCCTCCTGCGGCCACATCCAGGGAGGTTGGCTACAGTCCCATGGATCTTAAATTTCTGAATAATATGTGCAACTGTAGTCACAGGAACATCTAGCTGCTTGGAGATGGTCTTATAGCCTTTACCTTTAACATGCTTGTCTATAATTTTCTTTAGAATCTCCTGAGACAACTCTTTCCTTCGCTTCCTCTGGTCCATGTTGAGTGTGGTACATACCATGTCACCAAACAACACAGTGACTACCTGGAGCCCTATATATAGGCCCACTGACTGATTACAAGATTGTAGACACCTGTGATGCTAATTAGTGGACACACCTTGAATTAACATGTCCCTTTGGTCACATTATTTTCAGTATTTTCTAGGGGTACCATCATTTTTGTCCAGGCCTGTTCCATGAGTTTATGGTTTTAAATAATTCTGTTGAAGCATGGTTGAAAAGCAATGTCTGACTTTCATTGGTTAACATTCATAGAATTCTTATTTATTATTACTTTTGTCAGATGAAAGTTATTTATGTGACCATTGTGAGTTTTTCTTTCATTGACCGAAGGGTACCAACAATTTTGTCCACGTGTGTATGCATTGATTATCTAGAAACCAAGGGCCCTGTTAAAACATATTAAAAGCAAACAGTTTAAGTTACTGACTGGTTACAGAAAACTAGTATAATCAATTAAATTAAATTTTATTTATATAGCGCTTTTAACAATAGTCATTGTCTCAAAGCATCTTCACAAAGATGATTATAATCTGGACTTGATTAGACTGCATTTGTTACCAGATCAAAGGTGGCTTTGGGTGAGAGTGAAATCCAAACACATTACCTTAATGTTAATTAGAATTTTGGCACATTTCCTATATTAAATAATTTCCCCCCATAAGCAGTAACTGTATTATATCCTGATTAATTAAGACTTATCCTTTTTCAGAGATTTTAGGAACGGAAGGCTGAGGAAGGCACAGCTTTCACCACCGATTTTAACCATCTTCTATAGAGGGACTATCGAGAGCATCCTGAGCAGCTGCATCACTGTCTGGTTTGGGAATTGTGTCATCTCGGCCTACAAGACCTTACAGCGGATAGTGAGTACATGCTGAGAAGACCATAGCGGCCTCTCTTCCCTCTATCACAGACATCGACACCACAAAGGAAAGGGAAAAAATATTATCCTTAGATTTTCTTTAAATGGATAAAAGATCTAAATGAAAACATGAAGTCTCTTAACACATTTATTGCATAAGGTAATATAGTAAAAATTCAATTATTTGTGTATTTTCCACATCTCTCTATTACACAAGACCTTTGGGGAGATAAATAGAATGCAATAGTTGCAGACACACCTTCATTTACTGACAGTTCCACTGGTGTGTAAATGTCTGTCCCATAACTTATATAAACTCCACAGTGGTACGTCCCAGTGTCCTGTACAGTGAGCTCTTTGATCATCACCCTGTGAGAATCTTCTTGAATCTCTCCTCAGGTTTTTAGTAACTGTCCTTATTTTGTCAGAACAGCCTGGCCATGAACCCTTACATGAATATTCATTGTTTTGTGTGTATTTTTCATACTTGCACATGATAAAGACTCTTCCTCCTGAATATTCTGTTACTCCCTTGGAATCTTTCCTTCCACATGTTTAAAAAGACAACATTGGGTGTAACAAACCAGTGCTAAGTAGTAAATAGTTAATTAGCTTTTTACAGCATAATTCCAGATGCTTGCTTGTATATCAACACACTCATATATCAAAGTAAACTTCCTCCATAAGAAATAATGCAAACTCAGATGATTTGTTCCACACCCCAAAATATTCATAAAAAATAATTCATACAAAATGTATAGTAAAAAAGAAAACACACACACACACACACACACACACACACACACACACACACACACACACACACACACACACACACACACACGCACACACACACAGTTGGGAAGACTGTATGAATGCACTGATTGCTATACGGTTCTATATCACCTTAAAGAACAGGTTATCCACTTGATATCCAAAGAATAGGGCAGGAGTAAAGAAGCCAACGAGGTTAAATTAAATCAAATATCTTTATATTAAAGTTGAAAGGTGTAAACATAAATAATCACAATACAAAATAAAACAGCGTAGGCCCACGTAATAATAAGTAAATTAACAGATAAGTATGGCAATAATCACAGTGCTGTGAAGGTGCAATTGGGATAAATCCCAATAGTTTCAGGGTGTCCACTTTAGGAAAGGAAGGTGCAGTTAGCAGTCGGTCCTCAGATGCGATGCCATCCACCAGGCATGCAACATCGGCCAGTCTTTATTTATATATATATATATATATATATATATATATATATATATATATATATATATATATATATATATATATATAGATATATATATATATATATATATATATATATATATATATAAACATGTATGAGTGTATGATAATGCCATAGGTGAGTGTAAGTGTGCGTGTGTGAGTGTAAGCGTGCATGTATATGAGTGTAAAGGTGTGTGAGTATATGAGTGTGAAGATGTGTGGTTCTATAATAAATAAAGAGAGAGCTTAATTAGTTCTCAAACTATTCATGAAGAGAAACTGCGGCATCATTAGCGCTGCACGTGAACGTACACGTCAATCATCGTGAACACATGCTGTTCTAATTACAAAGAAAACTGGATATGCATATAATCAATGCACGAAACTACAAAGTATATATAACCGAATAACCGAAGTAAATAATGAACTATAAACACATACTTTCGGCAATGACGCACATCATAAAATTCGGTCGGTTTCAAATTACACCACAACTACCACCCATACGATCAGACTCGGTCAGACTGCTCGCTCTGTGAGTACAGTAGGCGCAATCTCCGCAATTCGCTTCTTATAATCCTCTAAAAACTCAGTAACTGAGCATCAAAACGCGCACATGCCTGAAGAATCATTGGCTCAGTTGTGATCACGTGGTGCTCGGTGTCAAAACAAGAAGTGCATCTATGCCACATGATATTCAATGATATTTCGTACTATTATGTCAAGACTCGCTAATTTAGCAAGTCAAAATTTATTAACAAATTTTGCTTGTCTTGTGGAACGCTCGCGAACTGGGTTACTCGCAATCCAAGGTTTTACTGTATTTGTTATTTTTATTATATTGTAGATTTATTTTATTTTTATCAGCAAGCGGACAATTTTACTGAACTACTGAACATGAACTGATGCAAACCTCCGCTTTTGTCCAGGCTTGGGGCTGGCATTAAGGATTCGCTGTATCCAGTAGCTGGGTTTGGACACTGGCTGAGTTTCAACTCGTGCCTTCTGCATGGGGATTAGAAACCACCCACTGAGCCCCCTATGCTCTGTGTATGAGGACAACCTATACATAAGTGATAGTCAAGGTGTAAAGGAGGATTTCTATTTATCTGCCAGTTATGCAGCTCACAGATAACTTGAGTTTTCTCCTCAGCGAAATAATTGTTTTTAAATTGTGTTACTAAATACTAAAAAATGGGTAAAAGTGATGGGTTCCTTTTTGGGTCTGGAGACTTCCACATGTTGTTAAGGGACTTTCTTTCCACAGGTACCTTTCACTTGTTCAGTAAGGATCAAAATCTAAATCTTTGTAAAGATCTTGTCCCAAAATGTCTTTAATTAAAAATATTTAAAAAGATTTGACGAAACAATTTCCACAAAGGGTGATAGTGAACAGTAACACTATTGGGACATTAAACTCTAACTATTATCATTCCACATCAGAGGTGCTCGACAATTATTAAGTACACTACTTGCTGGTCGCATCAGCAGTCAAAGTAGGCCGGTACAGTCTGCAGTATTGAAGAGAGAGCAGCTGCCTGCCAAAATGCACATTCAAACAAAGTCACAGACAAATTTTTTGTCTTTTCTCTACTTTATTATTACTTTTAAAGTTTTCTGAATTACCTCAGTTTTTTTTTTATTTAAGTCTAAAATGAGCTGCAAAGCTTACTAGGGTCTAACACAAGGCTGAATCCCAAGTCCCTCTCTAACCCTGATCAAGGAGACTACTTCGTGCATGGAACAAGGCTTTTACTGCTTTTTCCTTTTACTGCTATTTGGGATTCAACTCCCAAACCCAAACATTTACAGAGCTTATAGTCTAAAGTTTAATAAGTGAAAACAAATAGACAATAAAAAAATAATAAAAACTGGTTATTCAGCAAAAAAACTTGTTAAATAAAAAAATTGTTGATAATTGCAGTTTGTGAAACTGTTGTATAAAAGCAATAAGTCACTAGAGGTCATGCTATTGTGCTGGTTACCACCATGGCTATGATGTCTTTGGCACTTGGGACATCAGAGCTCTGCTGATATTCAGTACAACATTTACAGTAGTACCTTGAGGTCTCTTTCAAGAAATCTGTCGTAACACTGGTTCAATAGGTCATCAAATGAATATGGACAACAGGTTTGTAGGATTTTTTAAATTGTGTAATATGCTGGTAAACCGCCTCAAAAGATTATTTCAGAAGCAACTTTACATGACTTAACAAATAAAAACACTAAAAAGCAATACTTTAAAGGCCACAAATGTCTCATGTTCTCTTTCTTGGATTAAGCACGTGGCTCTACAAATAAATAAAAAGAAAATACAAAATTAGTACAGGCACAAGAAGCATAACAATCTGGAAACTATAAGAAAAGACAGTACCAGATGCTTTCAAATCATTGCACTAATTCCACACTCTTTTTTTTTTTTACAACTTCAACATGTTTCATTTTTTGCAACTCCATATTCGCATGTCGCAAGGCTGTGGATTAGTATTTAAATGTCTTGAAAAGCCATGTGGAGCACTGGTATCGTGATGTCAGTTCTTAGACAGAGCGTCCGGCGATACATTGTGATTATATAAAATAGGAGCAGGCCCAATTTGTTGTCACTCTGAGCTTTTGAACACGGAACTTCTTTGTCTGGCCAACATGAATGCAACATCATGTACAAAGAGGGGAAATAACATCTGTGCAGAAATGACTTAAAAGCGCCCCACAGGGTTCAGCCCCAGAACAATCTACTGATCTTTAACAGTGTGTGACTCTTCATCCTCGTAGGGCTGCTTTCAGGGGAGCAAACAGGTGAAAGTCTTATGGAGCGAGATCAGTACTATAGGGAGCATGCTTTAACACCTCAAAACAAAGTTTTTTCCAAAATGTCAACATTGTGGGCAGAAGTGTGCGGACATGCAAGATCATGACAAACTTGGATAGCAGTCCTCTGTGTTTAAGCCGACGTTTAGGCTTCAGCTCTTCAATAAGTGTCTCAATGTAACAAGCACAGTTAATTTTTGAACTTTATTCCTGATAATGTTCCAATATTGGCCACTGAGAATCCCAGAAAACTGTAAGCATCAATTTTCCAGCTGAAGGTTGACTTGAACTTTTTTTAGGCTGGCGATTGAGAATGTTTCCGTTCCATACTCTGCCGTTTACTCTCAGACTCGTAGCGATGAATCCATGTCTCATTACCAGTAATGATTCTCTTGAAGAAATTTTCCCTTCCTTTAGAGCATTGGTTCAAATGTTGACATCCTGACACTTCTGTTTAATTTACAATTACATTTAGCCAATCAGCAGGTGCTCTTATCCAGAGCAACGTACAAAAGTAAGTTTCTGTCATTGGATACTGTATATCTTTACAGTGGGTTCATACAGTACAGAAGTAGCCACTTAAAACCAACTGAAGGCCTGTTGAAGCCGCATTTATTCATTTACAAAGTGCCACCACGAGATGGCGCTTTGTTCTCAAGAACAGATGAACACAAGTTGCAATCAGATGATTTTAACACACCACTGCCGGACTGACACTATGAAACTACAGAGATGATGATGTCAGTTTAATGCACTCTTTATTGGGGTTCAGTGGTGACTTTTTTTTTTTTTAAATAAAATTTGTTTGGGATAGTTTACAGTTTATTTCCCAGTTTAGTTTTCTTTTATCGGCCGTTTTGAAAATCACTGGCAGCACCAGCGGCGGTCAGATATGACTTTATATATATATATATATATAATTTAATAATCTGTTTACCCAGTCTGGAGTTGAAGTTGCAGCTTACTGTCAAACTCACAATGTGAAGGAATATTCTTTCCTTCTAAAAGACTGTAAAGCTTTATATAAATACTATAACAATAATATAAATGTCTCTATTACAACAGCTGCACTAAACGAGAAACTGATGAATATACCGTTTTGTGAGCTTTCTTATAAGAAGAGTGTTTGTGCTCTCTGAAAATGCCTTTAGAATCTGACTGAGTGTTGTCTAGATTTAGATACATTCAGCATTTATTTATTTTTTGGGCAAGAGTTCATTTGCAGGTTATTTCTCTGACTGGAATTTAACGTGAGGCAGAACACGAGAGACACAAGCTGAGGCTAGATTTACAGGAGCTAGCAAGCTAAACACTCATAACCATACTGAGTCACGTACTATACTTTAAGTACCTTCAGTCAAACCTTTCGAGCAGAGAGATAATCCAAATACTTTACCTAAGAAACAGAAAGATCTTTAGTTGTCATTTAAAATTATATATATATATATATATATATTTCTTTAGTGAGTTCTTCAGCACCAGATACTGTACACACTCAGGCCATTAAAAAAAAAAAAAAAAAAAAAAAAATTCACTTTGCTGCATCTTTTCAGGTTTTTCAAATCACTAATGATGAGAGACTAGCCGCATGAATACACATGAGGAACTGTCCCATGTACTGTATCACATGAGACTTACTACTTAATGAGAATGTGTTGTAACTAAGCTGTGCAGTAAACATCCTGATCCGCGGCGATTCTGGGAGGTGGCGGTGTAGAATAAACAGTAGAGTCACAGGGGCTTGTTGGTAACTCAGTGTTTGCATAAATAGTTTGAGAAGGATCAGAGGGGCTTGTGGGTGATTGAACAGCAGAGTAAACTGTGGAAGGTCCAGCATTTGGTCCAGCATTAAAATCCTCATACTCACAGACCTCAGAAGAAAACATAAAAAGAAACATAAACCAAAAAAGGTCAACGTTTTACACTTTTTTTTCTTGTAAAATACCTTAAAGTTTGATACCAAACACATAGACAATATAATAAATATAATTACCCCTGGGTCATTTCCTGAGCTTTGGACAATTATTCTGGCAGTTGAAGCGTTACCTGCTGAAAACAACAGTTGAGGCGTCAATAAACATTGTAAATGGTGTGATTTTGTTGTTGTTGTTGTTGTTGTGTATTTAGTTAAGTTTTGGAATCATAAACCAGAACTCAAGATTGATTCAAGAGTGTGTGATATGATTGATTAAATTCATTTCCTTCTGTCACAGATTCACCGCGGTGAAAGGGTGGGGCTGGTAAAATTAGCAGGGCTGGCATGATATCATTAGCTAAAGACCCCAGAGTGTCAGCACTGTTTAAAAGGGAGTCATGGGGCTTAGATTCGAGTTTCCCACCACCATTCACCAGCTTGCCGAGGGACAGTTCCTGGAGGATGGCTCTATCTGCCCCGGCACTTTCGCTTTTGTTTGTTTGGAGGAGGATTGGTGCTGCAGCACCAGAGAGTGACAACCACATAAGACCTTCCTAATGTTTGTGTGTCCGTGGTGCGTCCCAAGACAAAGATCTTAAAGCTCCTTACTCACAAATTAATATTATGTAGTATTAATATTATATTGTCCTTGATAATAAAGAATGATGCACAGAATTATTGCTAGGAATAAACCTCTTTTTGGCTGCGGCAAATAATAAGTAGTAATAAGCAGGTAACCACTAGCCAATCAGAACGCATCTTGTCTGTCTTACATTCACCATATTAAAGATAGCTCAAGACTCAAGACTGAATGAGTGGGCGTTGTGAGGCACCAATGCTACTGATCATGACCCATTCTCACAAAATGAATGTGTTAAACATTTAAGCATGCTCTGTGTGTATTAATACCTTGCATCTTGCATCTCTTTAGTAGAGCCAAAGTAAGGAATGTGACACCAATCAGAAGCAGCAGCAGAATTACGGCCACAGGGATCGCAGTGGAAACCGGAAACCCTGGAACATAAACAGACAGACGGTCACTTTAACCGGCTCATAAGAGATCAGATTCGTGAAAATCATAGAGTGTTTTTGGGTGTGAGCAGAATCACCTGCTGGAGGAGGACCTGGAGTAGGCCAGGATTTGTTTTTATTGGTGAGAACCAGTGTTGTGGATGATGATGACAATGATGACGAGGTTAATGAAGAACGATGTGTTGGCTTTGAGCTTGAAACTGGAGCACGCGTCTCTAAAGCAGTGAAAGTTTATTTAGATGACATTGTGTATGACTGATAGCAGAACAGACACAGCATAATACAGGGAACGTTTAGTATGCATGCAACTTCACAAATATTAACTGCTATCAAAGCTGAGAAAAACTAAATTCTTTTTAAACAAATCTGCTCTATTTCTCCTGCTATTTTTGTTATATGAACTAAATTCTAAAAATATCACAGCCTAGTCATGGGTAGGATGTGCACTGACTCATACAGTCCATCTGTAATGGCAGAATAGTTAATGCAGTGTGTCTCTGTGTCTCTACAAACTCACCAGTAACTGTCAGGTTGATCTGTGTGAAATAAACCTTGTATCCATCATCAGATTCCCAGGCTGCTTCAGCTCCACACCAGTATTCACCAGAGTCTCGCTCAGTCACATGTCTAACACTCACACTCAAGATTCGTCTTTCTCTGTCGTCATACAGTAGGAATTTCCCCATATTTACATATTTTCCACTTTCATTAACAGATTTTTTATAAAAACAAACTAACTCATGTAGCCTTGTATTGCACAGAAACTTGGGATTACTCCTGAGGGATTCTGGGTATTTACAGCTGATGTTCAAATTTTCTCCTACATGGACAGTCTCACTGATGGACTTCTTATAGGACGGATCTGCAAATAACAATGATCAGATCAGTTTATAATGTGTGTATGTTTCCTACCTCTGATTAAGAACATGTACTGTAGACAGTTATACTACTATAGAAGTAATGTATACAGTTTAAAATAATGACCTATAAAGCACTAAATTGTCTCGTGCCACAGTACCTGAGTGAACTGCTAGTGTTTTATGAGCCGCCTCACCCTCCCTAATCAATAGATGAAGGTATAAAACCTCATATTATAAAAACTACAGCAGGGGCAGAGCTTTTTCTTACAAAGACCCAAAGTTACGGGATAGCCTGCCAATTAATGCTCTGCACAAAAACACATTCATTTTTACACATTATGTGTCTGTGACCAAACCTAACTGTTCTCTCTCATTATCTTTTTCTCTCTCTCTCTGTGTTTGGCTACACATGCCGCTCCTGAGATGCCAGTGATCCATACCCCCTCCACACTCTGGGCCTTTCTGACTCATCCTGGTGCCCCTTTTCTGCCTGCTGTTCTTGACCTGACTTGATGACTTGTGACTGTAGCTCACATTGAAGTCCCTACAAACAGTTTTGTGCCTGAGCCTCCAATAACGAAAGAGAACTCCATATAACGTAAACAGCTCTTCTTTTGGTGGATTTGAATTTTAGTTACTGTATTATATGATAAACAAGACTTATAGAAAGTCCTTGTGCAGCAATGATTAGATGTTGATTCATACAGTTCGATTATGGTTGAGTATTGAATTTATAATGCACATCAGTATGACTAGTTTCTTAGCCTTGTATAAAGAAAATAAATTAAGTGGCTAAAAGATACAGAGCAAAAGTCTCTTAACATATTAATTACTTAACATACTGTAGTAAAAATGTACAGTTTCCATTTCTGTTAATTACACTAGACCTTCGGGTTGATGAACAGAATGCAATAGTTGGAAACTCACCTTCCTTTACCTTCAGTTCCACTTGTGTGTAACTGTCTTTTACAATACTTATATTAGCTACACAGTGGTACGTGCCATTGTCCTGTACAGTGAGCTCTCTGATCATCACCCTGAACTCTGCTGATTTGGTGTCATCATACAGTGAGAATCTTCCTGAATTTATCCACTCGTCTTTAGTATGTCTCCTTGTATTGTTAGGACAGCCTGGTGTTGAACCCTTACAGAAGTATTTATTTTCTTGCGTGTATTCTGTGTCATACTTGCACTTGATAAGGACTCCTCCTCCTGAATATCCTGTTACTGCATTGGAATCTCCTCCATCTAACAAAACACCAAACATACTGTACATCTGAGCAAAACCTTTCTTTATATAAAGTAACACTGCTGCTGAGAGTGAGGATTATTCTGAAGTGCATTTCTTTACCTGAGATCAGACAGAGGGTGAAGATGAGGAGGATCTTCATTTTGAGGTCCCACACCACCTCCACTTCAAAAAGATATTAAGGCTCTTGTTCTGTTACACACTGTCACTATCACTGTCCCGCTCTGTGAGTGTGTGTTGACGTTGTGTTTTTGTCTGCATATTAATCAGTTAAGCGATGCAGTAAACACTTCCCTTTCTGATCAAGCAAGAAACAGCTGCACATCTTGTGACCTGGGCTTTACTGTAGCACTGAGCCAGGGCCCCTGCTTTTAAACCTTCTTTGACCAAATGACCAGATTGATTTATGAACAGCTTTAATTGTGACTACTATAATTAGTTTTTTAACCTTATAATTTAGTTAGTTAAAAAGATAATGTTGGGTGTAACAAAACAGTGCCATGTAGTTAATAGTGAATCAGTATTTGTATTTGTTATTCTTATATCATAGATTTATTTTAATTTTCCCAGTTACTGGACATGAGCTGATGCATCCATCCCCTTCTGTCCAGGCTTGGAACCGGCACTAAGTATTCCCTGCATTCAGTAACTGGGTTTGGACACTGACCGAGATTCAAACCCAGGCCTTCTGCATGGTGAATGAGAAACTTATCACTGAGCCCCCTATACCCTGTGTATGAGGAGAACCTACAGTATACAGTCGTGGCCAAAAGTTTTGAGAATTACATAAATATTGGAAATTGGAAAAGTTGCTGCTTAAGTTTTTATAATAGCAATTTGCATATACTCCAGAATGTTATGAAGAGTGATCAGATGAATTGCATAGTCCTTCTTTGCCATGAAAATTAACTTAATCTGGAAAAAATGCTTTCCACTGCATTTCATTGCTGTCATTAAAGGACCTGCTGAGATCATTTCAGTAATCGTCTTGTTAACTCAGGTGAGAATGTTGACGAGCACAAGGCTGGAGATCATTATGTCAGGCTGATTGGGTTAGAATGGCAGACTTGACATGTTAAAAGGAGGTTGATACTTGAAATCATTGGTCTTTCATTGTTAACCATGGTGACCTGCAAAGAAACGCGTGCAGCCATCATTGCGTTGCATAAAATGGTTTCACAGGCAAGGATATTGTGGCTACTAAGATTGCACCTAAATCAACAATTTATAGGATCATCAAGAACTTCAAGGAAAGAGGTTCAATTCTTGTTAAGATGGCTTCAGGGCATCCAAGAAAGTCCAGCAAGTGCCAGGATCGTCTCCTAAGGAGGATTCAGCTGCGGGATCGGAGTGCCACCAGTGCAGAGCTTGCTCAGGAATGGCAGCAGGCAGGTGTGAGCGCATCTGCACGCACAGTGAGGCCAAGACTTTTGGAAGATGGCCTGGTGTCAAGAAGGGCAGCAAAGAAGCCACTTCTCTCCAAAAAAAACCCGTCAGGGACAGATTGATCTTCTGCAAAAAGTATGGCGAATGGACTGCTGGGGTCTCAGGCAAAGTCATATTCTCGGATGAAGCCTCTTTCCGATTGTTTGGGGCATCTGGAAAAAGGTCCTGTGTCATGCCAACAGTAAAGCATCCTGAGACCATTCATGTGTGGGGTTGCTTCTCATCCAAGGGAGTGGGCTCACTCACAATTTTGCCCAAAAACACAGCCATGAATAAAGAATGGTACCAAAACACTATCCAACAACAACTTCTTCCAACAATCCAACAACAGTTTGGTGAAGAACAATGCATTTTCCAGCACGATGGAGCACCGTGCCATAAGGCAAAAGTGAGAACTAAGTGGCTCGGGGACCAAAACGTTGAAATTTTGGGTCCATGGCCTGGAAACTCCCCAGATCTTAATCCCATTGAGAACTTGTGGTCAATCCTCAAGAGGCGGGCGGACAAACAAAAACCCACTAATTCTGACAAACTCCAAGAAGTGATTATGAAAGAATGGGTTGCTATCAGTCAGGATTTGGCCCAGAAGTTGATTGAGAGCAGCCCAGTCGAATTGCAGAGGTCTTGAAAAAGAAGGGCCAACACTGCAAATACAGACTCTTTGCATAAATGTCATGTAATTGTCACTAAAAGCCTTTGAAACGTATGAAGTGCTTGTAATTATATTTCAGTACATCACAGAAACAACTGAAACAAAGATCTAAAAGCAGTTTAGCAGCAAACTTTGTGAAAACTAATATTTGTATCATTCTCAAAACCTTTGGCCACCACTGTACATGAGTGAAAAGTTCAATACTATGTTTAGTACTTGTGTGTGAGCCTCTTGCCGACACACTCAAGTGAAACTCAGTCATGCACTGATCACTAAAAAAGAATGTTGATTTAGGGTGTGGACTCTTTACAGGGAGGAGGACTATTTATCTGCCAGTTATACAGCTCACAGATACAGTAGCTCTGGTTGACGGAATCAAAGCTGCAACGGCCGAGCTGAATCCGGCACGCGGGTTGAGTGAGCAGCCGTGTAAGGAGATCGGGGTTGTGAATCGAAGAGCTTGTGATCAGACTTGGTTTCAGAAAACATGCACCTGCACATGTATTCAGCATTGCAGTCATCCTGGGGATTTAGGCAGAGACGAAGTCGGGAACGAAAGCAAAGGGTCAAAACCGGGTGATCAAATCCAATTCGTGAGGAAATAGACGTAAACGGGGAAGCAAAAAGGTCAACAGTGTGAAAAACGTGACACCATATTCTTGACACCAGACACGAAACACAGAGATCGGAGCACACAATAATTCGGCGATGAATGACTGCTGGTGCGACAATTTGTCCAAGTCTAAAATGGATTGTGACAGTGCTTGCAGTTCCTTTTTATCCTTCATTCTAGCCTTTAGAGTTTCCAAAAGTAATGAGCAGGACACCAATTCCATTTTATTAAATGGAAAAGTAAAGTAAAGTATTGATACTGGTCCAGATGAAGTCACATCATTTTTTTGTTGTATAGCAGGAGTGGATTGAGTTTCCACTTGTACTAATGGTAGATCTGTCAAGCAAGGGGTCAATGGCACAGGTCAACTTCCTCAAAAATATCAGATGGTGAAAATTAAGCTTGGGGGTTAATGACAAAAGGTTGTCATGGATCTACTATTACATTTTGAATGAAAAATGTGACTGTCCCATGATTTACGGATTCTATTGTGGTCTTTCAATCTGAGATGTGTTTCTTGAAGAAATACTTTATCTGGTTTGAAATATTTAAGCAGGGAAAAAAACTTTGGCTCTTTTAACAGGATCATTTATCCCCCTGACATTCCAGGACAAAAACCTTACAGGATGGCCGCCATCATCATTACCACCTATATTAACTGTGTAATAGAATATTCAAGGGTATGCAGTGCAAAAAATCTAAAATAAAAGGACAAGAAAAAAAAAATTGTGACCATGAACTTTAAAATAATGGGATCCAACAAAAGAATAGCACAATATTTAGTAATTAGAGATGTAAAATGCACAGGCGGCACGGTGGGGTAGTGGCTAGCACTGTCGCCTTGCACCTCCAGGACCTGGGTTCGATTCCTGTCTTGGTGTGCTCTATGTTCTCCCCATGCTCGGTGGGTTTCCTACCACAGTCCAAAGACATGTAGGTTAGGTTAATTGGTATTCCCAAATTGGCTGTAGTGTGTGTGTGTGGACCTTGTGTCCTAAGTCTCCTGCCCTCCCATGACCCTGAATACAGGATTAAGCAATAGATGATGAGTGAGATGCAGAATGCAAACCCTCTCTTTTAATCTTGAGCCAAACATGAGAAACCACACAAACAAACAAAAAACATAAATCCTAGATCGAATTCCACAACTGAGGATGATCGTATTCCAAATTTAACAAAGATAAAAGTCCCATATAGTATAGGTAAAGCTACCCTCCTACATGAAGTTAGGACTATCTGGCTGATAAAAAGTGTGAATTAGAGAGGCACTGAAATCCTCATGAAAAAAAAAAAAACATACTGTGTCCATGAAAAACACACTAGCTTTTTTGTCTGCTGAATTGAAAGAAACGGTGCTTATCCTGAAAAAAATGATAGTGCACCAAGAATACCTTGGGCTTGCTCTGTTGTTATTTAGCTTGGGACCGATTCGATGGGCTCATGAAATAACAAGAGGTCTCACAAAGAACTCCTTTCCCAGTGCTTCATGAATCTAACTGGGTCTGACCCGTCAAGCTTTTCAGGAATGCCCAACACTGTCATATTAGATCCCTGTGAACGGTTCTCTAAATCATCCAGCTTCTCCTTTAGATACTCGTTTTCCTTCCATGGCGCGTCCACCGTGGCCTTACACTACAGTATAATCATTTAGATCATTTTCTACCTTGCGCAGATGTTGGTCGTGGTCTTCGCATTCTGATTTTACTTGTTCCAGAGTCATATTTACGGGCGATAAAGCATCTGCTAGTTCAGTTCAGTTTTTAAAAGTGAGTGGACTGCCTGCAGCCATGCCCAATAGGAGCGCTGCACGAAGCCTTTTAAGATCGTCAGGTAAAACGGGCATATCCCAGAGGAGAGATGTGGGGGTCATCGGATTAACCAGAGGCCTTGGCATCTTCTTCTCCAGTTTTATTTTGCAGTTGCATTCTAGATGTCATAACATTATTTATCTACGTTCCAACTTGTCCAGGGTGTACAGTACCCCACCTCATGCCCAAAGTGTCCTGGGATAGACTCGAGGCTCCCATGACACTGTACAGGATAAGCGTTATTGAAGATAAATGAATGAATGTTACTTGTTCACTAGATTGTCAAATTAATATGAATTACACAAAAGTCCTTAGAATTTTTTTATTGTGTAATATGCTGGAAACAGCCTCAGTACCAATGTAGTGGTTATATAAATTAATAAAAGTAAAAGAAAATACAAAATTAATATGTGTTAAAAAATGCTTAATAATCAGAGAAGACAGAAGAACGATTTGATGCTTTCAAATCAGTGCACTAATTTCACAGTGTTTTAAAAAAAATTTTTTTTTTTTACATTTGTACGTTTTTGCTCACACTGCAGTAACAAATAAACGGATGTAACGTTTACACCTCCAGAGACTGGGGAGACAGGAACCTTGAACAGAAAGCACTAATAAAACGGCCAACAGAAGTTTTAATATAGTGAGGATAGTTTTGGCTCACCATCATAGAGTGAAGACTCGGGCTGATTGTAACACCAGGATTTGCCTGCTGTCCCTAAAAATACCTTCACCAGCAGTGCAGAGTTTTTGTGAAAAAAACGTGTGAATACTTAAACACATGGACTAATCAGTTTAGATAATGTTCATTAAGGTGCTTTAAAACAATGTTTAAGATTAAAACTTTCTCAATTCTGTTTGAGGTATTTATCAACTCATTTTCACCATATTGCAGATTTTACCAATTGGACCTATTGACCATAGTGCGAAAGTAACTTGTGTAATTTAATACCTGACTGAACGGGTCATACTGTACGAATTAAACAGATTGAGTTTCAGGTGTAAGTTTCAGCGGAAGCATCACATTCACTTTGGGCGGAGCTCTGAGACCCGTCATGACTTTTTAAAAATAGTAAAACATAGAGCCATCAAGATTCACACTTCATCAACAATAGCACAGAACTGGTATACAACTTTACATGTATGGCTTTGGACTTTCTCATTCACGAGAAGAAACAAGATTTGTTGCTGCCTAATGGTGGAACAAAACCACCACAATGACAATTGAGACAGAATTCTTCCTTGCTTCTTTTCAGGCACATTTTCGCTTCATGTGTTATTTTGGAGGGGGAAAAAAAGGAAGAAGAAGTAGTCGAGTTCCAGCACCACATGCTTAAAGCACTAATGATGAGAGACTAGCTGCTTTAATATACATGAGGAACGGTACTATGTATCACATAAGACCACTTAGTACTTAAAGATAATCTGTTGAACTGCATTATTAGACCTGTCAGTAACTAAGCTGTGCAGTAGACGTCCTGATCCAAGGCGATTCTGGAAGGTGGAGGTGTAGAATAAACTGTAGAGTCACAGGGGCTTGTGGGGAACAATGTGTTTGCATAAATAGATTGAGAAGGATCAGAGGGGCTTGTGGGGGATTCGACAGAAGAGTAAACTGTAGAAGGTCCAGCAGTTGGGGCAGAACGGTACATGGTGTTTTTACTCTCCTCATACTCGCAGACCTCAAGAGAAATCTGAGAGTAAAAAGAAACATAAACCAAAAAAGTCAATGTCTTACACACACCACACACACACACACACACACACACACACACACACACACACACACACACACACACACACACACACACACACACACACACACACACACACACACACACACACACACACACACAATATAATAAAGATAATTACCCTGTTGTCATTTTTTGAGCTTTGGACAATTCTTCTGACAGATGAAGGTCTACCTGCTGAAAACAACAGTTGAGGAGTCAATAAATGTTGTAAATGTTGTTATTTTTTAATTTTTTTATTTAATTGAGTTGCAGGAACCTCAGGTCAATATTCAGCATTGGACATTGGGGCTATGTGGTAGCAACGCTATCTGCTGCACCTCTGCACCACTTGATCATGAAATCAGTCACATGTTTGTGCATGGGTACCTTGTATTTTGCGCCTTTTTTTAAGAATCACAAGAAGTAGTAAGATTGCAATCAGAAGCAGCAGCAGAATGACAGACACAGGGATCACAACTGGAAATCCTGGAAGAGAAACAGAGACACTTTATCCTACATGATGATCATTCATTAGGGATCAGATCAAAGATCATGTAGTTACAGTAGATTATGAGTGTGATGTGTGTCTGAGCAGAATCACCTGTTACAGGAGAAACTGATGTAAACCGAGATGATGATGAACTAGAATTAAAAGCAGAAGAAGAAGATGATGATGATGGTGATGATGAAGCTTGCATTGGTTTCAAGGTTGAAACTGGGACGTATGGCTCTAAAGCAGTGAAAGTTTAGTTAGATAATGAATGACTGATAACAGATGTAACGCAATACAGAGTACCATACATTTACTTTGTTAAAAAAAAAACAACAACAACAACAACAAAAAACATAATTATTGACTGAAGCAAAAATATTTTTGTACTGGCATTATTGTTATATATGACACACTAGTGTTGGTATGAATGTGCACTAAGAATAGTTAATGTAGTGTTTCTCCAGTGAACAGACTTGGAGTCTAATAAAGTCTCCTTTGTATCATTTAGGATATACGTCTATGTAATTCCATGTCAAATAAATGATCTGTTTCTTCTGCTATTATTGTTATATTCACTAACTGCCAGTAATACCGCAGGCTAGTCGTGGTAGGATGTCACATGGTAGAAGCTTCACACAAAGTCTCTGGAATGTCAGAATATTTAATGCAGTGTGTCTCTGTGTCTCTACAAACTCACCAGTAACTGTCAGGATGATCTGTGTGAAATAAACCTTGTATCCATGATCAGATTCCCAGGCTGCTTCAGCTCCACACCAGTATTCACCAGAGTCTCGCTCAGTTACATTTCTAATACTCACACTCAAGATTCGTCTTTCTCTGTCATCATACAGGGAGACTTCCCCCATATTTACATATTTTGTACTTTCATTAACAGATGAATTATAAGAACAAGCTAAATCCTGTAGCCCCATCTTGCAGAGAAACTTGGTCCTATTCGTGAGGGATTCTGGGTATCTACAGCTGATGTTCAAATCTCCTCCTGCATGGACAGTCTCACTGATGGACTTCTCATAGGACAGATCTGCAAATCACAACCAATCTGATCAGTGTGTGTGTGTTCTAGCACTAGACACTGCTAAACCCGCTGAATAACTGAATAACACTGCTAAACAGCTGCATTAACTTATCTGAGACCAAGGTCACTGTGAAAAACACAAAAATTGATGCACTTACTAAAATTACACTTTGAGTGTTACAGTTTTTAAAGTATTTTGAATACTGAATGTCTCACTCCATATTAATAAACATGATGTGGAGGGAAATGGACGTCAGTGTGAATCACTTAATGACACTTCAAATAAGGAGACAAACTTGTGGTCCAAACCAGTGAAGGCCGACGCATAGAGCTCATAGGCCTCTAAAGCCAAGTGACCTTGTGCTTTTTTTCAAAGATTTAATTAATTTGAGATTTTTTGAACAATTTGAGATTTTTACTTGGTGTACATTTAATTAAAAACAAGTAACATTCTTTGCCATCAGAGTTGACAGGGATCAATAAAACTGTGTAAAGCTAGACTAGTGGAGCAAAGGACAAAAATAAAGAAAAAAATAGAGATGACAGCAATGACTGATGTGTAACTGATCGTCAGTCTACTGATAACCAGTAGATGTTAGTGGAAAGCCGAGTGCTGTGGCTAACATTACTGAGACGCTGAAAAGCCGACAGCTGCTGATTTCTCCACCAATTGCCAAATTGTATTTAGTCAATAAAGACCTGCTGAGTAAATTTGAATTGTAATGCATAAAGGTCAGAACAGACTTACAGGCAGTCATGATTGTGCAGAAATTAATATTTGTGATATTTATACAAAGTAGTTTTTAACTCTAATTTATACCACATCTTCCAATGACAACAATATAGTTTTATCCAAAAAGTGAGGATTAAAAAAACAAAAGGGTAAATAAATATTTCCTACTCACCTTCCTTTACCTTCAGTTCCACCGGTGTGTAAATGTCTGTCCCATAACTTATATCAACTCCACAGTGGTACGTCTCAGTGTCCTGTACAGTGAGCTCTCTGATCATCACCCAGAACTCTGCTGATTTGGTGTCATCATACAGTGAGAATCTTCCTGCATTTATCCACCTGTTTGTAGCTTCTGTCTTTATTTGGTCAGAACAGCCCGGCCATGAATCCTTACAGAAATATTTATTGTTTTGTGTGTATTCTGTATGATACTTGCACTTGACAAGGACTCCTCCTCCTGAATATCCTGTTACTTCCTTGGAATCTCCTCCATCTAACAAAACACCAAACATCCATCTGAGCAAAACCTTCCTTCATGTAACACTGCTGCTGAGAGTGAGGATTATTCTGAAGTGCATTTCTTTACCTGAGATCAGACAGAGGGTGAAGATGAGGAGGATCTTCATCCTGGGTTCACGCTCACACATCTCCACACCGACTCCACTTCAGAAAGATATTAAAGCTCCTGTTCTGTTACACACTGTTATTGCTCTGTGTGTGTGCTCTGTGTCTTCATCTGTGTCTTGAGACCAGAAATACAGCAGCGATCACTTCCTCTTCTAGCCGTGTGAAAAAGAGCTTCTCAGAAAGTGTATGTGTGAACTATAAGTGTGAAATACGTACATAAGCACAATACTAAATATAACAATAATAATAATAATAATAATAAAATAATAATACAGTTGCAAGCAACGATGAGCGGCACAAGCAGTGTTTTATTTGAGCGTTAAGACCTACAAAAAGTTGTTGCTGCAGAATGCACCACACAACTTGCACACTTCACACGCTATATATGGCTGATGTCAGCTTGGGCCCTAAATATTTGTTGAGTGTGTGTGTGTGTGTGTGTGTGTGTGTATATATCCTGTTAGTGGGTTAGTGTGTGTGAGAGAGAGAGGTGTGTGTGTGAGGCCTGTGGGTGTGTCAGTATGTGTATGACGATTAAATGTGTTTGTGTGAGTCTGTGTGTTAACATTTGGGATGTGTGTGTTCGTATGTGTGTGATGTGTTTGTGAGACATGTGACTTGTTAGTGTGTGTGTGTGTGTGTGTGAGTGTGTGTGTGTGTGTGTGTGTGGAGGGGTGTATGTATTTATCTGTGTGTTTCTGCATGCGTATGAGAGAGAGAGAGATGTGAGTGTGTGAGTTTTAACATTTGGGATGTGTGTGTGTGTGTGTATGTGTTTGATATATGAGTGTGTTTGTGTGCATGTGTGTGTGTTAACATTTGTAATCTGCGTTTATGTATGTGTGTGATGTAAGAGTGTGTGTGTGTGTGTGTGTGTGTGTGCGCATATATGCGTGCGTAAGTGTGTGTGTGTGTGTGTAAGTGTTAAGAGTTAACAGCAATGTGTATGTGTTTTGTGTTTTATTTTGTATTGTTTCAATAAAAAAATGTTACATAGAAAGTTATTAACCACTTTTCAGCGTATGTTTAAGACATTATCACAGATGACCCATTTGAGATATCAAAAATTCCTCTATAATTTTGCATCCTCATTACCTTCAGATCACATCGGCCCAGTTTGGTGGCGATCGTATAAATTCCCTAGGAGGAGTATATCAACACTTTGTTTGAAAGTTTTGTTTCTTTAATAAACTCCTCTTTGAAGGAAGCAAGGGTGGATGGAGTTGGCTTCCCTTGATAAAAAAAATGAAGGATTAAACAATCAGGGGAAGCTGCTGTTATACTGCCAACACACTGTGAATCCAGACACTCTTCTGCATCTCCGTTAGCAAACATTAGAAAATGCAGTTATGGAGCGTGAGGATTTTGAGTTTTTAGTTAAATTTTTTTTTAATTAACTAAACTAACACTAGAGCACCAATTACATATTAATCAGATCAGCACACTGACTGGAAAAAGGAGGGATTTGGACTTTCAGTGAGGATCAAGTTATGATACAGGCAGCAGAATTCTGGTGTGTTTAGAGGAGCTTTTGTATTAGACCGTAAAAGTGAATTGCAGTAATCAGTGCAATAGCTGACCATGCGTGTGTGAGAGAGGTAGCAGATTGTAGGGTGAGGAATGGGCAGAGACAAAAACCGTTACAGAGCTAGAGGTAACACAATCTGTAGACACTGTTGATATGGGACTTGAATATCAGAGGACTATCAATGGTGACCCCCAGGTTTTTGACCTTGTCTTTTTTATATATATATATATGTGAGTTTCACCTTTTAAATTAAATTATTGAATAAATCAACTTTTCAATGATATTCAAATTCATTGAGATGCACCGGTTTATAATAGTGATGGGAAATTTGGATCATTTTAGTGATTCTTTTCATGTTATCATACATGAAGAATTTATCCTTACTTTCCTAGTTTCTACTTTCTTTCTTTAATAATAATAATAAGAATAAGAAGAATAAGAAGAATAATGGATTTTATTTATATAGGCGCCTTTTTTCATTGCTTTACAAATTAGCACCAACTGCGACAAGTATTTGTTCTCAGTAATAAGTTGCTCAAGACTGGACCTCAATTTGTGAGGTATCTCTTCTTGCCTAAGCTACTTTTGTTGGTAAAATTGTGAAATGTAATTGTAGAAAAAATACCTTTGCAAAAGTCTTTATTATAAACATTGCAAAGTACACGTAAAACAAACCGACACATTTCTTTAAAACTTTCTTTCCTAACTACGTTTTTTTAAATTTCCAGATTGATACATCAGTTGTCAGAGAACTAGATGACACCTGCCTTGCACACTACATACCACTGTATGGAGACAGGATTGCTACAAGACGGTACTGTCTGGACAAACAAAAACGAAAAGATAACTGCTCAAAGATGTCCCTTCTTGAAAAACTGTGAAAGAAAATGAGGAGATCAAGAGCAAGGCTTGATGACGAAACTACAGAAGAAAGTTGGTCCATGAAAAAAGCAAGCTATGAAAGAAGTGCTGTGGTGGCGAACCAGAATTCTTGATATAGCCAAGGACACAACCAAGAAAGATCTTATGTCTCATGCCAAGGAACTATTTTTTCAACATGGTGAGTTAAAAAAAAGAAAATTCACTCATTGTATTTATGACTTTAAGACAGTGTTACTGTTGGTGAGCTGTACACTCACTCACTCATCATCTATACCGCTTAATCCTGTATTCAGGGTCACGGGGAGCCTGGAGCCTATCCCAGGAGACTTAGGGCACATGGCCAATCCAATCCTGCCAATGGCAGGGCACAGACACACACACATATACACTCACTCATTCACACACTACAGGCAATTTGGGAACGTCAATTAATCTAACCTACATGTCTTTGGACTGTGGGAGGAAACCGGAGTACCCGGAGGAAACCCACCAAGCACGGGGAGAACATGCAAACTCCATGCACACAGAGACGGGAATCGAGCCTGGCCGGGGATCGAACCCAGACCCCGGCGGTGCAAGGCGACAGTGCTAACCACTACACCACCGTGCCGCCCTTGAGCTGTACACACTCTCAAAATTTGGTATTGTACGCTTTTATTCGCATACGATGTGGGACATAGACAAATCTCACACAGAGGTGGACAACGAAAAGGACAGACATAGTGGTTCTCTAGGAGAGCAGTAGAAGACAGTAAAGCACATTAATCCTGATCAACACCTAGAAAAGCCACTTAAAGTTGTGTAAATAAAGCACAAACCGTACAGTTGAACAGTGTAATCTGTTAGGGATAACCCCTAGAGGGCGCCATGCGCCCAGAGACTTTTTGTTTGTAGTTCTTTTAAGTTTGACTTCATTTCCCAGGTTGCACCTCGGTCAGGTGACGTGGGCGCTCATCTGAACCGATTTGGCTCATTTGTGTTATTATAAATACTCTGTTTCAGCTCCAGGTTGGCGTCTTGCATCTGTTGATTTAATCTAGTAAATGTTGGCTACGTTTAGTTCTTGTCTAGTAGTGGAGATTCCTGTTTTGGTTTGTTTTACATGAAGTTTATCTGTTTGTTTGATTTCTTTATTTACTATTAAAACACCTTTAAACATCCTTCCTCTGCGTTTATGCCTCATTTGCAACATCACCCGCAGTTTCGTGACATAATCATGAAACCTCCAGAGCCCATTTATCTGTTGTTGGTGTCATTCTTACTTCTCTATCTTATGATTCAGAGGTGATCGTAGGTGGCATAGAAGATGTATCATCTACAAGCCCACTGGAAAACACTGTTCCAATTGTTCCATCCACAGTATTGTCTGTTCAAGTGGTAACGCAGACTATGAGCTGCTTTCTGAAACCCATCTGATCGAGTCTTTTCAAGTTTTCTCTCCCACAGAGGAAGTAATTTGTGTTGTCCCATCCACGTTCATTATGTCCCATCCTTTGCGTAGAGGATGACACTGCTCGTTCAAACATTGATGCAAACTATGAGCTACTTACAGTGGGTATCAAATTTCACAGTGTAAATCTGTTATTTGTCAATTCAAATGAGATGAGTTGATTCCTAACTACCTGTGACCCGGGTAACCCAGATAGTCTGTAAAAGAATTAAAATCATATAAAGAGTTGAAGGAAGTAAAAAAAAAGAGAAAAGTTTGAGAGAAAAAGATTCAGAGGGTCAAGATGTGACTGACCCATGATTTATGGATTCTATTGTGGTCTTTTGATCTGAGATGTGTTTCTTGAAGGAATACTTTATCTTATTTAAAATGTTTAAGATAACCATTAACAGGGTCATTTATCTCCCTGACATTCCATGACAAAAACCTTACAGGATGGCCGCCATCTGTCACAATCGGGCCAGGCTCCGAATCAAGGCAGACACCACGCCCCCCATCTCCAGAATACTGACTAGAACCACCTGATAGCAATCAGGATTAATCCACAAAAGCACACACCACACAGCAGTCAACGTCCGGGCTCGTATGCACGAAAGTGGACCGAAAAGCTACTCCAAGTAAGACAAGAATTATATGTCTATTGCTACTTACCTTATTTCATTGTGCTTCATAGAAGTGATTCCCGTGAAGCTTCATTATCGGCATCTCCGTGGCTGCGTGTGTGGGTGTGTGCCTTCCCTCGCCGATTCTCCAGTGACTCCAGACTCAACTCTCTTCTCCTCCATTTTAATCCCCAGGCAACACCGGAAAGAACGCTGTCGGCGCCGCTGCCCCCGCGACAGTATAGTTTAATATTCAAGCAGTATTTCCCTGCATCAGCGTACATCTGACTTGCTCTCGTCTGCTTTCAATAAACGTTTCTCATCTTTGGAAACTTACCCTTCTGTGTCAGTCCGCCTTTGTTACAGAAGCCCGGACCATAACAACGAGACAGAATGAGTGAGTCTGACCCAATCCGCGCGTTGGTGGAGCAGCTACGCCGAGTGGTAATACCTCCAGCACCACCATCCACCGGCATGCCCGACTCTACTTCGACGCTCCCGGCATCCAGCCCCATGGCGCGACCAGCGCCCTTCTCTGGCGCGGCGGGGAATTGCAAGGGGTTTTTGCTTCAATGTTCATTGACGTTCTCAATGCAACCGTCCAGTTACCCTACCGACCAGGCAAAAATCGCCTATATTATTTCCCTGTTGTCTGGACAGGCGTTACAGTGGGCGGAGTCAATTTGGTCACAGGGAGGACCACTCACCACCTCATATAACCTTTTTGTCTCCCATTTCAGGGAGGTATTTGAACGGGCGGACAGTGAAGGGTCTGCAGGAGAACAGCTCTACCATCTGAAGCAAAATAACCAACCTATACAAGATTATGCTCTCCGGTTTCGTACGCTAGCTGCCTCCAGTGGATGGAATGAGCAAGCTCTCATCACAACCTATCGTCAAGGACTCGACCCCAATCTCCGAATTATGCTCGCTACCCACGATGACTCTCTGGGACTAGAACAATTTATTCAACTCTCCATCCGCAGTTCAGCACGTCTTACTTCCTGTCACGCCGGCACCCCGGGTTCAGCAGACCTCCTCCACAATCCACCGTCGGTATCTGGTAATCCGGAACCCCCACTGGAACCCATGCAGGTGGACAGGGGACGACTCACATCGACCGAGCGAGAGAGAAGATTAGCCCAGAATCGATGCCTGTATTGTGGTAACGCGGGGCACCGCAGGAGTGAGTGCCCCATCCGACCTCCTCGTCCAGTGGTGAGTGTTTGGTCATCTAATATAGCAAAAATACAACCGCTCACCACACCTGTAAGCCTTACTGCGTCCCATGTTACTATTTCAGTGGCCGCACTCCTGGACTCAGGGTCAGCGGGGAACTTCATCTCCGGCAACCTATGCAGGCACCTCAGGATCAAGACCACCCCGACGGAACGACTCTTCCAGGTCCAGTCAATAACCGGAAAACCCCTGTCCAGAAGGTCTGTACGGTCCTCTGCTGGCCCCGTTACTCTACAGGTGGGCCTACTCCATCAGGAAGAAATTTCATTCTTAGTCCTCGAGGAATCCATGGCGGATGTTATCTTGGGACGCCCCTGGTTAATGAAGCACGAACCTATCCTTTCTTGGTCCACAGGAGAGGTACTCAAGTGGGGAAGGACGTGTTCATCCAACTGTTTCCCCTCACTTCCATTAAAAACCCAAGCATTACCATTGCACGCCACATCAATTGAAAGTCCTGTGGAAAACCTGTCTGTGGAAGTGCCCCCGCAATACTCTGCCTTCCGGGACGTGTTCTGCCCCAAGAGGGCTACACAACTGCCACCACATCGGCGATGGGATTGCGCAATAGATCTGCTTCCTGGCGAACCCCTACCACGGGGGCGAATCTATCCTCTGTCCATTCCAGAAAGAAAGGCCATGGAGGAGTACATCTCGGAGGCTCTCCAACAAGGCTTCATCCGTCCTTCAACTTCTCCTGCAGCATCCAGTTTTTTCTTTGTGGCAAAAAAAGATGGTGGTCTCAGGCCATGTATCGACTTCCGTACCCTCAACACGGCCACCGTCAAATTTCGTTACCCGTTGCCTCTGGTCCCTGCAGCTTTAGAATGTCTCAGAGAAGCGAAAATTTTCACAAAACTAGATCTCCGCAGTGCCTATAACCTTATCCGTATTCGAAGGGGAGACGAATGGAAGACGGCCTTTATCACCCCTACAGGGCATTATGAATATCGGGTGATGCCCTATGGCCTTGTCAACGCCCCAGCCGTTTTCCAAAACTTCATGCACGAAATCCTCAGAGACTTCCTCTACCAGTTCATTATTGTTTACATTGATGACATCCTCATATTTTCCAAATCCCCAGCGGAACATCACCTGCATGTCACGCGGGTACTCCAACGTCTCCGTAAGTTCCATCTATTTCTTAAAGCTGAAAAATGCACATTTCACCAGTCTTCTGTCCATTTTCTAGGATATGTCATAGATCAAAACGGGGTGAGGATGGATGAAGAGAAGGTAACAGCCATTACCAACTGGCCACAACCCACGACGATCAAAGAGTTACAACGCTTCCTGGGCTTCGCAAACTTTTACCGCAGATTTATTGAAAATTACAGCGTCATCGCCAGTCCGTTAACGTCCTTGCTCCGAGGTAAGCCCAGAACCCTGAAATGGACCACGGAGTCTACCGTTGCATTCCAACGATTAAAACAGACGTTCATTTCGGCCCCCATTCTCACACACCCCAATCCGGAACTCCCATTCGTGGTGGAAGTGGATGCCTCAACAAACGGCGTGGGGGCCATTCTCTCCCAACAGCAAGGGGAACCCGCAACACTCCATCCATGTGCCTTCTTTTCTAAGAAATTCAGTCCGACTGAAAAGAATTATGACATTGGAGATCGTGAATTGCTGGCTATCAAGATGGCCTTGGACGAATGGAGACATTGGTTGGAGGGGGCTACCCATCAGTTCCTTGTCCTAACCGATCATAAAAATCTGCAATATCTGAGGGAAGCAAAAAGATTGAACCCCAGACAGGCACGGTGGGCAATGTTCTTCTGCCGATTCAACTTCAAGATCTCCTATCGTCCAGGGTCGAAGAACACAAAAGCGGACGCTCTTTCACGATTACATGCCAGTAATATCGCCAACGATGGACCTGTTACAATACTCCCGGAAAAACTCTTTGTCAACCCCATACACTGGGAACTTCCTCGGTCAGTATCCGAACCTGCTCCAGTCACTGCCCCCAATTGTCCACCAAATCACCAGTTCATCCAGGAACAGGATCGGAATGCACTAATTCACTCTGTCCACTCCTCACTGGGCACAGGACACCCCGGAGTCAACCATACTCTCTCATTGCTACAAGAACGCTTCTGGTGGCCCAATATGGAGAGGGATGTGAGGAGGTATGTCTCTGGATGTGCTGAGTGCGCCATGTCAAAAAATCCTCGACATTTACCTGCGGGGAAACTAATGCCTCTGCCACTGCCGCACCGCCCCTGGTCACACATAGGAGTAGATTTCATCACAGATCTACCCAAATCTGATGGTCATACCTGCATCCTTGTCATAGTGGACAGATTTTCAAAGGGTTGTCGACTGATTCCTCTCAGAGGTCTCCCCTCCTCAATGACAACAGCGGAACTCCTCTTTAATAACGTCTTTCGTTACTTCGGCATCCCTGAAGACATTGTCTCAGACCGAGGCCCACAATTTATTTCACGGGTATGGCATGGATTCTTTCGACTCCTAGGTGTGACTGTGAGTCTATCATCTGGATATCACCCTCAAACAAACGGACAGACGGAGCGCAAGATCCAGGAAGTCGGAAGATTTCTTAGAACCTTCTGTCATGGCCACCAGGACACCTGGAACCAGTTCCTCGGTTGGGCCGAATACGCGCAAAATTCCCTCCGACAACCGACTACCGGTCTCACCCCATTTCAGTGTATGCTAGGTTATCAACCCCCGCTATTCCCCTGGAATGGGGAACCTTCCAATCTCCCAGCGGTCGACAGCTGGTTCAGAGAGAGTGAGAGAGTATGGGAAGACGCTCACCATCATTTGCAACGTGCGGTACGCAGATACCAAGCCAATGCAGATAGGCGTCGATCTGTCGCACCAACATTCCAACCGGGAGACAAGGTATGGCTCTCCACCCGAGACATGCGTCTGCGCCAACCTTGTAGGAAACTCGGCCCTAGGTATGTCGGTCCCTTCACTGTTCTGGAGCAGGTAAACCCGGTCACATACAAGTTACAACTACCTCCACAATATCGTATTCACCCCACTTTCCATGTCTCCCTGCTGAAGAAATACCATAACCCTGTCTTCTCACCCACAGAGCCTGGCCCCGAAGAAGAAACACCTCCTCCTCCGATCATGGTAGATGAAGGAACCACCTACCAAGTTCGGGATATCCTGAATTCCCGCCGCCGTGGTGGGTACCTGGAATATCTGGTGGACTGGGAGGGCTATGGCCCGGAGGAGAGGTCATGGGTGCATCGAAATGACATCCTTGATCCTACACTGCTAGAAGAGTTCCACCGCACCCATCCAGATTGCCCAGCACCAAGAGGGAGAGGTAGACCACCACGTCGGCGGAAGGGTCGACCCTCAGGAGCGGGTCGTGGAGGGGGGGGTAATGTCACAATCGGGCCAGGCTCCGAATCAAGGCAGACACCACGCCCCCCATCTCCAGAATACTGACTAGAACCACCTGATAGCAATCAGGATTAATCCACAAAAGCACACACCACACAGCAGTCAACGTCCGGGCTCGTATGCACGAAAGTGGACCGAAAAGCTACTCCAAGTAAGACAAGAATTATATGTCTATTGCTACTTACCTTATTTCATTGTGCTTCATAGAAGTGATTCCCGTGAAGCTTCATTATCGGCATCTCCGTGGCTGCGTGTGTGGGTGTGTGCCTTCCCTCGCCGATTCTCCAGTGACTCCAGACTCAACTCTCTTCTCCTCCATTTTAATCCCCAGGCAACACCGGAAAGAACGCTGTCGGCGCCGCTGCCCCCGCGACAGTATAGTTTAATATTCAAGCAGTATTTCCCTGCATCAGCGTACATCTGACTTGCTCTCGTCTGCTTTCAATAAACGTTTCTCATCTTTGGAAACTTACCCTTCTGTGTCAGTCCGCCTTTGTTACACCATCATCATCACCACCCTGTGGTATTATTAACTGTGTAATATAATATTCAAGGGTATGCAGGGCATAAAATCTAAAAACTGGGTACTCCGGTTTTCTCCCACAGTCCAAAGACATGTAGGTTAGGTTAATTGGCGTTCCCAAATTGGCTACAGTGTATATGCCTGTATGCCCTGTGATGGATCTTGTGCCCTAAATCTCCTGGGATAGGCTCCAGGCACCCTTTGACCCTGAATACAGGATTAAGCGGTATAGATGATGAGTGAGTGAGTGAGTGAGTGAGTGAGATGCAAAATGCAAACCCTCTCTTCCAACCCCGAGCCAAACATGAGAAACCACTAAAATATATATAAATCCTAGATCGAATTCCACAACTGAGGATGATCGTATTCCAAATTTAACAAAGATAAAAGTCCCATACAGTATAGGTAAAGCTACCCTCCTACAAGAAGTTTAGGACTTTATGTGGCTGATAAAAAGCCTGGATTGGAGAGGCACTGAAGTCCTCATGAAAAAATGGCATCAGATTTACCAGTGGCCTCGCCATCTTTTCCTCCAGTTTTATTTTGCAGTTGCATTATAGACGTCATAACATTATTTATCTAGGTTCCACCTCTGCTTAGAACACCAGAAACAATGAAAGTAAGTTGGGAGCCAAGCCAGTTACCACCCGTTCCAAAACTAACTGTAGTGTGTGTGTGTGCCCTGCAATGGATTAGCAACCTGTCCAGGGTGTACAGTACCCCACCTCATGCCCAAAGTGTCCTGGGATAGACTCAAGGCTCCCTTAACACTGTACAGGATAAGTGTTATAGAAGATAAATGATTGAAAGTTACTGGTTAATTAAAAGGTGGCCTATTGTGAAAATGTTAAGTCATATTCAGATGCACAAAAACAACAGTAAAAATGTAAAGGAAATTAATAATTACAACACATCAGATATTAATTCACATTTTGCCGTGATTTGGATTATGTATATTATCAAGTTTATGTTTCATTCCATTTTGGCTTTTCAGCTCCATTTTGACACCAAATGTATTACTGTATCATTTCCTGGTGCCATGACCAGTGCAAAGTTGTTAATGAGGAAGGCCTGGAAGAAATTCTATTCTTAGAATATTTAAATGGGAATTCCATGATGGACAAGGGTGAGTCAAAAACGATCCGCACTCTGAAAGTAGAATTAATTCTAAGTTCACTTTTAGAAAATAAAGATCTTTAACATAATCTCCTTGCTGAGTGGCGCAGTGGTAAAGTGCTTGTCCTATCATCCAGAGATTGCGAGTTCGATTCCCGGGCGATGCTGTAACATCTCGCCGCCGGAGGTCTAGAGAGAGCTGATTGTCTGAGCTCTCCCAGAGGGGAGGGACGAGAGGAACTTAGTGCTCCACATTAATCACGGCTCTACAGCCAATCAGGGACATTTGTGAGCTCGTGCAAATGGAAGGAGCGGATAGCGCTTTCCTCCGAGTGTGTTACGCTGTCCGCAATGGCAGCATGAGTGAGCAGTTCGAAAAGATGATCATTTCATCAAAATGAACAAATCTTTTTTTGAGTCATTTAGTTCTTTTGATCAGAAATAAAATAAAATGTTAAATTTTCAATAAACAAGCTTCATCATCACCATCATCATCGTCTTCTTCTTCTGCTTTTACTTCTACTTCATCATCATCTCAGTTTACATCAGTTTCTCCTGCAACAGGTGATTCTGCTCAGACACACATCACACTCATAATCTAACTACATGACTTTGATCTGATCCCTAATGAATGATCATCATGTAGGATAACGTGTCTGTTTCTCTTCCAGGATTTCCAGTTGTGATCCCTGTGTCTGTCATTCTTCTGCTGTTTCTTTGGAATTTTATTCCTCCTTGTGATTCTTAAAAAAAGACGCAAACTACAAGGTACCCATGCACAAACATGACACATTATTAAATGTTTAATGCATTCAGATTCATGTGACTGGTTCATGATCAAGTGGTGCAGAGGTGCAGCAGATAGCGTTGCTGTCACATAGCCCCAATGTCCAATGCTGACTATTGAGCTCAGGTTCCTGCAACTCAATTAAATCCAAAATTTTAAATAACAACATTTACAACATTTATTGAGTCCTGAACTGTTGTTTTCAGCAGGTAGACCTTCATCTGTCATCTGCGTGTGTGTGTGTGTGTTCTAGCACTTAACACTGCTAAACCCGCTGAATAATCTTGCATTTCTTTTGTTCTGACCTGAGAATATGGATCTGGATCTGTACTTTTTTTTTATCCTACTGAAAGATCTAGTTTTTCTAATTAAGTCTGTGTGTTTGATAGGCAACCTGATGTTTTAGTCATCAGCACTGTGTACTTGTACAACACAATTTTGTGTCACACATGCTTGTGCTTCTTAGGTTTCCTCTGGTTTCCTCATACAATCTAAGTCTAAATACATGAAAATTTGATGGATTTGCATTTCCAAATTGCCCATAGTGTGTGAGTATGTGCATGTTCATATGCCCAGCAATGGAGGTCCCCTGTCCAGGGTGTAGCCCTGCCTAGTACATCTGCATCTGACTACACTACTCCATGAAAGCAGGCAAACAGTATAGAGAATGAACGAGACAGAGAGAGAGCGAGAGACAGAGAGATGTTTGTTCATGCTGAGTCCCCTTGCATGTGCATTCACTTCTCTGAAGACCAAGGTCAGCGTTAAAAGCACGAAAATTGATGCACCTTCTAAAATTACACTTTAAGTGTTACAGTTAAAAAATATTCTGAATACTGAATGTTTCACTCCATATTAATAAACGCTTTGCTCCTCTAAATTAAATTACATTTTTTTTTAAATATACTGTAATCTAGAAAAATTGCTATAAGGTGGACGGAAATGGACATCAGTTTGAACCATTTAATGACACCATATAATGACTCCAAAATAGCAGACAAACTTGTGGTACAAACCAGTGAAGGCTGAAACACAGAGCTCATAGACCTCTAAATACAAGCGACCTTCTGCTTTTTTCAAGTGATTTAATTCATTTTCTATTTTTTTTTAACAATTTATGATTTTTAATTGGTGTACATTAAATTTAAAACAAGTAACATTCTTTGCCATCAGAGTTGATAGGGATCAATAAAACTGTGTAAAGCTAGACTAGTGGAGCAAAGGACAAAAATAAAGAAAAAAATAGAGATGACAGCAATGACTGATGTGTAACTGATCGTCAGTCTACTGATAACCAGTAGATGTTAGTGGAAAGCCGAGTGCTGTGGCTAACATTACTGAGACGCTGAAAAGCCGACAGCTGCTGATTTCTCCTCCAATTGCCAAATTGTATTTAGTCAATAAAGACCTGCTGAGTAAATTTGAATTGTAATGCATAAAGGTCAGAACAGACTTACAGGCAGTCATGATTGTGCAGAAATTAATATTTGTGATATTTATACAAAGTAGTTAGAGTTTTTAACTCTAATTTATACCACATCTTCCAATGACAAAAATATAGTTTTATCCAAAAAGTGAGGATTAAAAAAACAAAAGGGTAAATAAATATTTCCTACTCACCTTCCTTTACCTTCAGTTCCACCGGTGTGTAAATGTCTGTCCCATAACTTATATCAACTCCACAGTGGTATGTCCCAGTGTCCTGTACAATGAGCTCTCTGATCATCACCCTGAACTCTGCTGATTCGGTGTCATCATACAGTGAGAATCTCCCTGCAATTATCCACCTGTTTTTAGCTTCTGTCTTTATTTGATCAGAACAGACTAGCATTGAATCCTTACAGAAATATTTATTGTTTTGTGTGTATTCTGTATGATACTTGCACTTGATAAGGACTCCTCCTCCTGAATATCCTGTTACTTCCTTGGAATCTCCTCTATCTAACAAAACACCAAACATCCATCTGAGCGAAACCTTCCTTCATGTAACACTGCTGCTGAGAGTGAGGATTATTCTGAAGTGCATTTCTTTACCTGAGATCAGACAGAGGGTGAAGATGAGGAGGCTCTTCATCCTGAGTTCACACTCACACATCTCCACACCAACTCCACTTCAGAAAGATATTAAAGCTCCTGTTCTGTTACACACTGTTACTGTCTCTGTCCTGCTCTGTCTTTATCTGTGCCTTGTGACCAGGAACACAGCAGAGGTCACTTCCTTTTTCTGTGTGAAAAAGAGCTTCTCAGCAAGTGTATGTGTGAAATACAAGTGTGACATACGTACATGAGCACAATACTAAAGATAACAATAATAAATATAATTGCAAGCAACGATGACGGGCCCAAGCACCCTGTTGCCCAGACTCTCAGGCATCCGAATGGCAGCAGATTCCAACCTGTGTCACGGGTAACCCCTAGGGGGCGCCTAGCGCCCAGAGACTTTGTGTTTGTAGTTCCTTTTCAGTTATACTTCAGTTCCTGTTATGCACCTCGGTCAGGTGACGTGGGCGCTCACCTGAACCGAGTTGCTCATTTGTTTTATTATAAATAGCTTGTTTTAAGTCTTTTGAGTTGTCTTGCATCTGTTGATTTATACCCGTAAATGTCTGCATGTTTAGTTCGTGTCTTTCAGTGTCTTTATACGTGTTTTAGTTTCAGTTTCATCTGAAGTATATTTGTTTAGTTAATTTCCCTGGTTTTTGTGTTAATAAATACATCGTTCCTTTACCACCTGGACCTCTGCGTTTCTGCCTCGCACCCAGATCCGTGACAGAATGCAAGACCGTACAAGAGGCATAGCAGAGGAGCCCTTCCCCCGGGAGATTCTTTTGGGGGGGGCAACGAGGTATGCGTTGTGGGGAGCCGGTGCGGAAGGTAGCCAGGTGACCCAACAGGACTGGAGCAGCTTTGAGCGGTGCGCTAGGAGGAATGAGGGGCGCATTCGTGACCTGCGGGAGCAGGTGGCCACGCTCGAGGTGCTGCTATCGCAGCTAAACCTCAGAGAAGGCCCAGACCTGCCCGCTCCTCTGACGGGTGACAGCGAGCTGCCGCCGCTGCACCGCGCCGCCGAGCACAGCGAGCTACCGCCGCTGCACGGTGCCTTCGAGGACGGCGAGCTTCCGCCGCTGCACGGTGCCTTCGAGGACGGCGAGCTTCCACCGCTGCACGGTGCCTTCGAGGACGGCGAGCTTCCGCCGCTGCACGGTGCCTTCGAGGACGGCGAGCTGCCGCCGCTGCACGGCGCCTTCGAGGTCAGCGAGCTTCCTCTTCCTCCGCCGCCGTCATGCGCCGCCGAGGTCAGCGAGCTTCCTCTTCCTCCCCCGCCGCCGTCATGCGCCGCCGAGGATAGCGAGCTGCTTCCTCTTCCTCCGCCGCCGTCATGCGCCGCCGAGGACAGCGAGCTTCCTCTTCCTCCGCCGCCGCCGTCATGCGCCGCCGAGGACAACGAGCTTCCTCTTCCTTCGCCTCCGCCGTCATGCGCCGTTGAGGACAGCGAGCTTCTTCCGCCGCCGCCGTCTCTCAATGAGGAGGACTGCGAGCTTCCACCTCCACAGCCAGTCTACGTCGCTGTGGACAGAGAATTTCTTCCACCGCCGTCCTCGTCGATTGCAGGGCGGATTGCAGAGTTTCCGCCGCCGCCCTGCACCAGAAAGGACAGTGCTCGATCTCTGCCTCCGCCGCCCTACTGCAACGGGGGCATCAGGCCATCGGGCCCGCCGGACATAGGTGCCAGCCTCTGGGTGAGAGGGGCTGACGTTGGACCCTGGGGGGGATGCTCTGGACCTCCTGTGTTGCCCCGGAGTTGCGCCCTTTGAGGGGGGGTACTGTCACGGGTAACCCCTAGAGGGCGCCTAGCGCCCAGAGACTTTGTGTTTGTAGTTCCTTTTCAGTTATACTTCAGTTCCCGTTATGCACCTCGGTCAGGTGACGTGGGCGCTCACCTGAACCGAGTTGCTCATTTGTTTTATTATAAATAGCTTGTTTTAAGTCTTTTGAGTTGTCTTGCATCTGTTGATTTATACCCGTAAATGTCTGCATGTTTAGTTCGTGTCTTTCAGTGTCTTTATACGTGTTTTAGTTTCAGTTTCATCTAAAGTATATTTGTTTTGTTAATTTCCCTGGTTTTTGTGTTAATAAATACATCGTTCCTTTACCACCTGGACCTCTGCGTTTATGCCTCGCACCCAGATTCGTGACAACCTGTCTGCCAATTTTCATGAGTTTTTGAGCATGTTAAAACCCCTGAGGTCCAAAAGCGTGGTAAAAAAGAAAAAAAATCCTTAGGAAATCAAGAGGATACTGCGCACCTACAGTATAGTGCAAGCAACAATGAGCGGGCCCAATCACCCTCTGTCATGGTCTCCCAGGTGCAATGACCTGTGTCTTATTTGAGCGTTTAGAACTACAAAAAACTGTGCACCACGCAGCTTGCAAAATAGGCCGCAGATGCTGGAAAATAAGCATTACACTATGATGTTCCTGAATTCCCTCTGCAATTTTGCATTCTCAATTTCTTTAGATCACATCAGCCCGGTTTGGAAGTGAAAGTTGTTCGGCTCAATGAGCTCTAAATGTGCACCGAGTGTGTGTGTGTTAGGAACCACCATTAGAGGACACTGTTTGTTTTTGCATGTTTTGTAGTTTTTGTTGGTCGACTCAGTTTCCCAGAAGGCACCTTGGTCAGGTGATGAGAGGGCTCACCTGAACCGAGGTGGCTCATTAAACGTCTTATAAATAGCAGTTTGTTCTGGGAAACTGGGTCGAGCATTATCCTTGTCAATTGGGCATTCCTTTTGTTTGGTTTAGTTTCTTTAAGTTTATATTTTGGTTTATGTTTTGTAACCTTGGTTTCAAAAGGGCTCTATTTTTGGTTTTCTTTATATTCTGTGTGTAGATGGATTCATGGCTGCCTTGTTCAGTGTTTATTTAGGCTGTGTCTCCTCCTGTGTAAGTACTGTTCTGGGTATCCCCAGTGTCAGCCTTCTTGTGCAGTTCTTTGTCTGTGGTGTCCCTTATCTGTTTAGATATGTGTAGCCACATGAGTGCATAGCCGCTAGTTGGGTTAGCCGCTAGTAGGCCTTGGCTGCTAGTAGGGTTAGCCCCTAGTAGGGTTAGCCTCCAGTAGGCTAGGCTCTAGTGGGATTGACCAGAAAGTGGTTCTGGTCACTAGTAGGTTAGCTGCTAGTTTGGAATAGCCTCATGTGCCTCTTGTCTTCCGGCCCCCTACTAAATCAGTACTAACCCAGTTAGCCACTAATCCAGTTAGATAATAACCCGGTTAGGTCATCATTCCTTACATCCATATTCCATGTAGCTACTAACCCAACTAACCACTAACCAGTCCTGTCGCTAGTCTCTGTGGTCCTGTCGCTAGTCTCTGTGCCCCTGGTCCTGTCGCTAGTCTCTGTGCCCCTGGTCCTGTCGCTAGTCTCGGTGCCCCTGGTCCTGTCGCTAGTCTCTGTGCCCCTGGTCCTGTCGCTAGTCTCTGTGCCCCTGGTCCTGTCGCTAGTCTCTGTGCCCTTGGTCCTGTCGCTAGTCTCTGTGTTCTGTCCCATGTCTTGTCTCATCTCCAGTCCTGTCTCCGTCTCGGGCCCCTTTGTGTCTTTAGTTAGCTCCAGCTCCATATTTCCCAGTGTTAGCGCTCAGTTCCCTGTGTCAGCGCTCAGTTCCCTGTGTTCACGTGGAGGCCCCCGGTTTTGTTCCACAGCCTCACGTGGAGGCCGCAAAGCTCCGTTCCCGAGCCTCACGTGGAGGCCACAAAGCTCCGTTCCCGAGCCTCACGTAGAGGCAGCAAAGCTCTGTTCCCGAGCCTCACGTGGAGGCGGCAAAGCTCCGTTCCCGAGCCTCACGGGGAGGCTCCAACCGTCGCTCCCGAGCCTCATGGGGAGGCTCCAACCGTCGCTCCCGAGCCTCACGTAGAGGCAGCAAAGCTCTGTTCCCGAGCCTCACGTGGAGGCGGCAAAGCTCCGTTCCCGAGCCTCACGGGGAGGCTCCAACCGTCGCTCCCGAGCCTCATGGGGAGGCTCCAACCGTCGCTCCCGAGCCTCACGGGGAGGCTCCAACCGTCGCTCCCGAGCCTCATGGGGAGGCTCTAACCGTCGCTCCCGAGCCTCACGGGGAGGCTCCAACCGTCGTTCCCGAGCCTCACGGGGAGGCTCCAACCGTCGCTCCCGAGCCTCATGGGGAGGCTCTAACCGTCGCTCCCGAGCCTCACGGGGAGGCTCCAACCGTCGATCCCGAGCCTCAGTGGAGGATCCACCCCGTCCAGTCCCCCATATCGTCCCAGAGTATCAATGGAGGTCCCACATCCACCAGCTGGCTTCGGCGTCGAGTCTACCACCGCTCAACCCTGAGCACGGGCCATTGCCGCCTCTGCTGCCAAGTGTCAAGGGCAGGCCGGCAAATGCCTCCAACGCCTGGCTTCAGCGGCATTCCAGTCTCGCCCGCCTTCCCTTCCTGCTCGGGTAACCAGATTGTCAGTGTTGTAAATCGGGTGAACCGACTCAAGATAATAGGGCAGAGTAACTGGGACCTCCAGTAACGGTTTTGAAGGGGGGGGGGGTACTGTTAGGAACTACCACTAGAGGGCACTGTTTGTTTTTGTATTTTTTGTTGGTCGACCCAGTTTCCCAGAAGGCACCTCAGTCAGGTGATGAGAGGGCTCACCTGAACCAAGGTGGCTCATTAAACATCTTATAAATAGCAGTTTGTTCTGGGAAACTGGGTCGAGCATTATCCTTGTCAAGTGGGCATTCCTTTTGTTTGGTTTAGTTTCTTTAAGTTTATATTTTGGTTTATGTTTTGTAACCTTGGTTTCAAAAGGGCTCTATTTTTGGTTTTCTTTATTCTGTGTGTAGATGGATGCCGGAGACTTTAATATTCATTTTGAGAATCCAGAAGACCCTCTGAGAACAGCATTCTTGTCCATACTGGACTCAGTAGGAGTAAATCAGTGTGTAGTAGGAACCACTCATAAAGCAGGTCACACTTTAGATTTAATATTATCCTTCGGATTAAGTATAGGAAATATAACCACAATTCCACAGTCTGAAGTTATCTCGGATCACTACCTTGTCATAGTAATAATGTATGCACAGCACCGCGCTTCCACCTTAAACGTACATTTACATCAAATACCGCACAGAGCTTTATCAATAATCTTCCAAAATTATCAACTTTGATTGGATCGCCATCTGACTTCACAGAACTCGAACAGGCGACTGAATATCAGCACTTTGTTATAGCTTAGATAATGTAGCTCCAGTTAAAAGGAAAATTATTAGAGATAAGAAACTCGCTCCTTGGTATAATGACCACACACGTGCTTTAAAACAAACCGCTCGAAAATTGAAACGTAAATGGAGCTAAACTAAATTGTTAGTATTCAAAATAGCTTGGAAGGAGAGCATCCTGAACTATAAAAAAGCCCTCAGTGATGCTAGATCAACGTATCTCTCCACTCTTATAGAAAATAACAAAAACAACCCGAGATATTTATTTAATACCATAGCTAAATTAACTAAAAACAAGACCACTGCAGAAATCTCCACAACAACATCATGCAGTAGTGAGGATTTCATGAACTTTTTCAATAACAAAATCATAAATATTAGGCAAAAAATTCAGGCTTTGAAACCAGACAATTTAAATAATTCAGATGAACTAACCACATTACATCAGAACTTAGAACACTTTACTCCCCTTGAAGCGAGGGAACTAATTTCACTCATCTCTTCTTCAAAATCATCAACCTGTATATTAGATCCTGTACCGACACATTTTCTCAAACAGATAGTACCAGCAATAATAGAACCCTTGTTGAAAGTAATTAACTGTTTACTCAGTGGTGGGTATGTCCCCAAATCCTTTAAATTAGCCATTATTAAACCGCTAATCAAGAAACCTGAACTTGACCCCTGTCAGCTTTCTAATTACAGGCAATATCAAACCTTCCCTTTATCTCCAAGATTTTGGAAAAGGTAGTATCACAGCAGCTATGTTCACATCTACACAGAAACAGCATAAATTAACTGTATCAGTCAGGATTTAGGCCTCATCACAGCACAGAGACAGCACTTGTTAAAGTAGTAAACGACCTCCTATGGGCCTCTGATCAGGGTTGCGTCACTATACTTGTGTTACTGGACCTCAGTGCAGCTTTTGACACCATTCATCATAGTATTCTCCTTCACAGATTAGAAAAGGTAGTAGGAATTAAGGGAACTGCCCTCTTGTGGCTCAGATCCTATTTGACTGATCGTTATCAGTTTGTAGAGGGAGTAGATAGATGAGGAAAAGAAGGCGGAGGCGGGGAGATAGAGCTTTGGAGAATACCTCAGCCAACAGGGAGAGGCTGAGAAAAAAAATTAATCCAATAAATTGTACTGAGAATGGTTAGAGAGGTTTGAAGTGAACCAGGTGAGAGGAATTTCTGGGATGCCTACAGCAGCTAAGCAGTTTAATACAATAGTGCACAAGATGGTGTCGAAGGCAGTACTCAAATCTGTTAGGAACTGTTAAGAATTCAGGGTCAGCAGCTGTAAGATCAGTGGTGCCCATCATCAAATTTTATATACAGTATATATATATGTGAGTTTCACCTTTTAAATGTAATTACTGAATAAATTACCTTTTCGCACCTGATTATAATAGTGATGGGAAGTTTGAATCACTTTAGTAATTCTTTTAGTGTTATCATACATGAAGAATTTATCTTTACTTTCCTTGTTTCTACTTTCTTTATTTAATAATAATAATAATAATAATAAATTTTATTTATATAGGTGCCTTTCATTGCTCTACAAATTAGCACCAACTGTGACCACTTATCAACATAGCAACCCCCAAAAAACATTTATTTGGATGATGACTTGGAAAAAAACAACAATATAAACTAAAAAAAAAAAAAAAAAGAGCATTGCGTGGACAGTGGCTTAGTGCTTAGAACGGTCATATTGCTTCTCCAGGTTCGGTGTTTGATTCCAGCCTCAGGCTCTGTGTGCATGGAATTTACATGTTCCCCCTGTGCTTAGTGGGTTTCCTCTGGGTACTTCGGTTTCCTCCCACAGACCAAAGACATGCTGATCAGGTAAACTGGGTTCACCAAATTGCCCAAGTGCTCATTCACCAAATGTGCCTTAAAAACATTATTGTAATATGTAGCTAAAATGTTCCCCATACTGTATATCAGTGTCTACATTTGTTTGTATTTTTTTGTTTTTTTTTGTTTGTTTGTTCTTTCTTCATCTTTTGTAAGTTTTATATTTTACCTACTTATTGTAAAAAAATTATTATTTCTGTGTTTTATTATTTTTATATAATAAGTGACATTAAATGTTATGAAAGCTAACACTCACATACTTAGTTTCATACAAGAATTGTCTGTGTAATTGTAACTGTTATCTTTTTTCAAGGGTTTTCACTGCAACTTCAAATGGAGGAAATTACAGCTCAAACTCTGCATCAGAAACATACTAAAGAGGATGCTGGTCTGTGAGATTTTACTCGTAAGAGGGCTGTTCCTGAAGAACATATTGACCAAATGCAAAAAGGCAGGGTAATTTTGTGACAAAAATAGTTGTCACAAAGTATGAAGTTTTAATCCACATAATCCACTTCAAAGTTTCAATCTAAACTGACCTAGACATTGATATCGGCACTGCTTATGTGTTCTCAGTAATAAGTTGCTCATGACTGGAATTTAGATAAATACATATTGTACATACTGTCAGTATTAGAGATACAATACAATTTAACATGGCTGTGGTTAGTTTTACAATTAATTAACATTTCTTTTCTTTGCTAATGAATATGAAATTTTATGCTTAACGTTTTCTTTTGGTTTACTTTCATGTAAATTTGTAAGTTATCTCTTCTTACCTAGGCTACTTTTGTTGGTAAAATTGTGAAATTTAATTGTAGAAAAAAATACTTTTGCAAAAGTCATTATTATAAACGTTGCAAAGTATACTTAAAAGAAACTGACACATTCCTTTTAAATTTTCTTTCCTAACTAAAATTTTAATTTACAGATTGATACATCAGTTGTCAGAGAACTAGATGACACCTGCCTTGCACACTACATACCACTGTATGGAGACAGGGTTGCTACAAGGCGGTACTGTCTGGACTAACAAAAATGAAAAGATAACTGCTCAAAAAATTATGAAAGAAAATGAAAACATCAACAGCAAGCTTTGATGAGGAAACTACAGAAGAAAGTTGGTCCACGAAAAAAAGCAAGCTATGAAAGAAGTGCTACCAAGTCTTTAAGAAAAATTGAGTTGGGGTGGATTCATGAGGGAAAGCAAGTCAGACAACGCTGTGGTGGGGGAACCAGAATTCTTGATATATCCAAGGACACAACCAAGACATATGTCTCATGCCAGGGAACTATTTTTTCCACATGGTGAGTCAAAAAAAAAAGGAAAATGGGAAGAATTCACTCATAGTATTTATGACTTTAAGGAATCAGAACTTGAAGACAGCGTTACTGTTGGTGAGCTGTACACACTCTCAAAATTTGGTATTTTATTTTATTTTATTTTTTACTTTTAATTTTTCATATGATGTGGCACATAGACAAATCTCACACAGACGTGGACAATGAAAAGGACAGACATAGTGGTTCTCTAGGAGAGCAGTAGAAGACAGCACAGTGCATTAATCCTGATCAACACCTAGAAAAGCCACTTAGTGTAAATAAAGCACAAACCAACCCATCTGGTACAGTTGAACAGTGTAATCATGAAACCTCCAGAGCCCATTTATCTGTTGTTGGTGTCATTGATCTTACTTCTCTATCTTATTATTCAGAGGTGATCGTAGGTGGCATAGACGATGTATCATCTACAAGCCCACTGGAAAACACTGTTCCAATTGTTCCATCCACAGTATTGTCTGTTCAAGTGGTAACGCAGACTATGAGCTGCTTTCTGAAACCCATCTGATCGAGTCTTTTCAAGTTTTCTCTCCCACAGAGGAAGTAATTTGTGTTGTCCCATCCACGTTCATTATGTCCCATCCTTTGCGTAGAGGATGACACTGCTCGTTCAAACATTGATGCAAACTATGAGCTACTTACAGTGGGTATCAAATTTCACAGTGTAAATCTGTTATTTGTCAATTCAAATGAGATGAGTTGATTCCTAACTACCTGTGACCCGGGTAACCCAGATAGTCTGTAAAAGAATTAAAATCATATAAAGAGTTGAAGGAAGTAAAAAAAAAAGAGAAAAGTTTGAGAGAAAAAGATTCAGAGGGTCAAGATGTGACTGACCCATGATTTATGGATTCTATTGTGGTCTTTTGATCTGAGATGTGTTTCTTGAAGAAATACTTTATCTGGTTTAAAATGTTTAAGAGGACAATTAACAGGACCATTTATCCCCCTGACATTCCATGACAAAAAACCTTACAGGATGGCCGCCATCATCATTACCACCCTGTGGTATTATTAACTGTGTAATATAATATTCAAGGGTATGGAGGGCATAAAATCTAAAATAAAAGGACAAGAAAAAAATTAAAAACATTTTGTGACCATTAATTTTAAAATGATGGGATCCAACAAAAAATAGCACAATATTTAGTAATTAGAGATGTAAAATGCACAGCCGGCACGGTGGTGTATTGGTTAGCACTGTCGCCTTGCACCTCCAGGGTCTGGGTTGATTCCTGGCCAGGCTCGATTCCCGTGTCTGTGTGCATGGAGTTTGAATGTTCTCCCTGTGCTTGGTGGGTTTCCTTTTGGCACTCTGGTTTCCTCCCACAGTCCAAAGACATGTAGGTTAGGTTAATTGGCATTCCCAAATTGGCTAGAGTGTATATGCCTGTGTGCCCTGTGATGGACCTTGTGTCCTAACTCTCCTGGGATAGGCTCCAGGCACCCTTTGACCCTGAATACAGGGTCAAACACAGGGTTAAGTGGTATACACACATGGACAAAATTGTTGGTACCCTTCGGTCAATGAAAGAAAAACTCACAATGGTCACATAAATAACTTTAATCTGACAAAAGTAATAATTTAAAAAAAGTCTATGAATGTTAACCAATGAAAGTCAGACATTGCTTTTCAACCATGCTTCAACAGAATTATTTAAAAAAATAAACTTGAGGCTCCCATGACACTGTACAGGATACGCGTTATAGAAGATAAATGATTGAAAGTTACTGGTTAACTATATTGTCAAATTGTGCTGTAACCTCTCGCAGCCGGAGGTCTAGAGAAAGCTGATTGGCCGAGCTCTCTCAGAGGGGAGGGATACATAGTGCTCCCATATTAATCACGGCTCTACAGCCAGTCAGGGGCGTCTGTGAGCTCGCGCAACGGAGGGAGCAGATAGCGCTGTCCTCCGAGTGTGTTACGCCGCCCCCAACGGTGCGCGAGCGAGCAGTTTGAAAAGATGCGGTCGGCTGGCGTCATGTGGTTCGGAGGAAACACGTGATAGTCTTCGGCGCTCCCGGCTGAGTGGTAGTAGTAACCTTATTGTGGAGCCCCCTATTGACGGGGAGGAATTGGACACGACTAAATTAGGGAGAAAATTGGGGAAAAATCTAAAAAAAAAAAAAACTATATTGTCAAATTAATATGAATTACACAAAAGTTGTTAGAATTTTTTTTTTATTGTATAATATGTTGGTAACAGCCTCAAAACATATAACGTAGTTGTTGTATAAATGAATAAAAGTAAAAGGAATTTTTATGTAGGAAATTAGGAAATTATGTATATTATCAACTTTATGTTTCATTCCATTTTGGCTTTTCAGCTCCATTTTGACACCAAATTTATTACTGTATCATTTCCTGGTGCCAGGGCCAGTGCAAATTTGTTAATGAGGAAGGCCTGGAAGAAATTCTATTCTTAGAATATTTAAATGGGAATCCCATGATGTACAAGGGTGAGTCAAAAACGATACACACTCTGAAAGTAGAATTAATTCTAAGTTAACTTTTAGAAAATAAAAATCTTTAACATAATCTCCTTGCAGCCTCTGAGTGGCGCGTGGTAAAGTGCTCGTCCTATCATCCAGAGATTGCGAGTTCGATTCCCGGGTGCCGCCGGGAACCTCTCGCCGCCGGAGGTTTAATATAGTGAGGATAGTTTTGGCTCACCCACATAGAGTGAAGACTCGGGCTGATTGTAACACCAGGATTTGCCTGCTGTCCCTAAAAATATCTTTACCAGCAGCTTTTTAAAAAAAAAAAAGTGTGCACACTTACACACCCGCACTAATCATTTTAGATAATGTTCATTAAGGTGCTTTAAAACAATGTTTAAGATTCAAACTTTCTCAGTTCTGTTTGAGGTATTTATCAACTCATTTTTGCCATATTGCAGATTTGACCTACAGCACTATATTGACCATAGTGCGAAAGTAACTTGTGTGATTTAATTCCTGACTGAACGGGTCATACTGTATCCCATGATATGAAGGAAACTCTCCCCCGGCTCTGCTCAGCTCTGCTGTTCTTTTGTGGGACAGAGCTCAGCTCAGGAGAAGCTCATTTTACATAAACACTGAAATGGTGCGTTCAGAAGGGGAGTTAAACAGATTGAGTTTGAGGTGTAAGGGGTATTTCAGCTGAAGCATCACATTCACTTTGGGTGGAGCTCTGAGACCTGTCATGACTTTTTAAAAATAGTAAAACATAGAGCCATCAAGATTCACACTTCATCAACAATAGCATAGAACTGGTACAGTATACATCTTTATGGCTTTGGACTTTCTCATTCACAAGAAGAAACAAGATTTATTTCTGCCTAATGGTGGAACAAAACCACCACAATGACAACTGAGACAGAATTCTTCATTGCTTCTTTTCAGGCACATTTTCGCTTCATGTGTTATTTTGGAGGGGAAAAAAAGGAAGTAGTCGAGTTCCAGCACCACATGCTTAAAGCACTAATGATGAGAGACTAGCTGCTTAATACACATGGGGAACTGTATCATGTATCACATTAGACCACTTACTACTTAAAGATAACCTGTTCAATTGCATTATTACAGCTTTACAGCAGAGACCTGCTGGTAACTAAGCTGTGCACTAGACATCCTGATCCAAGGCGATTCTGGAAGGTTGAGGTGTAGAATAAACTGTAGAGTCATAGGGGCTTGTGGGGAACAATGTGTTTGCATAAATAGTTTGAGAAGGATCAGAGGGGCTTGTGGGGGATTCGACAGAAGAGTAAACTGTAGAAGGTCCAGCAGTTGGGGCAGAACAGTACATGGTGTTTTTACTCTCCTCATACTCGCAGACCTCAAGAGAAATCTGAGAGTAAAAAGAAACATAAACCAAAAAAGTCAATGTCTTACACACACACACACACACACACACACACACACACACACACACACACACACACACACAAAAAAAAAATAAAATAAAAATAAATAAATATAATTACCCTGTTGTCATTTTCTGAGCTTTGGACAATTCTTCTGACAGATGAAGGTCTACCTGCTGAAAACAACAGTTCAGAGTCAATAAATGTTGTAAATGTTGTTATTTTTAATTTTGGATTTAATTGAGTTGCAGGAACCTGAGCTCAATATTCAGCATTGGACATTGGGACTATGTGGTAGCAACGCTATCTGCTGCACCTCTGCACCACTTGATCATGAACCAGTCACATGAATCTGAATGCATTAAACATTTAATAATGTGTCATGTTTGTGCATGGGTACCTTGCAGTTTGCGCCTTTTTTTAAGAATCACAAGGAGGAATAAAATTCCAATGAGAAACAGCAGAAGAATGACAGACACAGGGATCACAACTGGAAATCCTGGAAGAGAAACAGAGACACTTTATCCTACATGATGATCATTCATTAGGGATCAGATCAAAGTCATGTAGTTACAGTAGATTATGAGTGTGATGTGTGTCTGAGCAGAATCACCTGTTACAGGAGAAACTGATGTAAACTGAGATGATGATGAAGTAGAAGTAAAAGCAGAGGAAGACGATAATGATGAAGCTTGCATTGGTTTCAAGGTTGAAACTGGGACATATGGCTCTAAAGCAGTGAAAGTTTAGTTAGATAATGAATGACTGATAACAGCTGTAACGCAATACAGAGTACCATACATTTACTTTGTTAAAAAAAACATAATTATTGACTGCAGTTAACTGAAGCAAAAATATTTTTGTTCTGGCATTATTGTTGTATTTAACACACTAGTATTGGTATGAATGTGCATTAGTGTTTCTCCAGTGAACAGATTTGGAGTCTAATAAAGTCACCTTTGTATCATTTAGGAAATATGTCTACGTAATTCCATGTCTTCATAAGCTTTATAAAAATAAATGATCTGTTTCTTCTGCTATTATTGTATATATATATATATATATATATATATAGGGGACTCCCACATTAAGGCTACTACTACCACTCAGTCGAGAGGGCTGAAGACTATCACGTGTTTCCTCCGAACCACGTGACGCCAGCCGACCCCAGCTTTTCGAACTGCTCGCTCACGAACCGTTGAGGGCCGCGTAACACACTCGGAGGACAGCGCTATCCGCTCCTTCCGCTTGCACGAGCTCACAGACGCCCCTGACTGGCTGTAGAGCCGTGATTAATGTGGGAGCACTAAGTACCGCTCATCCCTCCCCTCTGAGAGAGCTCGGCCAATCAGCTCTCTCTAGACCTCCGGCTGCGAGAGGTTACAGCATCACCCGGGAATCAAACTCGCAATCTCCGGATGAGAGGGCGAGCACTTTTACCACTGCGCCACTCGGAGGCATTAGAGTTATATTCACTAACGGCCAGTAATACCGCAGGCTAGTCGTGGTAGGATGTCACATGGTAGAAGCTTCACACAAAGTCTCTGTAATGTCTGAATATTGAATGCAGTGTGTCTCTGTGTCTCTACAAACTCACCAGTAACTGTCAGGTTGATCTGTGTGAAATAAACCTTGTATCCATCATCAGATTCCCAGGCTGCTTCAGCTCCACACCAGTATTCACCAGAGTCTCGCTCAGTTACATTTCTAACACTCACACTCAAGATTCGTCTTTCTCTGTCATCAGACAGGGAGACTTTCCCCATATTTACATATTTTGTACTTTCATTAACAGATTTTTTATAAAAACAAACTGACTCTTGGAGCCTTGTATTGCACAGAAACTTGGGATTACTCCTGAGGGATTCTGGGTATCTACAGCTGATGTTCAAATTTTCTCCTACATGGACAGTCTCACTGATGGACTTCTCATAGGACAGATCTGCAAACCAATCTGATCAGTGTGTGTGTGTGTGTGTGTGTGTGTGTGTGTGTGTTTTTGTAAAGCAATACAAACCTCACTATTTCATCAGTTAATGACTGGATCAAGTTCTTTCTGCCATATACCACCATTTCCATACAGTTTATAATAGAACCCTGAACCATTCTTTTGCTGTACAGCCCGACACTAGACTGGGACGTAACGCCATATTTAAGTGACCACTTTGATTTTCAAGCACAATAAAGACAAGAGCTTTATTGTGCAAAGGTGTTCTTTCAGTTAAACACAACTAGTTTGAGATTTATATCTGCTCATCTTTTTTGAACTACACTAGAATGCCTCATCCCACCCCCGATGTTAAAAAAAAAAAGAGTTACTCAGTGTTCTGACCTAAGAATATGGATCTGGATCTCTAGGTTTTTTTTTTTCATCTTAATGAAAGATCGTCTCGGGTTACTTGACTGTAACCCTGTTCCCTGATAAAGCGGGAACGAGATGCTGCGTGAAAACGCTATGGGAACATCTCTTTGTTGCCCGGTTGTGAAGCCTGTGCATGCCAGACCCGCCGAATACCTTCGGCTTATAACCTGTGCCAGGCATGACGTCACCGAATAAGGTGCACCTGCAGGTTATAAATAGGAGTGAACCGGAAACATCCTCAGGTCAATTTTGTCTGAAGGACGTCCAGGCACGCCAGCAGTGCGGCATCGGAACGCAGCATCTCGTTCCCGCTTTATCAGGGAACAGGGTTACAGTCAAGTAACCCGAGACGTTCCCTTTCAAAAGCTACACTCAATGCTGCGTGAAAACGCTATGGGAACGAGAATACCAACGCCGCCGCACTACAAGTGTCTGGACCCCCAGGTTGTGTAGCGTGTGCGCACAAGCCGAGGAGGTCTCAGACCTAGCTCTGGGATGCTGACTGAGGGATCCGTGAACCCAGAGTAGCATTGACATCCAGACTATAAATCTAACAAACGTGTGTGGAGAGGACCAGCCCGCCGCATCACACACCTGCTGCAGGGGGGCGCCTCTTGCCAAGGCAATCGATGAGGCAATCCCCCTGGTTGAGTGAGCCCTGATTCCTAGAGGCGAAGTGTGACCACGCGCCTCATAGGCTAGGGCAATGGCATCTCTCACCCAGTGTGACAGAGTCTGTCTAGTGGCAGCCGCCCCCCGGTTGCGACCCCCATGGCAAATAAAGAGCTGCTCTGACTTACGCCACTGGCTAGTGCGGTGGACGTAGATCCGAAGAGCACGTACTGGACACAGTAAGTGAAGTCTTTCCTGCTCCGGAGCTGTGAAAGGCGGAGGACAGAAGGCTTCGAGAACAACTGGGTGCATGGTCGAGAATGGAACCTTGGGAAGATAGTTCGGGTGAGGATGCAGGATAGCTTTGACTAGCCCAGGGGCAAAGTCTAGGCAGGATGGGGAGACTGACAGAGCCTGCAGATCCCCAATCCTCTTCAAAGAAGTAATAGCCATCAGAAAAACCATCTTAAGAGACAGAAGCTTGACAGGCGCTGACTCTAGTGGTTCGAACGGGGTGTCGGCCAGGCCTTCGAGTACGATAGTTAAGTCCCATGAAGGGACCGTAGCTCTAGTGGGCGGCTTCAACCGTTTAGCTCCACGAATAAAACGGGCAACTAAATGGTGCTTGCCCACAGAAACCCCGTTGTTCAGAGCGTGACAGGCCGAAATAGCGGCTACGTACGTTCTGAGCGTACTAGGGCATAAGCCCGAGGACAACTTTTCTTGCAGAAACTCCAGCACTGAAACAATCTGGCAGTGAACTGGGTCTATGTGTCTTGCCATGCACCAATTTTCAAACACACTCCCTTTGAGGGCATAAGTTCTTCTAGTGGAGGGAGCCCTGGCACTTAAATGGTTTCAATTACGCTGGCTGAAAGCCCAGCCTGTCTCAGTTGGTCCCGTTCAGGGGCCAAACGTGAAGGTTCCAGAGCTCGGGCCGGGGATGAAGTATTGTCCCCTGCGCCTGAGACAGAAGATCCCTCCTCACTGGAATCACCCAGGGTGAGCCGTCGAGGAGAGATATTAGATCCGAGAACCACACTCTGGTCGGCCAATGGGGCGCTATCAATAAGAGGCGCAACCCTTGTTGACGGACCCTCGCCAGGACTCCCGGGAGCAGAAACTATAGGTGGAAACGCATAAAGGCGTAACCTGGGCCACGTGTGGGCCATTGCGTCCAGACCCAGGGGAGCTGGAGGAGTCAGAGAGTAGTAAAGGGGGCCTTGTGCTGCCTCTTATGAGACAAAGAGGTCCACCTCTGCTACGCAAAATCTTTCCCAGATTGACTGACTACTTCGGGGTGGATTTTCCATTCCCCATGTTTTACAGCTTGTCTGGATAGCAAGTCTGCTCCTACATTCATATGCCCTGGAATGTAAATCGCCCTGAGGGACAGGAACTTGTCCTGTGCCCAAAGCAGAACCTGGTGCGCTAGCTTGTTCAAGCGGCGCGAGCACAGTCCACCCTGGCGATTTATGTACGAGACTACCGCAGTGCTGTCCACCCGCACTAGGACATGGTAGCCTCTCAACTGCTGGAGGAAGTGTTTCAGGGCCAGAAACAGAGCCATCATGTCGAGGCAATTGATGTGCCACGCGAGAAGATGACCTCTCCAGCTCCCTTGTGCTGGACGGCCATCCAAGGCCGCACCCCAGCCCGTGAGGGAAGCGTCTGTTGTTAGCATCTTGCGACGACAAGACGGACCTAGAGTGGGACCCAAAGTCAAAAACCGGGGTCTGAACCACATAGAACGGGTACGAAGCCCCCGGCGCATAACCCTTATTAGCCTCTGGGGGTTGGCCCTTGAATGAAACCCCCTGGCTCTTAGCCACAGCTGAAACGCTCTCATGTGCAGAAGGCCCAAAGGTATCACCGTGGACGCAGCTGCCATGAGGCCTAAGATTTCTGAAAGTGATGAACGGTGAGCTTCTGGCCTAGCTTGATTTCCTTAGGGTGTTGAGAATGGATTCGACACGAGCAGGAGACAACTGTGCCCGCATTGTGACCGAATCCGATGTGACACCCAAATATGTTGTCCTCTGAACAGGAAGGAGAACGCTTTTTGTGGCGTTGAGTCTCAATCCTAAGAATGAAGATGGGCTAGGACGACATCCCGATGTCGAAGCGCTAGCTCCTGAGACTGGGCCAGAATCAGCCAGTCGTTTATGTAATTCCAAAATACGGATGCCCTGGAGTCCTAAAGGAGCCAGAGTTGCATCCATGCATTTTGTATATGTGCGGGGTGACAGAGCTAGGCCAATGGAAGGACCCAATACTGGTAAGATTCGCCCCCAAAAGCGAACCTCAGGAACTTCCTGTGCTGTGGCAATATTTCTATATGAAAATATGCGTCCTTGAGATCGATTGTCACAAACCAATCCTCTAGTTGGATTTGAGAAACAATCATTTTGACAGTCAACATTTTGAATCTGGATTTCTGAGATAGCGGTTCAAGCCACGAAGATCCAAGATCGGACGCAACCCTCCCCCTCTCTTGGGCACCAAAAAGTACCGACTGTAGTAGCCCGATCCTCTGTCTGGGAGGGGAACATGTTCTATGGCCCCTTTGCCCAGCAGAGTCTGTAACTGCTGGGCCAGCAGATGTGCTCGATCCGGTTTCACGGAAGTGGAGACCACGCCATTGAAACGCGGAGGACGATGTGCAAACTGAATCCTGTAGCCTGTGCCTACAGTCCTTTATACCCAAGGAGATACACCTGGCAGTAGTCCCCACGCTGCCAGCTTCTCCGAAAGGGGCACGAGCTTTGACACTTCGGCTAGATGGGGGGGGGGGGGGGGGGGGTTAGGTGTTGGGAGATGAAGTGTGGCAGGAGATGCCTGAACACCCAACTTTTTTTCTTTGGAGACCGGCGCTCCCCGAACACCAGTGGTGGCGGGGATTAAACACCGGCCTCCCGGGAGTGCCAGGGAGGAGGCCCTGTTTTGTGATGAAAATCCAGACGCCCCTCCCCGGGGGGAGACACCCCCACAGCCCCAGGCGCACGAACTCAGGGCTTCTTCTTGAAGAGGGGAAGCTCCTCAGATCCGGTCTTTTCGAAGCAGATTTTTGAGAAGAGCGGCGAGCCCCACCCCAGCCTTTACGGGGGGGTGCGCGGCTGGTCACACTCTCCTTCTGCACCTCACGCCTGATAGGGGCCAGACCTGGCCGGGGCCGGGTGGCCGATGGTCCCGGTTCTTGAGCACGGCGGGGAAGGAACCTCCCAACGGCCTGTTCATACAGCTTTGCCTCCCGAACCTAGTGGCGGCGGAATTAACAGCGTCGCCAAAAAGGCCGGAAGGCGAGATGGGGGCATCGAGGAGGGCAACACGATCCTTATCCTTGATGCCTGTGAGGTTCAGCCACAGAGGCCTCTTTGTGGACACCATGGCAGCCATGGAACGGCCCACAGCACGGGCCGTCCGCTTGGTTGCACGGAGAGACAGGTCTGTGGCTCGGCGCAGCTCTGCAAACGCCCTGTCATCAATAGCCCCGCCCCTGCTCAGGTCCTTCAGCAGGTCAGCCTGGTAACCTGCCAAACCGCCATGGTGTGCAGTGAAGCACCAGCCTGTCCTGCTGCCTGAAAAGCTTTACCCACCAAAGCAGATGTCAATCTGCACGGCTTGGAGGGGAGAATAGGCTTTTTCAGGGAGGATGATGTCCCAGGAGAGAGATAGCCCGCAAGCGTCTCTTCTATCTGGGCATCATCATATAACCGCGTGCTTTCGCACCAACGATATTCGAATAAGTCGAAGTCGATGGTACAAAAACACGCGATGAATACGGCTTGCTCCATGAAAGAGTTAATTCATCATGGATGTCACCAAAGAAGGGGAGAGAGAGACGTTGAGGCTCCTCCCCCCGGCCACCCGACAGACACCTGTCGTTCAATCTCGAACGCTTGGGGGAATCTCGCTGCTGCGGCCAGTCGATATGCAATCGCTCGACCGCACGCGTTATAACCTCTAATAATTCCTCAAAAGCTCTGTCAGCACTGGAGGAGCGTTGTGAGGAGGCTACTTCCATGGAAGCGAGAGAGGAAGATTCTTCCGCTCCTTCACAAGAAGCGCCGGAGCGCGCTTGCGAAGCGGAAGCTAAAACTTCCTGATCCGGAGAGAGCGCGAGAGAAAGGGGAAATTCCGTCTCGTGCGCGTCTGCCAGATCAGCACGCGAGCCCCAGGAATGTGCCGCGGCTCGCGGTTTCTCTTTAAAGAAAGCGAGCCGCGCGCGAAGCACCTTAATAGGGAGAAGATCACAGTACTCACAGTCTCCCTGAAGCCCGAGGCGAGCGTGTTCTTCCCCAAGCACTCGAGACAAAACTCGTGAAGATCGCCCTCCGAAAGAGATCTATCACACGGAGGAACGCATCTCTTAAGCAACTCCGCCATATCGGTGAGTTAATGCTGTTATTTTTATTTCGCTTTCGTTACGGCTTGTACATGCACACGCAAACACAAAGCGGTCCTGAAGACAAAAAGATCTGAGGATGTTTCCGGTTCACTCCTATTTATAACCTGCAGGTGCACCTTATTCGGTGACGTCATGCCTGGCACAGGTTATAAGCCGAAGGTATTCGGCGGGTCTGGCATGCACAGGCTTCACAACCGGGCAACAAAGAGATGTTCCCGTAGCATTTTCACGCAGCATTGAGTGTAGCTTTTGAAAGGGAACTACTTTTTCTAATTAAGTCTGTGTGATTAGAATGTTTGAATAGCAACTTGATGTTTTAGTGATCAGCACTGTGTACTTGTACTGGGGTTGGAGTCCTGCCTTGGCTTGGGTCTGTGTGCAAATTACAGCAATATATTGAGTTTTTAAAATGCATTAAAAAATTTTATTTAAAGCAAAGAGACAACACAATTTTGTGTCATACAAGCTAGTGCTTCTTGGGGTTCCTCTGGTTTCCTCCCACAGTCTAAAAGTATAAATACATGCAAATTAGGCTGATTTGCATTTCCAGATTGCCCATAGTGCGTGAGTATGTGCATGTTTGAATGTCCAGCAGTGGATTGGGCCCCTGTCCAGGGTGTGGCCCTGCATAGTGCATCTGACTACACTAATCCATGTAAGCAGACCTACAGTATAGAGAATGAACGAGCCGACCCCATCTTATCGAACTGCTTGCTCACGCACCATTGGGGGGCGGAGTAACACTCTCGGATGACAGTGCTATCCGCTCCTTCCGCTTATGTGAGCTCACAGACGCCCCTGATTGGCTGTAGAGCGTGATTTTAGATTTTTAGATTTGTGATTTTTAATTGGTCTACATTTAATTTAAAACAAGTAACATTCTTTGCCATCAGAGTTGACATGGATCAATAAAACTGTGTAAAGCTAGACTAGTGGAGCAAAGGACAAAAATAAAGAAAAAAAAGAGATGACAGCATTGACTGACGTGTGGGAAGCCGAGTGCTGTGGCTAACATTACTGAAACGCTGAAAAGCCAACAGCTGCTGATTTCACATTTGATCATCATATTTAGTCAACAAAGACCTGCTGAGTAAACTTGAATTGTAATGAATGAAGATTAGAACAGACTTTCAGGCAGTTATTAATATTTGTGATATTTATACAAAGGGGTTAGGTTTTTTTTTACTCTAATTTATTCCACATCTTCCAATGACAAAAATGTTGTTTTATCCAAACACAAAAAGTGAGGATTTAAAAAATAAAAGGGTAAATAAATATTTCCTGCTCACCTTCCTTTACCTTCAGTTCCACCGGTGTGTAAATGTCTGTCCCATAACTTATATCAACTCCACAGTGGTACGTCCCATTGTCCTGTACAGTGAGCTCTCTGATCATCACCCTGAACTCTGCTGATTTGGTGTCATCATACAGTGAGAATCTCCCTGAATTTATCCACTCGTTTTTAGCTTCTGTCTTTATTTGATCAGAACAGCCTGGCCATGAACCCTTACAGAAATATTTCTTGTTTTGTGTGTATTCTGTATGATACTTGCACTTGATAAGGACTCCTCCTCCTGAATATCCTGTTACTTCCTTGGAATCTCCTCCATCTAACAAAACACCAAACATCCATCTGAGCAAAACCTTCCTTCATGTAACACTGCTGCTGAGAGTGAGGATTATTCTGAAGTGCATTTCTTTACCTGAGATCAGACAGAGGGTGAAGATGAGGAGGATCTTCATCCTGAGTTCACACTCACACATCTCCACACCAACTCCACTTCAGAAAGATATTAAAGCTCCTGTTCTGTTACACACCGTTACTGTCTCTGTCCTGCTCTGTGAGTGTGCTCTGTGTCTTTATCTGTCTTGTGATCAGAAATACAGCAGCGGTCACTTCCTCTTCTACAGTAGCTGTGAGAAAAAGAGTTTCTCAGCAAGTGGATGTGTGAAATATAAGTGTGAATTATGTACATAAGCACAATGCTGAAGATAACAATAATAACAATCATAAAATAATAATACAGTTGCAAGCAACGATGAGCGGCACAAGCACCCTCAGTCATTGCCTCCCGGGTGCAACAACTTGTGTGCTATTTGAGCGTTAAGACCTACAAAAAGTTGTCTCCGTCCGGGTGCACCGCACAACTTGCACACTTCACACACTATATATGGTTGATGTCAGCTTGGGCCCTAAATATTTGTTGAGTGTGTGTGTGTGTATCCTGTTAGTGGGTTGGTGTGTGTGAGAGAGAGAGGTGTGTGTGTGTGGGTGTGTCAGAATGTGTGTGACTAGTAAATGTGTTTGTTCATGTTTGTGTGTATGGTGTGTGAGTCTGTGTGTTAACATTTGTCAAGTCAAGTCAAGTCAATTTTATTTATATAGCGCTTTTAACAATTGACATTGTCGCAAAGCAGCTTTACACAATAAAAAGAAGTAAGTTTTTATGCAATGTATATGAATCAAAATGACAAGATTGTCCCCGATGAGCAAGCCGAGGGCGACGGTGGCAAGGAAAAACTCCCTGAGATGGTAATAGGAAGAAACCTTGAGAGGAACCAGACTCAACAGGGAACCCATCCTCATCTGGGTGATAACGGATACCAGGAATTGCTCAGCATAATAATGTGTAAGACTGGAAGTTCAGTATAACAAGAGATGTTTTAAAATTAAAAGGAGTCCAGTTTGTTCCCGGAGGCTCAGGTAGACTGTAGGGGATTCCGGTCCTGAGTTATCGAACAACTGAAGTCACAGGTCCCCAGAGCATCACTCGATGACAGGAGAGTCTTCATGGAAACCATCCCCAGCCACCATACGAATCCAGGCAGACCACACGGGGCATCCATGCGACGAGATCTCCAACCAGAAGCAGGACTCCAGGATGGGTTAGACGGCTCCAGAGGGCAGAGGGGTCTGGATCACTGGCAACTCAGGAGCGAAACATGTATAGCTCGACAGAGAGACAGAGAGAGGGAAAGAAGAGGGGGAGAGAGAGAGAGAAGAGAGCAGAAAAGGAGAGAACAGAAAATAAGGAGAGATGGCAGTTAGGTATGGTCACAGTCAGCATGTATAGGTGAATGTATATTTAGTGCAAAGTGCAAGCAGAGACTCCGGCAGGACTAACTATAACAGCATAACTAAAAGGGAGAGCCAGAAGGAAACACAAACATGAGGGCTCCCTGAGATGTAAAGCAACCAATCACCTCACCGTCAACAAACCTGAGTGAACAATGAGAGTGGGGAGGACAGCATCTAAACATACCAGTTCACCAGAATACTCTACGTCCATGAGTCCCCCAGATCTGCTCCTTTACCTAAGGTTAATCTATTTACAAAAATGCTTGGCTAAATAAATAGGTTTTTAGCCTAGACTTAAACACTGAGACTGTGTCTGAGTCCCGAACATTAATAGGAAGACTATTCCATAACTTTGGGGCTTTGTAAGAAAAAGCTCTGCCCCCTGCTGTAGTTTTAATAATACGTGGTACTGACAGGCAGCCTGCATTCTTTGATCGAAGTAGGCGTGGCGGATCGTAAGACACTAACAGTTCACTCAAATACTGTGGCGCGAGACCATTTAGTGCTTTAAATGTCAAAAGTAGTATCTTAAAATCGATGCGAAATTTCACAGGGAGCCAATGCAGTGTAGATAAGATAGGGGTGATGTGCTCGTATTTTCTGGTTCTAGTGAGGACTCTCGCTGCTGCATTCTGTACTAACTGAAGCTTGTTTATACACCTAATTGAACAACCAGACAGTAAGGCGTTACAATAGTCCAACCTAGACGTGATAAAAGCATGAACTAGTTTTTCTGCATCATTTAGTGACAATATGTTTCTTATCTTGGCAATATTTCTAAGGTGAAAGAAAGCTATTCTGGTGATATTATCTACATGAGCTTCAAACGAAAGGCTGGAATCTATAATCACACCGAGGTCTTTTACTGTTGCACTTGATGGAACAGAAAGGCCATCTAAAGTTACAGTGTGATCAGAAAGCTTAGTTCTAGCTACTTGTGGTCCTATGACCAGAACTTCTGTCTTATCAGGATTAAGCAGAAGAAAATTAATTAACATCCAATCTCGTATATCCTGCACACACTGCTCGATTTTAGCAAACTGGTTTTTCTCATCTGGTTTTGCTGAGACATATAATTGTGTGTCATCAGCATAACAATGAAAACTAATACCATGTTTACGAATTATGTTGCCCAGAGGAAGCATGTAAAGGGAAAAAAGCAGTGGGCCTAAAACTGAGCCCTGTGGAACACCAAACTCCACTTGAGAACATGAGGAATGGTCACCATCTAAATCTACAAACTGATAACGATCAGTCAAATAGGATCTGAGCCACAAGAGGGCAGTTCCCTTAATTCCTACTACCTTTTCTAATCTCTGAAGGAGAATACTATGATGAATGGTGTCAAAAGCTGCACTGAGGTCCAGTAACACAAGTATAGTGACGCAACCCTGATCAGAGGCCCATAGGAGGTCGTTTACTACCTTAACAAGTGCTGTCTCTGTGCTGTGATGAGGCCTAAATCCTGACTGATACAGTTCATTTATGCTATTTCTGTGTAGATGTGAACATAGCTGCTGTGATACTACCTTTTCCAAAATCTTGGAGATAAAGGGAAGGTTTGATATCGGCCTGTAATTAGAAAGCAGACAGGGGTCAAGGTCAGGTTTCTTGATTAGCGGTTTAATAACGGATAATTTAAAGGATTTGGGGACATACCCACTACTGAGTGAACAGTTAATTACTTTCAACAAGGGTTCTATTATTGCTGGTACTATCTGTTTGAGAAAATGTGTCGGTACAGGATCTAATATACAGGTTGACGATTTTGAAGAAGAGATGAGTGAAATTAGTTCCCTCGCTTCAAGGGGAGTAAAGTATTCTAAGTTCTGATGTGATGTGGTTAGTTCATCTGAATTATTTAAATTGTCTGGTTTCAAAGCCTGAATTTTTTGCCTAATATTTATGATTTTGTTATTGAAAAAGTTCATGAAATCCTCACTACTGCATGATGTTGTTGTGGAGATTTCTGCAGTGGTCTTGTTTTTAGTTAATTTAGCTACGGCATTAAATAAAAATCTCAGGTTGTTTTTGTTATTTTCTATAAGAGTGGAGAGATACGTTGATCTAGCATCACTGAGAGCTTTTTTATAGTTCAGGATGCTCTCCTTCCAAGCTATTTTGAATACTATCAATTTAGTTTGGCGCCATTTACGTTCGAATTTTTGAGCGGTTTGTTTTAAAGCACGTGTGTGGTCATTATACCAAGGAGCGAGTTTCTTATCTCTAATAATTTTCCTTTTAACTGGAGCTACATTATCTAAGCTGTAACGAAGTGCTGACTCTAGATATTCATTCGCCTGTTCGAGTTCTGTGAAGTCAGATGGCGATCCAATCAAAGTTGATAATTCTGGAAGATTATTGATAAAGCTCTGTGTGGTATTTGATATAAATGTACATTTAAGGCGGTAGCGCGGTGCTGTGCATACATTATTATTATGACACGCTTTAATCGAGACAAGGTAGTGATCTGAGATAACTTCAGACTGTGGAATTGTGATTATATTTTTTATACTTAATCCGAAGGATAATATTAAATCTAGAGTGTGACCTGCTTTATGAGTGGGTCCTACTACAGACTGATTTACTCCTACTGAGTCCAGTATGGACAAGAATGCTGTTCTCAGAGGGTCTTCTGGATTCTCAAAATGAATATTAAAGTCTCCAGCGATTAACGCTTTGTCTACAGAAACAACAAGGTTTGAGAGGAAATCTGCAAATTCACAGAGAAACTCCGAGTACGGCCCTGGGGGTCTGTAAATGATGAGTAGCGGGATCGACTGAGCTGACTTTGTTACTATAGAGAACTTCAAATGCATTAGATTTAAAACTGTGTTTTTGTACGAGAGACAGCTTATTGTTATAAATAACTGCGACTCCTCCTCCCCTACCAGTTAGCCGAGGCTGGTGTATGTAGCTGTATCCAGGAGGACTAGCTTCATTTAGAGCTACATACTCGTCCTGTTTAATCCAGGTTTCTGTTAAACATAAGATATTAAACTCCTGATCTGTGATAATTTCATTAACAATAACTGCTTTAGATGCGAGAGATCTAATATTTAACAGTCCTAGCTTCAGTTGCCGGCTGCGCATTCAGTGTGATCCGAGTTTGTGGTATCTATGTTAATTAAATTACTAAAACAGACTTTTTGAGTCTTTCTAAATTTATGTTTAGCTCGGGGAACAGACACAGTCTCAATATGATGAACCCTGAGTGACGACTCTCTGCAGCTAGCAGACAGTTGCTTTAGCCTGTCTGTCTGCTCCCTGGCCTGGGCTCTGGATTGTCACCGATTAACTAGGCCTCTTCTGAGACTATGTGCTATACTGCAAGAAATGAGAGCAGCACCTTCCCGAGTGGGATGGACACCGTCCCGCCCTAACAGGCCAGTTATGCCCTCAAAGGTCTTCCAGTTGTCTATGTAGCCCACGTTGTTTTCGGAGCACCACCTGGACATCCAGCCGTTCAGCGACCATAACCTGCTGTAAGCTATGTCACCACGTCTCATTGGGATGGGACCAGAGCAAACTACTTCTTCGGACATCGCCTTCGCTATTTTAAACACCTCTGTAAAGTTATGCTTGCTAACCTCTGACTGATGAAGGCGTATATCGTTAGCTCCAGCATGTACCACTATCTTAGAGAACCTATGCTGACCTAGAGCCCTAAGATTACCTGCTATGTCCGGTGCTCTGGCTCCCGGGATACACCTGACCACTGCCGCTGCCGCCACTAAAGGCCGAGCTAATTTCACATGTCTCAGTATAGAGTCTCCTATAACCAGAGCTCTTTCAGGTTTCTCAGCGGGTGCATCACTGAGGAGAGCGAACTTGTTGGACACGTGAAGCACAGAAGAGGTCTGCTCCGGTGGGCTAGCCTTAGCTTTAGCTTTGGCTGAATGAGTATGCCGCCGAGTCGTCACCCACTCGCCCTGCTGTGAGGGCTCTACTGCCGGAGTCGGGGGATGATTATCTCCGCCTGCGGCACCCAGACTTTTCGCTACAAGATTAACGCTGCTCTCGCGCTCTCTAACCCTCTCTAAAGTCTGGATGTGCTCCTCTAATGCTGATATCTTCTCCGTCAGGGTGCTAACTAACACACACCCATCACAAATAAAATGATCACTAATGACGGAGGAAGAATGTCTAAACATCCTGCACTCCACACACTGAGCGAGCTGAATGGTAGACATGATAACGTACCTTTGTGCCGAAGTTGTGATTATTTGCTGATGGATTCGCTTGTTGTTGGTCAGATGATACGCACGTTCTCTCAAAAAGCGCAAAAAAACGGATAAAGTCCAGTAGTGTTAAAGCGTAAAAACTAGTTTGTTATTTAGTAAAAGCGGGAAAAATATATAATTATAAAAAACTAAACAAAATATAATCTAAAACGCTGTTACAAACAGACGAGGAACTTTCGCGGGAACAATACGAAAAACAGGAAGCTACGTCATATGTGTGTGATATATGAGTGTGTGTGTCTGTGTGAGTGTTAACATTTGTAATCTGCTCGTATGTATGTGTGTGATGTGTGCGTGTATATGCGTGCGTGAGTGAGTGTGATGTATGAGTGTGTGTGTCTGCGCATGTGTGTGTCTATGCGTGCGTGAGTATGTGTGTGTGCGTTAGTGTGTGTTTGTGCGTGTATATGCATGTGTGAGTGTGTGCGTGGGTGTGTGAGTGTTTTTTATTTATTTATTTATTTATTTTTTGGGTGTGTGAGTGTTTGTTTGTATATATGCGTGTGTGATTGTGTGTGTGGGTGTGTGTAAGTGTTAACAGTTGTGATGTGTATGTGTTTTGTATTCTATTTTGTATTGTTTCAATAAAAAAAAAAGTCACACAAGGCATTTCACGGATGACAAAATCTCTATATAATTAATTAATTAATTATTATTATTATTATTATTTTTTATATTTTTCTATTTACCCAACATCACCATTCAAAATTCAAACAAAAAAATAAATAAATCACAGCAAGAAGTAAATTCCTTAAACCTTAAAACAACATAAAACAATTGACAGAGCTATTCAGAGGTGGAAAGAGTACTAAAATTTTGTACTGAAGTAAAAGTACTGTTACTTCAGTGAAATTTTACTAGTAATGTGCTAGTAAAGTGGACAAAATTTTTGGTATCCTTCGGTCAATGAAAGAAAAACTGACAATGGTCACAGAAATAACTTTAATCTGACAAAAGTAATAATAAATAAGAATTCTATGAATATTAACCAATGAAAGTCAGACATTGCTTTTCAACCATGCTTCAACAGAATTATTTAAAAAAATGAACTCATGGAACAGGCCTGGACAAAAATGATGGTACCCCTAACTTAATAGTTTGTTGCACAACCTTTTGAGGCAATCACTGCAATCAAACGATTCCTGTAACTGTCAATGAGACTTCTGCACCTCTCTGCAGGTATTTTGGCCCACTCCTCATGAGCAAGCTGCTTCAGTTGTTTCCGGTTTGAAGGGTGCCTTTTCCAGACAGCATGTTTCAGCTCCTTCCAAAGATGCTCAATAGGATTGAGGTCAGGGCTCATAGAAGGCCACTTTAGAATAGTCCAATGTTTTCCTCTTAGCCATTCTTGGGTGTTTTTAGCTGTGTGTTTTGGGTCATTGTCCTGTTGCAAGACCCATGACCTGCGACTGAGACCCAGCTTTCTGACACTGGCCAGCACATTTCTCTCTAGAATCCCTTGATAGTCTTGAGATTTCATTGTACGCTGCACAGATTCAAGACACTCTGTGCCAGATGCAGCAAAGCAGCCCCAGAACATAACAGAGCCTCCTCTATGTTTCACAATAGGGACAGTGTTCTTTTCTTGATATGCTTCATTTTTCCGTCTGTGAACATAGAGCTGATGTGCCTTGGCAAAAAGTTCCATTTTTGTCTCATCTGTCCATAGGACATTCTCCCAGAAGCTTTGTGGCTTGTCAACATGTAGTTTGGCATATTCCAGTCTGGCTGTTTTATGATTTGTTTCCAACAATGGTGTCCTCCTTGGTCATCTCCCATGTAGTCCACTTTGGCTCAAACAACGACGGATGGTGCGCTCTGACACTGATGTTCCTTGAGCATGAAGTTCACCTTGGATCTCTTTAGAAGTCTTTCTGGGCTCTTTTGTTACCATTCGGATTATCCGTCTCTTTGATTTGTCATCAATTTTCCTCCTGCGGCCACGTCCAGGGAGGTTGGCTACAGTCCCATGGATCTTAAATTTCTGAATAATATGTGCAACTGTAGTCACAGGAACATCTAGCTGCTTGGAAATGGTCTTATAGCCTTTACCTTTAACATGCTTGTCTATAATTTTCTTTCGAATCTCCTGAGACAACTCTTTCCTTCGCTTCCTCTGGTCCATGTTGAGTGTGGTACATACCATGTCACCAAACAACACAGTGACTACCTGGAGCCCTATATATAGGCCCACTGACTGATTACAAGATTGTAGACACCTGTGATGCTAATTAGTGGACACACCTTGAATTAACATCTCCCTTTGGTCACATTATTTTCAGTATTTTCTAGGGGTACCATCATTTTTGTCCAGGCCTGTTCCATGAGTTTATTTTTTTTAAATAATTCTGTTGAAGCATGGTTGAAAAGCAATGTCTGACTTTCATTGATTAACATTCATAGAATTTTTTAAAATTATTACTTTTGTTAGATTAAAGTTATTTCTGTGACCATTGTGAGTTTTTCTTTCATTGACCGAAGGGTACCAACAATTTTGTCCACGTGTGTATAAAAATTTACTCAAGTAAAAGTAACTTATTTTTTTTTAAACGGGGGTGGGATGAGGCATTCTAGCGTAGTTCAAAAAAGATGAGCAGATATAAATCTCAAACTAGTTGTGTTTAACTGAAGGAACACCTTTGCATAATAAAGCTGTTGTCTTTCTTGTGCTTGAAAATCAAAGTGGTCACTTAAATATGCCGTTACATCCGAGTCTAGTGTCGGGCTGTACAGCAAAAGAATGGTTCAGGGTTCTATTATAAACTGTATGGAAATGGTGGTATATGGCAGAAAGAACTAGATCCAGTCATTAACTGATGAAATAATGAGGTTTATATTGATTTACAGAAATACACACACACACACACACACACTCACACAACAGGAGGAGGAGGATCAGATTCAGGGTGGACCTAGACCAAAATAATAAACTAAATGGTATTTATATTTAGTAGCTACATTACCTGCAAAAAAACAACAACAACAAAAAAAAAACAGTGAATAAATTCCCTCTTCCCCAAATAAATGGCAGCCACGCCCCTACTACTGGTGAGTGTACAAACATACAGTGAAATTATCTACAAATATATCCAAAGACCAACCAAAGCAATAATCAAAGTCAATGGGAGGCAAAAAGTCACAACCAAATATTAAAACGCCAAAATCACAATCTCTTTCCCGCGTCTCTCTCCGGTTTATATATGGTGGCGCTGGTTGATGACGTCACTCTCAGGGCGGAAGCGACCGTGTGGAAGGTCAGGTAGATGCCGATGTGGGGAAACAGTCAGAAATCCTGGAGTGGAGTCTGGAGCGGCGCGCGACCAGGACACGATACACACACGCGCGCGCAACCAAGCATTTAAACAAAGCAGAATATTTTTTGCATTTTCATTCATTTGTTTTACTCAGTAGCGCATATGAGTAAAATGTAGCGAATTACAATACTTCAAACAAAACATACTTAAGTAAAAGTAAAATTACAGATTTTAAAGACTACTTTAAAAAGTAGAAGTACACAAGTAAACTACTCAATTACAGTAACGCGAGTAAATGTAATTAGTTACTTTCCACCTCTGGAGCTATTACCTTAAAACATGTCTTAAGACATGACTTGAATGTGGTTGGAGTGTCTGTGTTACAGATGTTTTCTGAAAGAGAATTCCACAAACAAGGAGTGGTGCAGCCAAAGTCTCTAGAGCCCATGGTGGTCAGGCAGGAAAGGGTGTAAAGAGGTGTCGTGATGAGGAAGAGCGAGAGTGTGAGAGACAGTGGTGTGTTCTCCTGGAAACCAGGCTTCCCCAGTTTTTTTCAGACTATGCATGTGGCAGAACATGGTATTGCAGTTTTACCATCATGTCCAAAGAGAAGTCAGGCCAAGTCAGCTTCCCTTTTTAAAAAAAATGAAAGATTAACCAAACAGAAAATTCTATTCTCATAGTGTCATCAAACTGTGATTGGCCAGACTCATGCGGGGGGAAGGAAGGGTGGATGGAGTTGGCTTCCCTTGATAAAAAAATGAAGGATTAAACAATCAGGGGAAGCTGCTGTTCCCTTTCAAAAGCTACACTCAATGCTGCGTGAAAACGCTATGGGAACATCTCTTTATTGCCCGGTTGTGAAGCCTGTGCATGCCAGACCCGTGCCAGGCATGACGTCACCGAATAAGGTGCACCTGCAGGTTATAAATAGGAGTGAACCGGAAACATCCTCAGATCTTTTTGTCTTCAGGACCGCTTTGTGTTTGCGTGTGCATGTACAAGCCGTAACGAAAGCAAAATAAAAAATAACAGCATTAACTCACCGATATGGCGGAGTTGCTTAAGAGATGCGTGCCTCCGTGTGATAGATCTCTTTCGGAGGGCGATCTTCACGAGTTTTGTCTCGAGTGCTTGGGGAAGAACACGCTCGCCTCGGGCTTCAGGGAGAATGTGAGTACTGTGATCTTCTCCCTATTAAGGTGCTTCGCGCGCGGCTCGCTTTCTTTAAAGAGAAACCGCGAGCCGCGGCGCATTCCTGGGGCTCGTGTGCTGATCTGGCAGACGCGCACGAGACGGAATTTCCCCTTTCTCTCGCGCTCTCTCCGGATCAGGAAGTTTTAGCTTCCGCTTCGCAAGCGCGCTCCGGCGCTTCTTGTGAAGGAGCGGAAGAATCTTCCTCTCTCGCTTCCATGGAAGTAGCCTCCTCACAACGCTCCTCCAGTGCTGACAGAGCTTTTGAGGAATTATTAGAGGATTTTTAAAGAAAAAAAAAAAAGAAAAAGTTGGGTGTTCAGGCATCTCCTGCCACACTTCATCTCCAACACCTAACACCCCCCCCCCCCCCCCCCCCCCCAGCAGTTACAGACTCTGCTGGGCAAAGGGGCCATAGAACATGTTCCCCTCCCAGACAGAGGATCGGGCTACTACAGTCGGTACTTTTTGGTGCCCAAGAGAGGGGGAGGGTTGCGTCCGATCTTGGATCTTCGTGGCTTGAACCGCTATCTCAGAAATCCAGATTCAAAATGTTGACTGTCAAAATGATTGTTTCTCAAATCATTAAGGCTTATTTGAAAACTACATGTATATGTATGTATATGTATATATGTATGTTGGAACAGGGTTGGAACAAAACTCTGTGGGGCTGCGGCCCTCCAGGAACTTAGTTTGAGACCCCTGCCCTATAGGATAGCACTCCTTTGTGTTAAATTTGAAGTTTATGCTTCAGCTCTTCAATAAGCATCTCATTGTAATGAGCATGAGTTGGGAGTTAACCCACACAGATCTTTAGTCATCAATTAAATAATGTTTATGCTCTTCTTTGAGTTGTTTCAGGATCAGGTATCCTCAGACCACAAAAACCGAATCACTGCAGACTGCTCTTCATTCTTGCAAATCACAAGTGGGCTGTACATTTTTGCTCACACTGCAGGAACAAATAAACCGATGAAACGTTCACACCTGCACAGCAGAGACTGGGGAGACAGGAGCCTTGAAAGCACTAATATAAAATGGCCAACAGAAGTTTTAATATAGTGAGGATAGGATCATACTGTATCCCTTGATATGAAGGAAACTCTCCCCCGGCTCTGCTCAGCTTTGCTGTTCTTTTGTGGGACAGAGCTCAGCTCCGGAGAAGCTCATTTTACATAGACACTGAAATGGTGCATTCGGAAGAAGAGTTAAACAGATTGAGTTTGAGGTGTAAAGGGGTATCACATTCACTTTGGTTGGAGCTCTGAGAATTTCATGACTTTTTAAAAATAGTAAAAAAATAGAGCCATCAAGATTCATACTTCATCAACAATAGCGCAGAACTGGTACAGTATACATCTTTATGGCTTTGGACTTTCTCATTCACAAGAAGAAACAAGATTTATTTCTGCCTAATGGTGGAACAAAACCACCACGATGACAACTGAGACAGAATTCTTCATTGCTTCTTTTCAGGCACATTTTCGCTTCATGTGTTATTTTGGAGGGGGAAAAAAAGGAAGAAGAAGAAGTCGAGTTCCAGCACCACATGCTTAAAGCACTAATGATGAGAAACTAGCTGCTTTAATATACATTAATCAGGTGTAGAATAAAGAGTAGAGACACAGGGGCTTGTGGGTAACTCAGTGTTTGCATAAATAGATTGATCAGGATCACAGGGACTTGTGGGTGATTCGTCAACAGCAGAGTAAACTGTAGAAGGTCCAGCATTTGGGGCAGAGCGGTACATGGTGTTTTTAACTTCCTCATACTCACAGAGCTCGAGAGAAATCTGAGAGTAAAAAGAAACATAAACCAAAAAAGTCAATGTCTTACACACACACACACACACACACACACACACACACACACAAAATTATAAATATAGTTATTACCCTGTTGTCATTTTCTGAGCTTTGGACAATTCTTCTGACAGATGAAGGTCTACCTGCTGAAAACAACAGTTCAGGAGTCAATAAATGTTGTAAATGTTGTTATTTTAAATTTTGGATTTAATTGAGTTGCAGGAACCTCAGGTCAATAGTCAGCATTGGACATTGGGGCTATGTGACAGCAACACTATCTGCTGCACCTCTGCACCACTTGATCATGAACCAGTCACATGAATCTGAATGCATTAAACATTTAATAATGTGTCATGTTTGTGCATGGGTACCTTGCAGTTTGCGCCTTTTTTTAAGAATCACAAGGAGGAATAAAATTCCAATGAGAAACAGCAGAAGAATGACAGACACAGGGATCACAACTGGAAATCCTGGAAGAGAAACAGACACGTTATCCTACATGATGATCATTCATTAGGGATCAGATCAAAGTCATGTAGTTAGATTATGAGTGTGATGTGTGTTTGAGCAGAATCACCTGTTACAGGAGAAACTGATGTAAACTGAGATGATGATGAAGTAGAAGTAAAAGCAGAAGAAGAAGACGATGATGATGGTGATGATGAAGCTTGCATTGGTTTCAAGGTTGAAACTGGGACATATGGCTCTAAAGAAGTAAATGTTTAGTTAGATAATAAATGACTGATAACAGATGTAACGCAAAACAGAGTACCATACATTTACTTTGTTAAAAAAAAAAAAAACAACAACAACAACAAAAAAACATAATTATTGACTGAGGTAAACTGAAGCAAAAATATTTTTGTACTGGCATTATTGTTATATATGACACACTGGTATTGGTATGAATGTGCACTAAGAATAGTTAATGTAGTGTTTCTCCAGTGAACAGACTTGGAGTCTAATAAAGTCTCCTTTGTATCATTTAGGATATACGTCTATGTAATTCCATGTCAAATAAATGATCTGTTTCTTCTGCTATTATTGTTATATTCACTAACTGCCAGTAATACCGCAGGCTAGTCGTGGTAGGATGTCACATGGTAGAAGCTTCACACAAAGTCTCTGTAATGTCTGAATAGTTAATTCACTGTGTCTCTGTGTCTCTACAAACTCACCAGTAACTGTCAGGATGATCTGTGTGAAATAAACCTTGTATCCATGATCAGATTCCCAGGCTGCTTCAGCTCCACACCAGTATTCACCAGAGTCTCGCTCAGTTACATTTCTAATACTCACACTCAAGATTCGTCTTTCTCTGTTGTCATACAGGGAGACTTTCCCCATATTTACATATTTTCTATTTTCCTTAACAAATGAATTATAAGAACAAGTTGAATCCCGTAGCCCCATCTTGCAGAGAAACTTGATCTTATTCCTGAGGGATTCTGGGTATTTACAGCTGATGCTCAAATCTCCTCCTACATGGACAGTTTTACTGATGGACTTCTCATAGGACAGATCTGCAAATCACAACCAATCAGGTCAGTGTGTGTGTGTGTGTGTGTGTGTGTGTTCTAGCATATACTGTAACACTGTTAAACCCGCTGAATAATCGTACATTTCTTTTGTTCTGACCTGAATATCTGCCATCCTCTGTCAATTTCGGATCTGTACTTATCAGATTTTTTTTTTATCTTACTGAAAGATCTAGTTTTTCTAATTCATTCGGTGTGTTTGATAGGCAACCTGATGTTTTATTGATCAGCACTATGTACTCGTATCTCCAGTGCTGGGGTTTGAGTCCTGCCTTGGCTTGGGTCTATGTGCATATTACAGTAATATATTGAGTTTTTAAAATGCATTTTGATTTGATTATTTAAAGCGAAGAGACAACACAATTTTGTGTCACAAAAGCTTGCGCTTCTTGGGTTTCCTCTGGTTTCCTCCCACAATCTAAGTCTAAAGACATGCAAATTAGACTGATTTGCATTCCCAGATTGCCCATAGTGCGTGACTATGTGCATGTTTGTTTGCCCACCAGTGGATTGGCCCCCTGTCCAGGGTGTGGCCCTGCCTAGTGCATCTGACTACACTAAAGCATGTAAGCGGACATACAGTATAGAGGATGAACGAGAGAGATATATATATATATATATATATATAGAGAGAGAGAGAGAGAGAGAGAGAGAGAGACAGTGGTTTGTTCATGCTGAGGCGTCCCCTTGTGTGGGCACTCAGTCCTCTGAAGACCAAGGTCAGCGTTAAAAACACAAAAATTGATGCATCTACTAAAATTACAATTTAAGTGTTACAGTTAAAAAAAAGTATTCTGAATACTGAATGTCTCACTCCATATTAATAAACGCTTTGCTACTATAAATTAAATTACAGTTATTTTTATATAATCAAGAAAAATTGCTATGAGGTGGACGGACCTGTGTGGACGATGTGAACCACTTAATGACCCTTCAAATAAGGAGACAAACTAGTGAAGGATGAAGCATAAAGCTCATATGCCTCTAAATCCAAGCAGCCCTTTGCTTTTTTCAAGTGATTTTTTACAATTTACAATCTTTTACAATTTATGATTTTTACTTGGTGTACATTCAATTAAAAAAGTAGCATTCTTTGCCATCAGAGTTGACATGGATCAATAAAACTGTGTAAAGCTAACAAAAGTACAAAAAAACAAAAGTACAAAAAAAAAGATAAAAAAGAGATGACAGTATTGAATGATTTTGACATATTTTAAACCACTAGGTGTTGGTGAAAAGCCGAGTCATATTTAATCAACAAAAGCTGCTGAGTAAACCTGAATTATAATGCATGAAGGTCAGAACAGGCTTACAGGCAGTTATCATTGTGCAGAAATTAATCATTATGATATTTATACAATAATGATAGTGGTTAAGTTTTCGTAACAGTAGGGTTACATGTAATATCTCCAATGTATGAATTGTTATTGTTTCATTTGTTATGGAAGGGAAATGATCCACAATCATGACAAATTTTAGTCACTTTTTCTTAATTAAAATGCCTGAATGAATATTTCAGACTCACCTTTTTTTACTTTCAGATTCACTGGTATGTTACTGTCTTTCCCATAACTTATATCAACTGAACAGTGGTACGTCCCAGTGTCCTGTACAGTGAGCTCTCTGATCATCACCCTGAACTCTGCTGATTCGGTGTCATCATACAGTGAGAATCTTCCTGAATTTATCCACTTGTTTTTAGCTTCTGTCTTTATTTGATCAGAACAGCGTGCCCATGCTCCCATGCAAAAATATTTCTTGTTTTTTGTGTATTCTGTATGATACTTGCACTTGATAAGGACTCCTCCTCCTGAATATCCTGTTACTTCCTTGGAATCTCCTCCATCTAACAAAACACCAAACATCCATCTGAGCAAAACCTTCCTTCATGTAACACTGCTGCTGAGAGTGAGGATTATTCTGAAGTGCATTTCTTTACCTGAGATCAGACAGAGGGTGAAGATGAGGAGGATCTTCATCCTGAGTTCACACTCTCACACATCTCCACACCGACTCCACTTCAGAAAGATATTAAAGCTCCTGTTCTGTTACACACTGGTACTGTCTCTGTCCTGCTCTGTGAGTGTGCTCTGTGTCTTCATCTGTGTCTTTTGATCAGAAATACAGAAGTGGTAGAACTTCCTCTTCTAGCTGTGTAAAAAAGAGCTTCTCAGCAAGTGTATGTGTGAAATATGCGTGAAATTCATACATAAGCTTATACTAAAGATAACAATAATAATAATAATAAAAAATTATAATACAGTTGTAAGCAACGATGAGCGGTACCAAGCACCCTCAGTCATTGCCTCCCGGGTGCAACAACTTGTGCATTATTTGAGCGTTAAGACCTACAAAAAGCTGTCGCCGCCCGGATGCACCGCACAACTTGTACACTTCACACACTATATAGGGCTGATGTCAGCTTGGGCCATAAATATTTGTTGAGTGTGTTTGTATCCTGTTAGTGGGTTAGTGTGTGTGTGTGTGTGTGTGAGAGAGAGAGGTGTGTGAATGTGTCAGTATGTGTGTGACGAGTAAATGTGTTTGTGCACGTTTGTGTGTGTGAGTCTGTGTGTTAACATTTGTGATTTGTGTGTTAGTATGTGTGTGATGTGTTTGTAAGAAAAGTGACTTGTTAGTGTGTGTGTGTGTGTGTGTGTGTGTTTCTGCATGCATATGAGAGAGAGAGATGTGACTGTGGGAGTCTTAACATTTGGGATGTGTGTGATACACGAGTGTGTTTGTGTGTGTATGTGTGTTTGTGCATGTGTGTGTGTGTGTGTGTATCTGTGTGAGTGTTAACATTTGTAATGTGTGTGCATGTATATGCGTGCGTGAGTGTGTGTGTGTGTAAGTGTTAACAGTTGTGATGTGTATGTGTTTTGTATTGTATTTTGTATTGTTTAATAATAAAAAAGTATTAAAAAATGTAACATAGAAAGTTATTAATCACTTTTCAGTGTAAGTTTAAGGCATTGCCATAGCTAACCCATTTGAGATGTCTTTAGATCACATGGGCCTGGTTTGGTGGCGATCATATAAATTCCCTAGGAGGAGTATATATAGCGCTTTTAACACTGGTCATTGTCTCAAAGCAGCTTCACAAAATGAAAAGAAAATTAATGGAAGTGTCTATGAGTGAGAAAAATGTGTTTAGATAATGAGATTGTCCCTGATGAGCAAGCCAAGGGTGACGGCGATAGTGGCAAGGAAAAACTCCCTGACCTGGAGCAGGTCCTTCTCTGGATGCCTCAGGGTCCTCGCAGGTTTGACCTCTACTGGAACTGGCAAAATCTCCAGATGCCTCGGGATGGGTAGAGAAAGGAAGAACAGGTGGAAAAAATTAGCATAGTTGCCATTCAGGATAGATGTACTGGAGACTGAGGATAGATGACTGGAGTCTATTCCTTATGAGGATGAATTACGTGTATGCCAGATTAGAGATGTGTCTTGAGTCTATTTTTAAACTGGGAAACTGTGCCTGAGCCTCGAACACTGTCAGTACGGCTATTCCAAAGTTTTGGAGCTAAATATGAAAATGCCCTACCTCCTTTTGTAGATTTTAATATTCTGGGAACTACCAGAAGTCCGGAGTTTTGTGATCTTAAGGAACGTGGTGGATCGTAACGTATCAGAAGACTAGCAATGTAATAGTACATTCTTCTAAACACAAGTGGAATTGTGAGAGCTGTTGTGGAATTGTGAGAGTAGTTTTGGGGCCAATAAGTAATATCTTCGTCTTATCTGAATTTAATAGAAGAAAATTATCGGTCATCCAATCTTTTATATCTTGAACACACTCAGTTAGTCTAGACAACTTGGGTATTTCGTCTGGTTTTGTGGAGATGTATAAATGGGTATCATCAAAATAACATTGGAAACTAAGCATGTCTTCTAATGATGCTGCCCAAGGCAGTATGTATATGTAGAACAGCAGAGGTCCTAAAACTGACCCTTGTGGGACTCCATATTTCACTGGCATTACACCAGACAGTTCTCCATTTAAATCTACAAAATGGTATCGATCAGACAGGTATGATCTAAACCATTTTAATGCCTGTCCATGAATACCTATGTGATTTGGTAAGCGATCTGTGAGAATATTATGATATATAGTGTCGAATGCAGCACTAAGATCAAGTAGGTCTAGTATCGAGATGCAGCCTTGGTCCGAAGCTAAAAACAAGTCATTTGTAATTTTAACTAGTGCGGTTTCTGTACTAAGATGGGGCCTGAAACCTGACTGAAATTCTTCAAGGATATTGTTTTCCTGCAAGAATGTACATATTTGGGCTGATATTACCTTTTCTAATATTTTTGATATACACGGAAGGTTTGAAATCGGTCTGTAATTTGTTATTTAATTTGGGTTTAAATTAGATTTTTTAAGAAGAGGCTTAATAACTTGCCGACTTGAAAGATTTAGGGACGTGACCTAGATGTAATAGTTAATAATTTTTAGAAGCGGCTCTCCGGCCATATGTATCACTTCTTTTAAAAATCTGGTTGGGATTGATTCTAGCAAGCATGTTGTTGATTTAGTCGAGGTGATGAGTTTATACAGCTCTTCCTGTCCTACACCTGTAAAAGCACTGAAAATCTAAACGGGAAGCTTTAGACTGGACTGGATCATGAGATGCTATTAGAGGTTGAACTTCCATTATTTTCTTCCTGATACTATCGATTTTTTCGTTGAAGAAAACTGACTTCCTTTTGAGTTGAGCCCATTACATGCAGTGCGCAAGTTGTTCAGCTCAATGACCTCTAAATGTGTATCGAGTTTCGCGGCCATACGTGCAAATGTGCATGAGCTTTGCCACAAAATATTGTATAAGGGCCCCTGACCAGGCTCTCAGGCATCCTAATGACAGTCAATTTTCATGGGTTTTTGAGCATGCTAAGACCCCCAAAAGCCCAAAATGGTGGGAAAAAATTATTGTTATGAAAACAGGAGAGTCCTGCGCACCTTATATAGTGCTTAGGCCATAAGTAATGCATTTTATTTTTTTTTGTTTTGTTTATTATTATTTTATATTTTTATATTTACCCAACATCACCATTCAAACAAGCAATAAATTCAAACAAGCAATAAATAAATAAATAACAGAAATAAGTTAATTCCTTAAACCTTAAAACAACATAATACAATTGACAGAGCTATTACCTTAAAACATATAAACATATAAAGATTTGAGTGCAGCCTTTCGTCATGTGGGATAGGTGCTACAAAAAGCTATAAATGGGTGCACCTGTTTATACTAGCTCCAGTTAAAAGGAAAACGATTAGAGATAAGAAACTCGCTTCTTGGTATAATGACCACACACGCACTTTAAAACAAACCGATCAAAAATTTGAACGTACATGGCGGCAAACTAAATTGTTAGTATTCCAAATAGCTTAGAAGGAGAGCATCCTGAACTATAAAAAAGCTTTCAGTGATGCTAGATCAACGTATCTCTCCACTCTTATAGAAAATAACAAAAAAAAAAAAACCCCTGAGATTTTTATTTAATACCGTAGCTAAATTAACTAAAAACAAGACCACTGCAGAAATCTCCACAACAACATCATGCAGTAGTGAGGATTTCATGAACTTTTTCAATAACAAAATCATAAATATTAGGCAAAAAATTCAGGCTTTGACACCAGACAATTAAGTATAATCTAAAGCACCAACTGTGACCACTTATAAACATTGCAACCCAAACAAAAAACATTTATTTGGATGATGATTAAAAAAAAAAAAAAACAGACAATATAAACTTATAATATAAAAAAGCATCGTGTGGACGGTGGCATGGTGGCTTAGTGCTTAGAACTGTCATATTGCTCCTTCAGGCTCAGTGTTTGATTCGTGTATCCGGAACTGTTTACATGTTCCCCTTGTGCTTGGTGGGTTTCCTCTGGTTACTTCGGTTTCCTCCCACAGACCAAAGACATGCTGATCAGGTAAACTGGGTTCACCAAATGTGCCTTAAAACATTATTGTAATATGTAGCTAAAATGTTCTCCATATATCAGTGTCTACATTAGTTTATATTTGTTTTTGTTTGTTCTTTCTTCATCTTTTGTAAGCTTTATATTTTACCTGTTTATTGTAAATTTTTTATGCATTTTTGTAAACTTTAATATTTCTATGTTGTTTATAATAGTGCTCTCTTTTTGAAGAAAAAAAAAAGTGAAATGTGACTTATTGAATGTCATGAAAGCTAACACTCACATACTTAGTTTGCAGGAATTGTCGATGTAATTGTAACTGTTATCTTTTTTCAAGTGTGTTCACTGCAACTGGAGATGGAGGAAATTACAGCTCAAGCTCTACATCAGCAATATACTAAAGAGGATGCTGGTCTGTGGGATTTTATTTGTCAGAGGGCTGTTCCTGAAGAACATATTGACCAAATGCAACAAGGCAGGGTAATTTTGTGACAAAAATTGTTGTCACTACGATAGAATATCACTACGCTAGAAAGTTGCTGAGTAACTTTTTTTTTTTTTTTAAACGGGGGTGGGATGAGGCATTCTAGCGTAGTTCAAAAAGATGAGCAGATATAAATCTCAAACTAGTTGTTTTTAACTGAAGGAACACCTTTGCATAATAAAGCTGTTGTCTTTCTTGTGCTTGAAAATCAAAGTGGTCACTTAAATATGGCGTCACGTCCCGGTCTAGAGTCGGGCCGGACAGCAAAAGAACGGTTCAGGATTTTATTTTAAACTGTATGGAAATGGTGGTATATGGCAGAAAGAACTAGATCCAGTCATTAACTGCTGAAATAATGAGGTTTGTATTGATTTACAAAAACACACACACAACAGGAGGAGGATCAGATTCAGGGTGGATTTAGTAGCTAGATTATCTGCAAAAAAAAAAAAAAAAACATACAAACAAAAATCCAGGTCCCTTCCCTGACTCCCCAAGTGAATAAATTCCCTCTTCCCAAAATAAATGGCAGCCACGCCCCAACTGCTGGTGAGTGCACAAACATACAGTGAAATTATCTACAAATATATACAAAGAGCAACCAAAGCAATAATCAAAGTCAATGGGAGGCAAAATGTCACAACCAAATATCAAAACGCCAAAATCACAATCTCTTTCCCGCGTCTCTCTCCGGTTTATATATGGTGGCGCTGGTTGATGACGTCACTCTCAGGGCGGAAGCCACCGTGTGGAAGGTCAGGTAGATGCCGATGTGGGGAAACAGTCAGAAAACCTGGAGTGGAGTCTGGAGCGGCGCGCGACCAGGACACGATACACACACGCAAGTGCAACCAAGCATTTATACCAGGGGTGTCCAAATCCAGTCCTGGAGGGACAGTGACCAGCACAGTTTGGTGCTTCTTCTTCTCAAACACAGCTGATTTAACTAATCTGTTAATTACTAGATTCAGTGGGTGTGTTTAGGTGTTGGTGAATTACAAACTGTGCTGGTATAGGGGTGCAGTTCACTCTCGAGGAGGTGCTAGGGGCAGATAATGGGAGGAAAAACAGGATAGTGATAGCTTATCTACGAGAAACAGGGGTAATGAATAGGATTTGAAGGAAAGAGTGGGGAATAAATGGAAGAAAGAAGATCAAGATGATAGAAAGTGGGGGAAGGGAATTTTTTTTTTTTTTTTCTTTTTTTTTCCTACTCTCCAACCCACACTCCGGAATAGAGGGGCAGTAATGCACAATAAAGCTGGATGCCAACCGTTAGGAAAGGAAAAGAGACCATGACCAGAAGGTGGCAGTAATGCAACATGATGGATGCCAACTGCCGGAAAACACCAAAGAAGAAGAAGAACTGTGCTGGTCACTGGCCCTCCAGGACTGGATTTGGACACCCCTGATTTATACAAAGCAGATTTTTTTTTTTTGCATTTTCATTCATTTGTTTTACTCAGTAGCGCATATGGGTTAAAATGTAGCGAATACTTCAAACAAAACATACTTAAGTAAAAGTAAAATGACAGATTTTAAAAACTACTTTAAAAAGTAGAAGTACACAAAAAAACTATTCAATTACAGTAACGCGAGTAAATGTAATTTGTTACTTCCCACCTTTCGTTTTACAATTAATTAACCTTTCTTTTCTTTGCTCAAGAATATGAAATTTTTTACTATATTTAAAAGTTTTACTTTTACCTTTGGATTACTTTCATGTAAATTTATGAGGCATCACTTCTTACCTAGGCTACTTTTGTTGGTAAAATTGTGAAATTTAATTGTAGAAAAAATACTTTTGCAAAAGTCATTATTATAAACATTGCAAAGTATACTTAAAAGAAACTGACACATTCCTTTAAAACTTTCTGTCCTAACTAAGTTTTTAATTTACAGATCGATACATCAGTTGTCAGAGAACTAGATGACACCTGCCTTGCACACTACATACCACTGTATGGAGACAGGATTGCTACAAGGCGGTACTGTCTGGACTAACAAAAACAAAAAAAGGACAGACATAGTGGTTCTCTAGGAGAGCAGCAGAAGACAGTAAGGCACATTAATCCTGGTCAACGCCTAGAAAAGCCACTTAGTGTAAATAAAGCATAAACCAACCCATCTGGTACAGTTGAACAGTGTAATCATGAAACCTCCAGAGCCCATTTATCTGTTGTTGATGTCATTCTTACTTCTCTATCTTATGATTCAGAGGTGATCGTAGGTGACATAGACGATGTATCATCTACAAGCCCACTGGAAAACACTGTTCCAATTGTTCCATCCACAGTATTGTCTGTTCAAGTGGTAACGCAGACTATGAGCTGCTTTCTGAAACCCATCTGATCGAGCCTTTTCAAGTTTTCTCTCCCACAGAGGAAGTAATCAGTGTTGTCCCATCCACGTCCACTCTTTGCGTAGAGGATGACACTGCTCGTTCAAACATTGATGGAAACCATGAGCTACTTACATTGGGTATCAAATTTCACAGTGTAAATCTGTTAGAGGAAATGATTTGTCAATTCAAATGAGATGAGTTGATTCCTAACTACCTGTAACCCGGGTAACCCAGATAGTCAGTAAAAAGAGTTAAAATAAAATAAAAACAGTTGAAGGAAGTTATAAAAAAGAGAGAAAAGTTTGAGAGAAAAAGATTCATCCAATCCCGGGCTTGAGTTCAGTGACAGATATTCCCAAGAGCCAATGGTAGCAGCGCATTCATAAGCTCCGCCCAAAGTCAGCGGTACCTGCAGCATGAGGCAGGAAATTGGAAAAACTATACGAGCGAGTAGCATGGAACATTCCTTCAGAAAACTTGTGTTAAACATTTGTTTAATGACAAAATGCAATTAAGTGTGCTTGGAAGTCTGAGTGCTGTTTGACCCCATGCCTCGCCTCTGGGATACGCCCCTTTTACCTGACAATCTTGAAAGGCTTCATTCAGCGCTCCATTTGGACATAGGGGCTACCCCAAAACAAAGTTTCTGCAGAGTATTGACAGTGCAGACAGAAGTGTGAGGATGTGTATCATCATGCAAGATCACAATGCCCTAAAGGATAGCAGTCCTTAGTGTTAAATTTAAAGTTTATGCTTCGGCTCTTGAATAAGCATCTCACTGTAACGAGCACGAGTTAGGGGTTAACCCACAGGTTTTTATTCCTTGCTTAAATAACGTTTATGCTCTACTTTGAGTTGTTTCAGGATCAGGTATCCTCAGACCACAAAAACGAAATCACTGCAGACTGCTCTTCTTTCATGCAAAACACAAGTGGGCTGTACATTTTTGCTCACACTGCAGTAACAAATAAACTGATGTAACGTTTACACCTGCACAGCAGTGATTTTGGAGACAGGAGCCCTGAACAGAAAGCACCAATAAAACAGCCAACAGAAGTTTTAATATAGTGAGGATAGTTTTGGCTCACCATCATAGAGTGAAGACTCGGGCTGATTGTAACACCAGGATTTGCCTGCTGTCCCTAAAAATACCTTCACCAGCAGTGCAGAGTTTTTGTGAAAAAAAAAAATGTGTGCACACACCTGAACTAATCAGGTTAGATAATGTGCAATAAGGTGCTTTAAAACAATGTTTAAGATGAAAAGTTTTTCAATTCTGTTTGAGGTATTTATCAACTCATGTTTGCCATATTGCAGATTTGACCAATTTGACCTATTGACAATAGTGCGAAAGTAACTTGTGTGATTTAATATCTGACTGAACGGGTCATACTGTATCCCTTGATATGAAGGAAACTCTGCTGTTCTTTTGTGGGACAGATCTCAGCTCAGGAGAAGCTCATTTGACCTAAACACTGAAATGGTGCGTTCGGAAGAGGACTTAAACAGATTGAGTTTGAGGGGCATTCAGCTGAAGCATCACATTCACTGTGGGCGGAGCTCTGAGACCTGTCATGATCTGTTAAAAATAGTAAATCATACAACCATCAAGATTCACACTTCAACAAAAATAGCACAGAACTGGTACAGTATACATCTTTATGGCTTTGGACTTTCTCATTCACAAGAAGAAACAAGATTTGCTTCTGCCAAATGGTGGAACAAAACCACCACGATGACAATTGAGACGGAATTCTTCATTGCTTCTTTTCAGATACATTTTGCTTCATGTGTTATTTTGGAGGGGAAAAAAAGGAAGAAGAAGAAGTCGAGTTCCAGCACCACATGCTTAAAGCACTAATGATGGGAAACTAGCTGCTTTAATATACACACTGTAAAAAAAAGTCCTAATTTTACAGAAAATAACTTAAAAATTTTATAGTACTTTTTCTTTTTTTTAAAAACTACGTACAAATCTCTGTAAAATTACAGACCTTATTTGTAAATTATCAAGCCGACTGGTTTTTTAAGGATTATTTCAATACTGAAAAATTAAACTTTTTTCACATTTTTTAACAGTAAAAATACCATTTTATTTTTACTGTGTTTTTTCTGTTTTTGTAAATTACGTACAACTTTATGTAAAATTACAATAATACATTTGTACAGTAATTAAATATGAAACTCGTTAGATAAAGGTTAATGTCCATACTAAAAATGTAATGTTTTTCTTTGTAATTTTGAGGTAAATCATATTAATTTTATAATTCACGCTTTAGATGCATATTTAGCATTTTCTCATGACATTTTAAAAGATTATCCACAGGAAGTGGCACAGGTAAAGCAGCAGAAGTCCCACACTTACTGTACATGTAGGCTATAGTATAGTATATACTGTATAGTATAGCTTTATGCTTTCAAAGATTGTGAAGAGTATGTATGAGACTGATACTCAGTGCAGCACCCATGCACACGTTGTAAACGCCACAAATATATATATATATATATATATATATATATATATATATATATTTCACATATACTTCATAGGAATTTATGAAAACTTTATTTATGAAATAACAGGATTTTTTGTGTTCTTGCTTATTTGAAGGTGTTTGATCTTCAATTTAGGAAAAATCTGTAAAATAACAGTGTTTCTCTGCTAATTGTCTAATGCTTTTGCTTTATTGAAGGTGTTTGATTGTAATAATTTTTTAAAAACTGTAAAATAAAAACATTTTGCTGCAACACATCGAGTGCTGTTTTAATGAAGGTGTTAAATCGTATAAATCTGGGGAAAAAAAATGTAAAATAATGGTGTTTCACTGCTAAACTTATAGTGCTGTTGCTTTAAAGAAGATGTTTAATCGTATAAATCTAGGAGAAATCTGTAAAATAACGTTTTTTATCTGCTAAACTTCTAGTGCTGTTGCTTTAATGAAGATGTTTAATCATATAAATCTGAGGAAAAATCTTTAAAATAACAGTTTTTATATGCTAAAATTATAGTGCTCTTGCTTTATTGAAGGTCTATAATCGTATAAATTTAGGAAAAATCTATAAAATATTTTTTTTTCTCTGTCAAAGATTAAATAACCACTTACTACTTAAATATAATCTGTTGAATTGCATTATTAGAGCTTTACAGCAGATTTCCTAGCAGAGACCTGTTGGTAACTAAGCTGTGCACTAGATGTCCTGATCCAAGGCGATTCTGGAAGGTTGAGGTGTAGAATAAACTGTAGAGTCACAGGGGCTTGTGGGGAACAATGTGTTTGCATAAATAGATTGAGAAGGATCAGAGGGGCTTGTGGGTGATTCGACAGAAGAGTAAACTGTAGAAGGTCCAGCAGTTGGGGCAGAGCGGTACATGGTGTTTTTACTCTCCTCATACTCACAGACCTCAAGAGAAATCTGAGAGTAAAAAGAAACATAAATGAAAAAAGTCAATGTTTTACTCCCTTTTCTTGGAAAAAACAGGTTTGATACTAAACAAAATAATACACACAAAATAATAAATATAATTACCCTGTTGTCATTTTTTGAGCTTTGGACAATTCTTCTGACAGATGAAGGTCTACCTGCTGAAAACAACAGTTGAGGAGCCAATAAATGTTGTAAATGTTGTTATTTTTCATTTTGGATTTAATTGAATTGCAGGAACCTGAGCTCAATATTGAGCATTGGACATTGGGACTATGTGGTAGCAACGCTATCTGCTGCACCTCTGCACCACTTGATCATGAACCAGTCACATGACTTTGAGTGCATTAAACATTTAATAATGTGTCATGTTTGTTCATGGGTACCTTGCATTTTGCGCCTTTTCTGTAGAACCACAAGGAGGAACAAGATTGCAATCAGAAGCAGCAGCAGAATTACAGACACAGGAATCACAGCTGGAAATCCTGGAAAAGAAACTGACAGTCACTTTATCCTACATGATGATGATTAATTCGGAATCAGATCAAAGTCATGTAGTTAGTTTATGGGTGTGATGTGTGACTGAGAAGAATCACCTGTTGCAGGAGAAACTGATGTAGTCTGGGATGATAAATAATAATAATAATAAGAAGAAGGTGATGATGATGATGATGATGATGATGATGACGGAGATTCCTGTGTTGGTTCCATGGTTGAAACTGGCACATATGGAATTACATTATGAATAAATCTAGTGTATGACTGGCATTTCTCCTGCGGTGTTGCTATCAGTGTGTGAAGAGTGGGAGAAGAGGGTTGCATTGACAATCCATCACAATGGGCAGCACATTGAACACATTTTATAAGTGGTCAGAAACTTGTAAATAACTCATGAAAGAATAAAGTTACGTTAAAACCAAGCACACCATTGTTTTTCTTGTGAAATTCCCAATAAGTTTGATGTGTCACATGACCCTCTTCCTATTAAAAAAACAAAAGTTAGATCCAAGATGGCCGACTTCCAAATGGCCACCATGGTCACCACCCATCTTGAAAAGTTTGCCCCCTCACATATACTAATGTGCCACAAACAGGACGTTAATATCACCAACAATTCCCATTTTATTAAGGTGTATCCATATAAATGGCCCGCCCTGTATATGACACACTAGTATTGGTATGGATGTGCATTAAGAATAGTTTATGCATTATATCCATTGAACAGACTTTGAGTCTAATACAGTCATGTTTATCATTTAGGATATAAGTCATTATATTCATTAACTGCCAGTAATACCACAGGCTAGTCACATTTTCACACATAGTAATGTCAGAATAGTTAATGTAGTGTCTTTGTGTCTCTACAAACTCACCAGTAACTGTCAGGTTGATCTGTGTGAAATAAACCTTGTATCCATGATCAGATTCCCAGGCTGCTTCAGCTCCACACCAGTATTCACCAGAGTCTCGCTCAGTTACATTTCTAATACTCACACTCAAGATTCGTCTTTCTCTGTCATCATACAGTAAAAATGTCCCCATATTTACATATTTTGTACTTTCATTAACAGATGAATTATGAAAACAAGCTAAATCCTGTAGCCCCATCTTGCAGAGAAACTTGGTCCTATTCGTGAGGAATTCTGTGTATTTACAGCTGATGTTCAAATCTCCTCCTACATGGACAGTTTTACTGATGGACTTCTCATAGGACGGATCTGCAAATCACAATCAATCAGATCAGTGTGTGTGTGTGTGTGAGCGTGTGTTTGTGTTTGTGTGTGTATGCTCTACATCTTAACACTGTTAAACAGCACTGAGTAATCCTTTTGAATTTCTTTTGTCCTGACCTCTTTTGTGATTAAAACACCACCAAGGTTTTTTGATCTTACAGAAAGATCTTGGTTTGTCTGATTTAGTCTGTCTAGTGTTTGATCGGCAGCATGATGGTGTAGTGTTTATTACTGTGGTCTTGGACCTCCAGTGCTGGAGATTGAATGAGTGGTTTGTTCATGTCGAGTCCTCCCCTTACATGTGTGTTCACTTCTCTAAAGACCAAGGCTGCTGTTACACCACAAAATATGATGCAACTGCTGAAATGTCACCTTAAGGGTTTAAACTAAAAATACTTCTATAAATTAAATGAAAGTTATTTTTTATAAGATATAGACACGTTGCTATGATGTGGAGGGAAATGGACGTCAGTGTGAATCACTTAATGACACTCCAAATAAGGAGACAAACTTGTGGTCCAAACCAGTGAAGGCTGACGCATAGAGCTCATAGGCATCTAAAGCCAAGCAGCCCTGTGCTTTTTTTTGCAAGTAATTTAATTAAAATATGATTGTTTTTAAGTAACCACATTTAAACTGATTTTTTAAACATTTAATTAAAAACAAGCAGCATTCTTTTCAAACAGCACCGACATGGATCAATAAAACTGTGTAAAACTAGACTAGTAAAACAAAGGGCAAAAAAAAAAAAAGAGATGACAGCATTGACTGATGTGTCACTGCTTTTGACATACTTTAAACCAGCAGCTGTTAGTGGAAAGCCGAGTGCTGTGGCTAACATGTCTGAAACGCTGAAAAGCCGATTCCTGCTGATTTTTCCATAATTTGCTATGAAAAGAAAATGATGCCACAATCTTGACAAATAAGATTTTTGCCACTTTTTCTTAATTAAAATGCCTGAATAAATATTTCCTACTCACCTTCTTTTACAGTCAGCTCCACTGGTGTGTCAATGTCTTTCCATAATTGTATATCAACTCCACAGTGGTACGTCTCGTTGTCCTGTACAGCGAGCTCTCTGATCATCACCATGAACTCTGCTGATTTGGTGTCATCATACAGTGAGAATCTTCCTGAATTTATCCACTTATTTTTAGCTTCTGTCTGGATTCGATCAGAACAGCCTTTCCATGAACCCTTACAGAAATATTTATTTTTTTGCTTGTATTTTATATCATACTTGCACTTGACAAGGACTCCTCCTCCTGAATATCCTGTTACTTCCTTGGAATCTCCTCCATCTAACAAAACACCAAACATCCATCTGAGCAACACCTTCCTTCATGTAACACTGCTGCTGAGAGTGAGGATTATTCTGAAGTGCATTTCTTTACCTGAGATCAGACAGAGGGTGAAGATGAGGAGGATCTTCATCCTGAGTTCACACTCACACATCTCCACACCGACTCCACTTCAGAAAGATATTAAAGCTCCTGTTCTGTTACACACTGTTACTGTTACTGTCTTTGTCCTGCTCTGTGAGTGTGCCCTGTGTCTTCATCTGTGTCTTAACCAAAAGTAAAGCAGCTGCCACTTCCTGTTCTTGCTGTGTGAAAAAGAGATGCTCAGTAAGTGTATGTGTGAAATATAGGTGTGAAATACATATATAAGCACAATAGAAAAGATAAGCACATCTGTATGTATTGGTCTTAAGACATGAGACCAATGTGGTTGGAGAGGCTTTGGTTGGAGAAGCTTTGTTACAGATGTTTTCTTGAAGAAATTCCAGAAACAAGGAGCGGTGCTGCTAAAGGCTCTAGATCTTATAGTGGTCAGGTGGACAGGTGTGTAAAGAGGAGTCTTGCTAACAAAGAGTGAAGTTTGTGACAGTAGTGTGTTCTCTTGGAAGTCAAGGAAAACGTCTCGGGTTACTTGGCTGTAACCCTGTTCCCTGATAAAGTGGGAACGAGATGCTGAGTGAAAACACTATGGGGACATCTCTTTGTTGCCCGGTTGTGAAGCCTGTGCATGTCAAACCCGCCGAATACCTTCGGCTTATAACCTCTGCCAGGCATGACGTCACCGAATAAGGTGCACCTGCAGGTTATAAATAGGAGTGAACCGGAAACATCCTCAGGTCAATTTTGTCTGAAGGACGTCCAGGCACGCCAGCAGTGCGGCATCAGAATGCAGCATCTCGTTCCCGCTTTATCAAGGAACAGGGTTACAGCCAAGTAACCCGAGACGTTCCCTTTCAAAAGCTACACTCGATGCTGCGTGAAAACGCTATGGGAATGAGAATACCAACGCCGCCGCACTGCAAGTGTCTGGAACCCCCAGGTTGTGTAGCGTGTGCGCACAAGCTGAGGAGGTCACAGACCTAGCTCTGGGATGCTGACTGAGGGATCCGTGAACCCGGAGTAGCATTGACATCCAGACTATACAATCTAACAAATGTGTGTGGAGAGGACCAGCCCGCCGCATCACACACCTGCTGCAGGGGGACGCCTCTTGCCAAGGCAATCGATGAGGCAATCCCCCTGGTTGAGTGAGCCCTGATTCCCAGAGGCGAAGTGTGACCACGCGCCTCATAGGCTAGGGCAATGGCATCTCTCACCCAGTTTGACAGAGTCTGTCTAGTGGCAGACCCCCATGGCAAATAAAGAACTACTCTGACTTACGCCACTGGCTAGTGCGGTGGACATAGATCCTAAGAGCACGTACTGGACACAGTAAGTGAAGTCTTTCCTGCTCCGGAGCTGTGAAAGGCGGAGGACAGAAGGCCTCGAGAACAACTGGGTGCATGGTCGAGAATGGAACCTTGGAAGATAGTTCGGGTGAGGATGCAGAATAGCTTTAGAAGTGATAGCCATAAGAAAAACCATCTTAAGAGGCAGAAGCCTGACAGGCGCTGACTCTAGTGGTTCGAAAGGGGTGTCGGCCAGGTCTTCGAGTACGATAGTTAAGTCCCACGAAGGGACCGTCGCTCTAGTGGGCGGCTTCAACCGTTTAGCTCCACGAATAAAATGGGCAACTAAATGGTGCTTGTCCACAGAAACCCCATCATTCAGAGCGTGACAAGCCGAAATAGCGGCTACGTACGTTCTGAGCGTACTAGGGCATAAGCCCGAGGACAACCTTTCTTGCAGAAACTCCAGCACTGAAACAATCTGGCAGTGAACTGGGTCTTGCCATGCACCAATTTTCAAATACACTCCATTTGAGGGCATAAGTTCTTCTAGTGGAAGGAGCCCTGGCACTTAAAATGGTTTCAATTACGCTGGCTGAAAGCCCAGCATGTCTTAGTTGGTCCGTTTAGGGGCCAAACGTGAAGGATGAAGTATTGTCCCCTGCGCCTGAGACAGAAGATCCCTCCTCACTGGAATCACCCGGGGTGAGCCGTCGAGGAGAGGTATAAGATCCGAGAACCACACTCTGGTCGGCCAATGGGGCGCTATCAATAAGAGGCGCAAGCCGTGTTGACGGACCCTCGCCAGGACTCCTGAGAGCAGAACTATAGATGGAAATGCATAAAGATGTAATCTGGGCCACGTGTGGGCCATTGCGTCCAGACCCAGGGGAGCTGGAGGAGTCAGAGAGTAGTAAAGGGGGCATTGTGCTGCCTCTTATGAGACAAAGAGGCCCACCTCTGCTACGTAAAATCTTTCCCAGATTAACTGACTACTTTGGGGTGGAGTTTCCATTCCCCATGTTTTACAGCTTGTCTGGATAGCAAGTCTGCTCCTACATTCATATGCCCTGGAATGTAAATCACCCTGAGGGACAGGAACTTGTCCTGTGCCAAAAGCAGAACCTGGTGCACTAGCTTGTTCAAGCGGCGCGAGCACAGTCCACCCTGGCGATTTATGTACGAGACTACCGCAGTGCTGTCCACCCGCACTAGGACATGGTAGCCTCTCAACTGCTGGAGGAAGTGTTTCAGGGCCAGAAACAGAGCCATCATGTCGAGGCAATTGATGTGCCACGCGAGAAGATGACCTCTCCAGCTCCCTTGTGCTGGACGGCCATCCAAGACCGCACCCCATCCCGTGAGGGAAGCGTCTGTCGTTAGCATCTTGCGACGACAAGACGGACCTAGAGTGGCACCCAAAGTCAGAAAACGGGGTCTGAACCACATAGAACGGGTACGAAGCCCCCGGCGCATAACCCTTATTAGCCTCTGGGGGTTGGCCCTTGAATGAAACCCCCTGGTTCTTAGCCACAGCTGAAACGCTCTCATGTGCAGAAGGCCCAAAGGTATCACCGTGGACGCAGCTGCCATGAGGCCTAAAGATTTCTGAAAGTGATGAACAGTGACATTCTGGCCTAGCTTGATTTCCTTCAGGGTGTTGAGAATGGATTCGACACGAGCAGGAGACAACTGTGCCCGCATTGTGACCGAATCCGATGTGACACCCAAATATGTTGTCCTCTGAACAGGAAGGAGAACGCTTTTTGTGGCGTTGAGTCTCAATCCTAAGAATGAAGATGGGCTAGGACGACATCCCGATGTCGAAGCGCTAGCTCCTAAGACTGGGCCAGAATCAGCCAGTCGTTTATGTAATTCAAAAATACGGATGCCCTGGAGTCCTAAAGGAGCCAGAGTTGCATCCATGCATTTTGTATATGTGCGGGGTGACAGAGCTAGGCCAAATGGAAGGACCCAATACTGGTAAGCTTCGCACCCAAAAGCGAACCTCAGGAACTTCCTGTGCTGTGGCAATATTTCTATATGGAAATATGCGTCCTTGATTTCAATTGTCACAAACCAATCCTCTAGTTGGATTTGAGAAACAATCATTTTGACAGTCAACATTTTGAATCTGGATTTCTGAGATAGCGGTTCAAGCCGCGAAGATCCAAGATCAGACGCAACCCTCCCCCTCTCTTGGGCACCAAAAAGTACCGACTGTAGTAGCCCGATTCTCTGTCTGGGAGGGGAACATGTTCTATGGCCCATTTGCCCAGCAGAGTCTGTAACTGCTGGGCCAGCAGATGTGCTCGATCCGGTTTCACGGAAGTGGAGACCATGCCGTTGAAACGCGGAGGACGATGTGCAAACTGAATCCTGTAGCCTGCCAGCTTCTCCGAAAGGGGCACGAGCTTTGAAACTTCGGCTAGATGGGGGGGGGGGGGGGTTAGGTGTTAGGAGATGAAGTGTGGCAGGAGATGCCTGAACACCCAACTTTTCATTGGAGACCGGCGCTCCCCGAACACCAGTGGCGGCGGGGATTGAACACTGGCTTCCCAGGAGTGCCAGGGAGGAGGCCCTGTTTTGTGATGAAAATCCAGGCGCCCCTCCCCGGGGGGAGACACCCCCACGGCCCCAGGCGCATGAACTCAGGGCTTCTTCTTTGAAGAGAGGAAGCTCCTTAGATCCGGTCTTTTCGAAGCAGATTTTTGAGAAGAGCGGCGAGCCCCAGCCCAGTCTTTATGGGGGGGTGCGCGGCTGGTCACGCTCTCCTTCTGCACCTCACGCCTGATAGGGGCCAGACCTGGCCGGGGCCGGGTGGCCGACGGTCCCGGTTCTTGAGCATGGCGGGGAAGGAACCTCCCAAAGGCCTGTTCATATAGCTTTGCCTCCCGAAACCTATTGGCGGCGGAATTAACAGCGTCGCCAAAAAGGCCGGAAGGCGAGATGGGGGCATCGAGGAGGACAACACGATCCTTATCCTTGATGCCCGTGAGGTTCAGCCACAGATCCCTCTTCGTGGATACCATGGCAGCCATGGAACGGCCCACAGCACGTCTGTCCGCTTGGTTGCACGGAGAGACAGGTCTGTGGCTCGGCGCAGCTCTGGAAACGCCCTGTCATCAATAGCCCCGCCGCTGCTCAGGTCCTTCAGCAGGTCAGCCTGGTAAACCTGCAAAACCGCCATGGTGTGCAGTGAAGCACCAGCCTGTCCTGCTGCCTGAAAAGCTTTACCCACCAAAGCAGATGTCAATCTGCACTGCTTGGAGGGGAGCGTAGGCTTTTTGAGGGAGGATGATGTCCCAGGAGAGAGATAGCCCGCAAGCGTCTCTTCTATCTGGGCATCATCATATAACCGCGTGCTTTCGCATCAATGATATTCGAATAAGTCGAAGGCACAAAAACACGCGATGAATACAGCTTGCTCCATGAAAGAGTTAATTCATCATGGATGTCACCAAAGAAGGGGAGGGAGAGACGTTGAGGCTCCTCCCCCCGGCCACCCGACAGACACATGTCGTTCAATCTCGAACGCTTGGGGGAATCTCGCTGCTGCGGCCGGTCGATATGCAATCGCTCGACCGCACGCGTTATAACCTCTAATAATTCCTCAAAAGCTCTGTCAGCACTGGAGGAGCGTTGTGAGGCTACTTCCATGGAAGCGAGAGAGGAAGATTCTTCAGCTCCTTTACAAGAAGCGCCGGAGCGCGCTTGCAAAGCGGAAGCTAAAACTTCCTGATCCGGAGAGAACGAGAGAGAAATCGGAAATTCCATCTCGTGCGCGTCTGCCAGATCAGCAGACAATCTAAGTCCCAGGAATGCGCCGCGGATCGCGGTTTCTCTTTAAAGAAAGCGAGCCGCGCGCAAAGCACCTTAATAGGGAGAAGATCACAGTACTCACAGTCTCCCTGAAGCCCGAGGCGAGCGTGTTCTTCCCCAAGCACTCGAGATAAAACTCGTGAAGATCGCCCTCCGAAAGAGATCTATCACACGGAGGCACGCATCTCTTAAGCAACTCCGCCATATCGGTGAGTTAATGCTGTTATTTTTATTTCGCTTTCGTTATGGCTTGTACATGCACACGCAAACACAAAGCGGTCCTGAAGACAAAAAGATCTGAGGATGTTTCCGGTTCACTCCTATTTATAACCTGCAGGTGCACCTTATTCGGTGATGTCATGCCTGGCACAGGTTATAAGCCGAAGGTATTCGGCGGGTTTGACATGCACAGGCTTCACAACCGGGCAACAAAGAGATGTTCCTATAGCGTTTTCACGCAGCATCGAGTGTAGCTTTTGAAAGGGAACCATGCTTGCCCTTCTCTTTGCTGTTGTTGACTGCCGTCTCTTGTCTGTTTTTCTTTAAATATTTTACAGCATGTGAAACAGCACCCTCAGGAAATGTTGTGAATGTGTGGCAGAATATAATATTGCAGAATTCTTTTAGCATCATGTCCAAAGGGAAGCCAGGCCGAGTTGACTTCCCTTTCTAAAAACATTAAGAAAGGCTAAATGCTATCTTCCTAGCATTGTCAAACTGTGATTGGCCAGACTCATGGTGGGGAAGCAAGGGTGTATTTAGCTTCCCTTTAAAATGAAGGATTAACTGATCAGAAGAGGCTGTTGTTATACTGCCAGCACACTGTGAAGCCAGATGCCCTTCCACATCACCGTTAGTAAAAGAAAGATTATTGAGATTATTGCTAATGAATATGAATAATTTTGGCATTGAAGGAGGTCATAAAAGCATCACACTGAGCAGATAAATACAATTCTGGTGAAAGTATGTTGAAAGACTAACAGTATCCTGTTTTCTGTGGAAAACAAAGCCTTGTGTTGCCTCTTCCAGATGTAAGTAGCTTATTGTCGTGATCAGATTTAGCTGAAGCCATAGCATCAAAGCATTCTATTCAAAGTTTTAAGGAAGGGCATAGACATCTTGACTTGAAAAATGAGCAAATATTGGTTTACGAGTACCGAGTATCATGTAGCATCCTTGCGATATGTGTTTTGACCCCGAGCGTCACGTGATCACAACCGAGGCAATGATTTTTCTCTCTCTTGTGCTGCGGAATTGTGGGTAATCGTCTCCCCTGCTCGGTCTTAGTGCTCGTCTCTCACTGGTATAATCAATATCCGTGCACTCGTGTACTGTTTACTATCACCACACGTGTGCGCGTAAAACATCTTTTATTTTGTGTTTGTATGTGTGCGTGTGCGTGTGTGTCCTTTCACGCCCGCGTGTACTGTTTATTATAACACGTATGTGCATGTGTAAAGTAAAAGCAAGTGTCATTAGAGAGGTTACAGATCTATTTTCTCTCTCTCTCTCTCTGTCAGACTGCACTGATTCTGTTAGTGTGTGTTTGTGCATCATTAGACAGTGTGCCCCTTTCCTTCTCCTCTGGCCTTCACACACACACACACACACACACACACACACACACACACACACACACACACACACACACACTAATGGAAACTCTGCTCTGTCGTGATTCTTTTCAAAGGTAAAGTGCAGGTTAATTTGTTTTATTTTTACTTTACAGCATGATTTATAGAAACTGAGCGCACACTCGAGTGTCATTAGAGAGTTTTCTTGTTAATTTCCCAGATGAGGCAGTGTTTCCGTTAATGTGTGTGTTTGTGAAAGTCGGCCTGCGCAGTAGTCCTTGTGTAAGACGAGAGGAGAAAGAGGGGAGGGTGTCATTCCTCCGCTGCTCTTACTTAACTTACACACACACACACGCGCACACACACACACACACACACACACACACACACACACACACACACACACACACACACACACACACACACACACACACACACACACACACACAGAGCGCCTGCACAAACACTAACGGAAACACCTATCTGTCGGTTTTATTTTATATATTCATTATATATTTCATTTTACTTTTTTCAAAGGTAAAGTGCAGGTTAATTGATTTATTTTTACTTTTTATTTTGTATTAATTATTTTTATGTATTTATTTTTTGGGTTGTGGAATGAATAATCTGAGTTTTCATTATTTCTTATGAGGGAAATTCACTTTGATATACGAGCACGCACGCACACACACACACACACACACACACGGATCAATTTGCATGTCCGCTTGTCTTTTTAAGAAGCCGTTGTTGCTTATTTGTCCCGCGAGAGTTTAACATACTAACACACTGTGGTCCACAGACCGGTCAGTTTTCACTGCCTGTTGGAAGGCTGAGATCCAGAATCATCTCATGGCCTTGGTGTCATTATATCTGAAGTCCCGACCCAGGATGGCTGTATCTTCTGAAGTGGTCCAACAGAGATATGAGGGCATACAGTATGAATGAATGAGCACTTTATTATATCATATAACATACAGTGTTACTGCACATTTATTGCAGAAATGTGTATGTCATAACGAAATTACGTTGCAGTTGACTTACTGTTTTGAGAAAAAAAATAGCTAATAAGAACGTATTTCACAGTAATTGCACAGCAAATTAGTTAAAAAAGAATAGTAAATTAATTTATTACTTCAAATGAATTTATTCATAGATGTGATATCCTGGTCATTCAGTATATTCAGGTTGTCAACTGACTTCATTTTATTGCCACATAACGTTGCTGAGTCCTGAGCAACTGAAGCAACCTCAGATCATAACGCTGCCTTCAGAGGCTTGTACATAGGGAACTATACATGATGTGTCTTCCTTCTGATGCTCCCATCACTCCGGAATAGGGTCAAGAGTTTATAAGATTAAACATTTAAGAATTAATGATCCTTGATTACGATTTTTTTTTTTTTTTTTTTTTGTGTGTGTGTGTGTGTGTGTGTGTGTGTGTGTGTGTGTGAGACAAATAAAAATTAGAATTTTTAACTGGATTTTTTTTTTTTGGAGATGTCGTAGGTATCTGGATCAATACTGCCATCTAGTGGGGCCTTTGGTAACAGCTCAACAGGTTAAACATTGTCAGCTGTCTTTTCTTTTAAACATAAAACAACAACAACAACAACAGTTGAGTCGGTCCCAAAGTATGAGAGCATCAGTAAAAGCGCATTTGTGTGACAACTTACTACAAATGTTTAAAAAAATAAAAAAATATGACACACTATATTATCAGTAACAAGTGAAAAGTAGCATTGTATAAATATTTACAAGAACTTTTATGAGTTTCTTAATTTTGACAGTGTGAGCTCAAACTGGAATTGAAACCTACTGCTTATAAACACTATGCAATTGGAAATGTTTGAAAGTTTGTTTTTATTACTTCCTGCTGATAATATCAAAATTCAACAGTGGATAATTAACTAAATAAAAAAAAAAGTAATAATAAAAATGCCAAAAATCCCAGTGCCCCTTTAAATGAATAAGCAAAAATGACAGAATAACTCTTTTCCCAGTGAAACAGAGCACGAGGATGTCTGATATAAAACACTGATCAGTAATAATGAGTGTGGTCACTATAAGAGAAAGTAAGATGATAATCATGTAAACAAAAAAAGTAAAGTGAAAAGTGAAGTGAGTGTTTCAAGCAAATTTTGAGAGTTTGCTGTTAATATAACTAAAATGTCTTCACTCGCTTTTTCACTAATAATTCTCTGTAAAGAGAATATGTAAGTATTTAAGAAATTAACTATTTAATATTGAGTATAATTTTACAAACATTTCCATACATACCAAACAGAAAATACATGCTCAATTTCTTGCGATGGTTCACATACCGTAGCCCACATATATGATGTATAACACACTCCATATATACAAGACATACATGGAGAATACAAAGAAAATACAAAGATGAATAGAGCTAAAATCATTAATCATATTTAAAAACCAAAGCACTGCAAAGCTGACCAGAATGCAGTTACTGAAGAGGAAAACACAGATGGGGATGTGTGGATGGAGGGAATGACGGCGATCCTTGGAAACCTGATTGAATCGGCACTGACAGAAAAAAACTTATTGCTGCATAATTCAACTACATTATGTTGGCATAAATTATTTGAGAAGGATCAGATTGTAGGTAGGTAGATTACAGTAATCTTTGGAAGTTCATGGCATACATGATTACGTGGCAAACCGTGTAGTAAATAAGTAAATAGATTTTCTTTACAGATTGTATTGTAATATTTCTCCAATCAGAAGCAGCGCCAGAGTCACAGACACAGGGATCACAGTGGAAGCTCGAAATCCTGGAAGAGAAAAATACCAGTCACTTTAACCCACATGCTGTTTATTCATAAGAGATCAGATTCATCTGATTCTGAGCAGAATCACCTGCTGGAGGAGAAGCTGATATAAGCTCTGATGATGATGATGATGATGATGATGATGAAGGCTATGTTGGATTAAAGCAGTGTATGTTTGCCAAAAAACCAACTACATTAAGTCGTTAGTCAAATGTAGTACATGACATAACGGTACAGATACAACACAATGCAGTTTACAGTGTCTCTACAAACTCACTACAAGTCACAAACAATCAGATCAACTTATATATGTGCATGTGACAGTTATACTAATATTGATGTAGTGAATACAGTTAAAAATAAAACTGTTGACGTACAAAGCACTAAATGGTCTCGCGCCACAGTGAACTGCTAGTGTTTTATGATCCGCTACGCCTACTTCGATCAACATACAGTGTGTTATAAAAACTAAAGCACGTTTGTTAGAAAGTTATGTGATAGCCTTCCAGTAAATGCTCTATACCAAATTAAATGTACTAGTAAATATGAGAGATGTTTCTTCTGCTTAAACACAATACAGTGGAACCTCGGCTTGCGAGTAACGCGGTTTACGAGTGTTCCGCAAACCAAGCATTTTTAATCGGAAACCGAGCAAGTATTAGTTTACGAGTGCTGAGTATAATGTATCACGCATGGGACACTTATTTTGACACCGAGCGTCACTCTCTCACCTTTTCACCTCCCTCCCTCCCCCACGGCTTCGCAAACACACAGAAACTCTGCTCGTCTCACACACACACACGCACGCACAGACGCTCTCTCGCCTTTTCACACTAGGTCAGAGAGATTTCTTTTTTCCCTGTTAAAATGGTGTTTCCGTTCTGTGTGTGTGTTTGTTGTGAAACTTAATAAGTGATTCCGTTAGTATGCGCTCATTCCAGTCTCAGTGAGATTTCTTTTTTTCCGTTAAAATGGTGTTTCCGCTGTGTGTGTGTGTGTCCGTTTGTTGTGAAACTTAAAAAAGCGAGGTGAGGAGAGGGAGGAGAAGTGTTACTGTGCTAAACGAGGCGAGGGAAGGAGCTAATTCCACACACACACACACACACACACACACACATACACACACACAGTGCCTGCGCGGACCAACGGAAACACTTATCTGTCGGGATTTATTTGTACTTTTTTTAAAAGGTAAAGTGCAGATTAATTTGTTTAATTTTCATTTTATAGATTGTATTAATTATTTTTATGTATTTATTTTTTGGGGCTGTGGAACGAATAATTTGAGTTTTCATTATTTCTTATGGGAAATGATGATTTGGTTTACGAGTGTTTTGGAACACGAGCCCACTTCCGGAACGAATTATGCTCGTAATCCAAGGTTCCACTGTAATATCTTCTCATCTTTTCTTACATTCAGCTTCACTACAGTGTAAATCTCTATTTCATCAAACACATCAACAGCACACACGTATGTTCCAGTGTCCTTCAGAATCAACTCTCTGATAAACACACTGAAGAATCCTGCACTTATTTGAGAATCTGCCATCATGTGACCTTTCACTGTTTAGTTTGGTTTCCCCTGGATTAAAACACAGCTGATGTTCTCTGATCTTACAGACAGAATTACGTTTGTATTTAAATTATTCATTTGTACAATTTATATCTGCATTTGATGTTGACTCCTCCCCCTGTATGTGCACTCACTTCTCTAGAGACCAAGGGCCCTTTTAAAACAAGCTCAAAACAGTTACTAAATGGATTGATGACTTTGGACATGAGGGAAATCGAAACACATTACCTTGATGTTTATTTTAATTTTTGTACATTTTGTTAAAATAAATAAATAAATAAATAAACAAGGGTTATTTTCTCTCTAAACAGGAACTGTATTATATGCTGATCAACTAAGACTTATGTGATTGTGCAAAAATTATTATTTGTTGATTTCTGAAATTGTTTAGCTTGACATGTTCTTTAGATTTTCTAAAACAGTTGAGTATTAAATGTATAACACACAGCAATATCATTGCTTTCTTAACCTCACACAAAGGGAAAAAAGATTACGTTTGGATTTTTTAAGTGGAGAAAAGGTTTAAATGAAAACCTAAAGAGGAAAAGTCTCTTAACACATTAATTGCATAAGGTAATGTAGTAATAATGTACAGTTACTTGTGTATTTTCCACATCTATTTATTATTTTGGGGAGATAAACAGAATGCAATAGTTGGAAACTCACCTTCAGGTTACTGTCACATGCACTGGTGTGTAAAGGTCGTTCTCATTCCTCATATCAACTCCACAGTAAAATAGTGCATTGTTCTGTACATTGATGTTGCCGATCCACACACTGAACTCTGCTGATTTGGTGTCATCATACAGTGAGAATCTTCCTCTAGTTTTCCACTCGTCTTTAGCATTTGTTCTTATTTGGTCAGAACAGCCTAGTGGTGAATCCTTACAGAAATATTTATTGTTTTGTGTGTATTCTTTATCGTACTTGCACTTGATAATGACTGTTTTTCCTGAATATTCTGTTGCTTTTTTGGAATCTCCTCCATCTAACAAAACACCAAACATCCATCTGAGCAAAACCTTCCTTCATGTAACACTGCTGCTGAGAGTGAGGATTATTCTGAGTGCATTTCTTTAACTGAGATCAGACAGAGGGTGAAGATGAGGAGGATCTTCATTCTGAGTTCAAACGTGAGTCCTGAGTTCTGTTACACACTGCTACTGTCTCTGTCCTGCTCTGTGAGGATGATCCTGCACCCCACGTCCTTTTCTCTCTGTGGGAAAAAGAGCTGCTCAGCGAGTGTGTGTTAAATATGGGTGTGAAATACATATGCATGATATAAAATATAATAATAATACATTTTATCTATTTATTTTTTTTTATAGGTGTTTATCTTTGCACACATGGTGGCCATTCAAAATTCCATGGTGGTCAGGTGGGCAGGGGGTGTAAAAAGGAGTCTTGATGAGGAAGAGCGAAGAGTGTGAAGACAGTGGTGTTTTATCCTGGACGTCAAGGGAAGCAAGGCTTTCCCAGTTTTTTTCAGAATATACATTTCATTTTTTGTTATAAAAACAACACTTTGTTTAAAAGTGTTTTGTTTTGTTTCGGTAATAATCTCCACTTTACTGTTGCTGACTACCGTCCAGCACCCCCCCATATTACAGTGGAACCTCGGATTGTAACCGAGTAACTCGGCTTACGAGTGTTCCACAAGATGAGCAAAGATTTTGAATAAATTTTGACTTGAAAAACGAGCATGTCTTGGTTTACGAGTGCCGAGTTTTTTTGACAACGACAAACACACTCTCTCGCCTTTACACCCCTCCTCCCCGGCTTCACACAGACACACACACTCTGCTGTACACAGAAACTCTGCTCTGTCGCGATTCTTTTCAAAGGTAAGGTGCTGGTTAATTAATTAATTATTTTTTACTTTACAGCAGTGATTCCTTTAGTGTGCGCCCACGCGAGTGTCATTAGAGAGATTTATTTTTTTCCCATTAAAACAGTGTTTCCGTTGTGTGTGTGTTTGTTGTGAAACTTAAAAACCGAGATGGGGGGAGGGAGGAGGAGTTTTACTGTGTAGGACGAGGCAAGGGAAAGGGCTAATTCCACACACACTCACACACACACACACACACACACATACACGGCACCTGCGTGCACAAATGGAAACACTTATCTGTTGGGATTTATTTAAACTTTTTTTAAAGGTAAAGTGCAGGTTAATTTGTTTTATTTCATATATCGTATTTGTTATTTTTCTGTATTTCTTTGGGGGGCTGTGGAACGAATTATTTGAGTTCTCATTATTTCTTATGGGAAGGTTTGATTTGATTTATGAGTGTTTTGGAATACGAGCCTGTTTCCAGAACAAATTATGCTCGTAATCCAAGGTTCCACTGTATGTTGTGAATGTGTGGCAGAACATGGAATTGCACTTTCACCATCATCCAAAGTGAAGTCAGGCTGAGTTAGCTTCCCTTTCTAAAAGAAAATTTGAAATATTACCCACACAGAAAATGATATCTATATGATATATGATAACGTTATCAAACTGTGATTGGTCAGAGTGCCAGGGGAAGCCAGGGTATAGTTGACTTTCTCTGAAAAAAAAAAAATAAAGCAATGAAAGATTAAACAATCAGGGGAGGATTCTGTTATACTGCCAACAAATTGTTTAGCCAGACGCCCTTCCACATCACCGTTAGCAAACATTAGAAAGTGCATTTAGTTTTTAACTAAAAAAACTTTTTAAAGTAAATTAGCACTAGAGCAGCAACTACATATTAATCAGATCAGCATACAGACAGGAAAAAGCAGGGATTCGGATTTTCAGTGAGGATCAGGGATATTTAGGTTATGATACAGGCATCAGAATTCCCAATAAGTTCAAGTGTATAGAGGAGCTTTTGTGGTGGGTCTGTTAAAAGTGTATTGCAGTAATCAGTGCAAGAGGCGACCAATGTATGTGTGAGAGAGGCAGCAGTTTGTAGGGTGAGGTAACATCCCTGATAGCAGACGATTCTGAATTTTTTGTTTCCTCCGGAAAATCTGTGTAAGTCACATCCATTCCGCTGATTTGGTCCAGCTCCACTGCAGATTCGGTTCATGAGTCTAGACTTTTGTTTTGTCAAAGTATATAACAGTTGGAGCCTTTTAATTTCTTTGGCATGACTTCTGGACAGAATTAGATTTGCAGACAGCAACTGATCCAGAAAAAAAGCTTTTTTTTTGTTTTGGCCTCAGATGTTTCCCAAGATCTGTAACATATCTGGTAACATGACTTGGACTGTCCTATTTTTGCACAACGGGCTAAATACGGCACAGATCTTTCCTGCACATCTGATGAGACTCTGTGCCAAAGCTGTGCCAGCTCAACCTTTAATTTTATTACATTTGGTCCAAATCAGGCAAAGTAGCAAAACTACACTCGCTCACATCTGGCCCAGATGTTTCCCAAGATTTGTTTCGCCTCACTTTTGCACAACAGGTCAGATACGCCACAGATCTGTCCTGCACATCTGATATGAATCTGTGCAGTTTACAATTCTCATTGTAAATGTAAAGGGCTGTAACTAGTGAGGAAAGTGCATTCAGGCACAGACACTCCCGGAGGAGAGACATTTTAGTAATATTAAGTAAAAGACTATTACATAAAAGACACGTTTGGACAAAAATATAATACTTTAAAAAAAAAGAAAGTATGTAACGGTATGTAACTGGTCCAATAACGAACATGTCGAATGCTGTCTCTGCAGCTGATTGTTACTGTATGTTCTTTTTAGTGAAGATGCAGCTATTGAACAGTGACACAGTCATCAGTGTCGGAAACAATAAAGTAAACTCTGCTCTTACAGCACCGCAGATCACATGCAGATTCATACATTTCCCACCACGCAGTGTGAAATCAACAAACCTGTATTCATGGAGTCGTGGGCATCATGCATGGCACACACATTAAAATAATTATATTTATAAATAAATTTTATATACAGTACTTATATTTCAGTATTTAAATTTCAACTGTTTATTTTAGATTCCTGTTATAAGCAGCGCTCCATGACTTCATTAACACAGTGTATCTCTGTGTTTCACACTCCTCAGGGGCACATGTGGAAGACTGACTGGTGGCACTGATGCTTTCACAAATTGCCTCCATTCACTTTTTATCTTTAGAGGTAAGAGTAGGGGAGAGCTTTGCTTTAATTATTTCTTCACCAGTGTTGGCGAAGTTACTCAACAAAAGTAATCTACTACAAATTACTAATCACTACTTTAAAATTGTAATTTGATTACATTTGAATAATACATGTAAAAACTCATTTAGATTACTAATAATTTTACTTTCAAGCCACAGCAAATGTAAAAAAAAAAAAACATACAATGTGAAACTACGAAACGTATGAAAAGTAAGAAGGCTGCAATTAAAGATGTAATCAATCTCTAGACCTAAAGCTAAACATTCTTCTAATAAACCTGCCTAACCGTAGAAATTATATTATTTTATCGTGTCTGCATTGTGTATTATATTTATACAACGTTACTTGCTCTGATGTATGCACATGCTATATATCTTTACTGTTTGTGAACATTAAAAACAGAAAAAAAACTGATATTGATATGGATACAATTTCTAAAATCTTAAGTATAAGCCAATAACAACACCCAACGTATATTTTCTTTAACTCTTAATATTCTTTTCTTTGCTGAAGCGCTTAGTAATATGCGCAAAAATATATTACATTATAAATAATAATATACAATATTATACAGTATAAAGTTCATGTTCCATTTCAGCATAACATTTATCTAAGTACCTTGCAAATGTCTTTCGGTCCTACAAGGTAGAGCTGTCCATCACAGGTATCATCGGGTAAGAATGTCTCTGAATGACTGAGATCTCACAGTGAACTGTGCAGCATTTATTCTTTTCCTCACGATCCTGAAAAAAAATCTAGTTTATCTTGTTGGGCTTGGTTGGACACTCACTTCTTGGGCGCGAGCATCCTCCACACTGTTAACCCAAAAGTTGTTTCTATGTAAACAGTTTGAGTAAATATTACTTAAAAATGAGTTTTATTGCATTACAAAATGAGTAGATGAGACCATCACCAGATGTACTCAATATTGTAAGTTCAACACACCTAGGCCTTAGGTGTCTGCAGGTGTTTTGGGGCCCTGAAGAAGTTCTGACATGGCCTGACTTTTGTGCATTTTTTAGTTACTTATAAACATATAAATGACTAATGTCTAATTATACTGTGTTCAGCACAAACTGGGCTACAGTAATATGTGAGCAGCATGTACTGTATGAATAAGTTTCTATTTTGGAGAAAATAACAGTTATGTGTGATTTTTGAAAACAACCAACAAAAAAATCAATCACTGAAATAAGACCACAAAACACATTCATAATATTTGTGGATAAGACTTTTGTGAAGTGGATCTTGTAGCCTGGAGTTTTTCCTTCAAAATCATGTGATAATCATCCTGCTCACTCATTCACAAAAAAACTATACATTCATTAAAATGCTCTATGATTCTTTTTGTTTAGAAAAGCCATATGCAAGGAGGTGTGAATAATCATGGATAATGCTGTAATACACACAAAGACTCATAATGACCTGCATTAGTCCTTTCAGTCAGGTATGTGACAGAGGAAAGTGCTACAAGAAAATAATGTGAGGGCAAAAACACATTTCTTTGTTTGTAGTTTATTTAGAATATCTCAAGATTCACTTGCAAATGTCAGGAACAGTTCAATATAAATAAAACTGTTAAACTGTTAAATAAATAAAACTGTTAAACACTAGACAAGGTGTTTTTTCCGCTTGCACTGCTTTGCAATGCACACATATCCTGTGAGCAGCAGTGAACAAATCTTTGGCATCTGATGTCAACTCAGCTCCTGGAACTGGTACATGGTCACTACTTGTCCGTTTTGGTTCTACTTCTTGTGAGACACCACAAAGGTCCTTTTCTAAAGTGGTTCCATAAACACTGTAAGACCCACATGCACCAAATTTCATGGTAATCAAGTCTTTTATGAGCTTTAGACTTGTGTAGAAATTGTCCATGTACACATGGTACCCTGAGCCTAATACTTTACAGTCCAAAAGAGTCGTCACAGCATCATATGATGGCCCATGACCTGTGGGAAACTTGTCCTTTAATATGTACACAGAAAAGGCCATAGTGTACCCATTTTAAGGATCAGTCAGGACAAACAGCTTGAAGTTAGTTTGGATTTCATGCATTGTGTCATTCCTGTGTGTGCTTTGCATGCCACCATTCTCTTGTCTACAGATACATTTTTGTCTAGGATGATAGAGAGCTTTGCAAGCGTGACGGATAGTGTCAATAGGACACTGCATCTGAGTGGCTCATATGCACATTCCAAGAAATTGTCCAATATCTGTCCCTTGACAAAGCGGTAGCACACTGTAAAACCAAACAAGTTCAGAGTACTCAAAACTTTTGTCGTAACTGATTACCTAAAAAAAATTAAGTACACATAATATTTTTTTTAAGTAAACTTTTATTTAAAAATATATTTTCAGGTAACTCTTTTTTTTTTTTTTTTCATTTTTAAGTTAGCCTAACTAATAATATTTATGCATCATTATTTTTTAATTTCCACATATTAAATGTATTTAATCTCCCAACACTAAATGAAACTAAGTTTCAGCAACTTAATCTTAACCCAAAAAAAGTATTAGTGCACAATTTTGTACCTACTGTATGGGAAAATCTACTTAAAGAATTAAAGTGTGTTAAACTTAAAACGTCGAAATGTAACTGAATTTTTAAAATGTCAATTTTACAAGCAATTCTCAAAAGGTAGGTAACGGGTTGGAATTAAAGTTATTTATTCAGGTTAACACATGGCATAAACAACAATCCAACATCAGTGTACAAGCTTTTTCCAACATCTTGTTGAACATACTATTTGGCAGAACAATTACTGACAACACCTTTGCCATGTCTCTACTTGCAGCTGTCAGTTTGAAATCAAATGGGCAGAAGACTCCCCCCCCCCCCCAAAAAAAAATTGAATCGTTTCATTTGACAACGATCCAAAAGCATGCACAAATGAATGAATAAATAAATAAGGGGAGAAAATAATAATAAAACAAATGGCAGACTCGCTTGAAGAGTCTAACAGGTTCAGTTAATTTAGTTTGTATGCCTTCTGTTGAACTGCTGGATTTCGGAAAAGTACTGTATGCTAGCATGTATTTTTTTAAATTAGAGATAACTTCATGACCCGAACACCCAGACGTACCTGTTTATTGACAGTTAAATGATAAATTAACTGCATGTTAACGATAACTATACGTCGTGCGCAGTTTAATTAATTAGCTCCAAGTTACCCCGATGTAATTAGCTGGCAACAGGTACTGTAGACATGCCTAACTTAAGCTAACGGTTAACACTCAGTTATTTGTTAACGGTTTAAAATAGACCAAAATTCCGTTAGAAGGACTGTTAAACACTGCCTGCTAAAGCCATTTTTATTTGTTTAAAATCTTTAAAGAGTATTAATTAACTTACCAGTTTCGCACGAAAACTCCTCTTCCCGTTACAGGCCAGTCATCTTGGTCTTTTGAACGCAGTAAAACCCGCTAAGACGTTGATGACGTCAGACGCCGCGTCACTTTGAATACTCATAAATAATAATTAGTCTCAATAAGTATACTCAAAAACATAATCCCACTCTAAATGAAAACCTCATTACTCGTTATGACAACTCATAAGTTTTCAGCTGGGATAACTAAATGGCAGGTTTTAATTGCTACACGGATAATCTTTATAAGTAAGTAGTACTATCCGGGTTTACAGTGCAGGAAAAGGTACTGTCAAAATACTGTTGTGTCTCGAGTAGTCTGTGATGAAGGATAACTTCACCATGCCCATGTAAAATACAATTCCAATATAGAAGTACATCTCATTGATGCTGCCGTCTGTCCATTTATATTTGCATAACCTGAGCATTGGTGTTGTGGCACAGCACACACAGCGCTCTTTGAAAAAAAAAAACAACAAAAAAAAACGTTTGAATAGACTCATGGGAGAATGTGCGTTAGCAGACAGCAGTTGTGGTCCAGATTCCTGTGCGTGCAGGAACCTCAGAGTCAGTGGAACTGTGTGGTCATCAGTCTGCATTTTCCATGACATTGTCTGGATCTTGTCTGCTTCTTTGCCTTTGCTTTTTTTTTTCGGACAGGTGGTTGATCACTTTTTCTATCACTATATACTATACAATATATTTTTCTATAACTATTAAAAAAGAACAATGAACATGCTAATAACACAATAAAATAAACTAATGTACAGTATCATATGTGCTCTTACTCATTTACTTAGTATGTGCACATGATCCACCCAGATGCAGACAAAGAGAACGCCAGGAAGAGGGGCACATCCAAACATTGATCGTCTGTTCAGGGTTAGACCTGACTCATATGTTTATAAGTCTACTGAAAAATACACAAATATCAGGACATGTCAGAACTTCTTCAGGGTCACAAAACACCTGCAGACTCCTAAAGGTTAACAACCTTAAACCCTATTTATTTTCTTTAATTTACAAAGGCACAATGTTTTGTGGATTTTGTGAGTGTACATCAATAAAATAGACCCTTTACTGATTAAAATGACGTACTACACTTACAGTATGTGTATGATCAAAAATGATGGAGCATTGTAATTGCTTTACAAAAAAAAAAGCTAGTCCTCCTGGATACAGCTACATACACCAGCCTCGGTTAACTGGTAGAGGAGGAGGAGTCGCAGTTATTTATAATGATAATCTGTCTCTCGTACAAAAACACAGTTTTAAATCTAATGCATTTGAAGTTCTCTATAGTAACATAAAGTCAGCTCAGTCGATCTCGTCGATCCGTCGATCCCATCATCATTTACAGACCCCCAGGGCCGTATTCGGAGTTTCTCTGTGAATTTGCAGATTTCCTCTCAAACCTGGTCGTTTCTGTAGACAAAGCGTTAATTGCTGGAGACTTTAATATTCATTTTGAGAATCCAGAAGACAACCTGAGATTTTTATTTAATACCGTAGCTAAATTAACTAAAAACAAGACCACTGCAGAAATCTCCACAACAACATCATGCAGTAGTGAGGATTTCATGAACTTTTTCAATAACAAAATCATAAATATTAGGCAAAAAATTCAGGCATTGAAACCAGACAATTTAAATAATTCAGATGAACTAACCACATTACATCAGAACTTAGAATACTTTACTCCCCTTGAAGCGAGGGAACTAATTTCACTCATCTCTTCTTCAAAATCATCAACCTGTATATTAGATCCTGTACCGACACATTTTCTCAAACAGATAGTACCAGCAATAATAGAACCCCTGTTGAAAGTAATTAACTGTTCACTCAGTAGTGGGTATGTCCCCAAATCCTTTAAATTAGCCGTTATTAAACCGCTAATCAAGAAACCTGACCTTGACCCCTGTCTGCTTTCCAATTACAGGCCGATATCAAACCTTCCCTTTATCTCCAAGATTTTGGAAAAGGTAGTATCACAGCAGCTATGTTCACATCTACACAGAAATAGCATAAATGAACTGTATCAGTCAGGATTTAGGCCTCATCACAGCACAGAGACAGCACTTGTTAAAGTAGTAAACGACCTCCTATGGGCCTCTGATCAGTCACTATACTTGTGTTACTGGACCTCAGTGCAGCTTTTGACACCATTGATCATAGTATTCTCCTTCACAGATTAGAAAAGGTAGTAGGAATTAAGGGAACTGCCCTCTTGTGGCTCAGATCCTATTTGACTGATCGTTATCAGTTTGTAGATTTAGATGGTGACCATTCCTCATGTTCTGAAGTGGAGTTTGGTGTTCCACAGGGCTCAGTTTTAGGCCCACTGCTTTTTTCCCTTTACATGCTTCCTCTGGGCAACATTATTCGTAAACATGGTATTAGTTTTCATTGTTATGCTGATGACACACAATTATATGTCTCAGCAAAACCAGATGAGAAAAACCAGTTTGCTAAAATTGAGCAGAGTGTGCAGGACATAAGAGATTGGATGTTAATTAATTTTCTTCTGCTTAATCCTGATAAGACAGAAGTTCTGGTCATAGGACCACAAGTAGCTAGAAGTAAGCTTTCTGATCACACTGTAACTTTAGATGGCCTTTCTGTTCCATCAAATGCAACAGTAAAAGACCTTGGTGTGATTATAGATTCCAGCCTTTCGTTTGAAGCACATATAGATAATATCACCAGGATAGCTTTCTTTCACCTTAGAAATATTGCCAAGATAAGAAACATATTGTCACTAAATGATGCAGAAAAACTAGTTCATGCCTTTATCACCTCTAGGTTGGACTATTGTAACGCCATACTGTCTGGTTGTTCAACTAGGTGTATAAACAAGCTTCAGTTAGTACAGAATGCAGCAGGGAGAGTCCTCACTAGAACCAGAAGATACGAGCACATCACCCCTATCTTATCTACACTGCATTGGCTCCCTGTGAAATTTCGCATCGATTTTAAGATACTACTTCTGACATTTAAAGCACTAAATGGTCTCGCGCCACAGTATTTGAGTGAACTGTTAGTGTCTTACGATCCGCCACGCCTACTTCGATCAAAGAATGCAGGCTGCCTGTCAGTACCACGTATTATTAAAACTACAGCAGGGGGCAGAGCTTTTTCCTACAAAGCCCCAAAGTTATGGAATAGTCTTCCTATTAATGTTCGGGACTCAGACACAGTCTCAGTGTTTAAGTCTAGGCTAAAAACCCATTTATTTAGCCAAGCATTTTTGTAAATAGATTAACCTTAGGTAAAGGAGCAGATCTGGGGGACTCATGGACGTAGAGTATTCTGGTGAACTGGTATGTTTAGATGCTGTCCTCCCCACTCTCATTGTTCACTCAGGTTTGTTGACGGTGAGGTGATTGGTTGCTTTACATCACAGGGAGCCCTCATGTCTGTGTTTCCTTCTGGCTCTCCCTCTTAGTTATGCTGTTATAGTTAGTCCTGCCGGAGTCCCTGCTTGCACTTTGCACTGAATACATTCAACTTATACATGTTGACTGTGACCATACCTAACTGCCATCTCTCCTTATTTTCTGTTCTCTCCTTTTCTGCTCTCTCCTCTCTCTCCCTCTCTCCTTTCCCTCTCTCTGTCTCTCTGTCAAGCTATCCATGTTCGCTCCTGAGTCCAGTGATCCAGACCCCTCTGCCCTACGGAGCCGTCTAACCCGTCCTGGAGTCCTGCTTCTGGTTGGAGATCTCGTCGCATGGATGCCCCGTGTGGTCTGCCTGGATTCGTGTGGTGGCTGGGGATGGTTTCCATTAAGACTGTTCTGTCATCGATCGATGCTCTGGGGACCCGTGACTTCAGTTGTTCGATAGCTCAGGATTGGAATCTCCTACAGTCTACCTGAGCCTTCAGGAACAAACTGGACTCCATTTAATTTAAACACATCTCCTGTTACACTGAACTTCCAGTACACATTATTATGCTGATCAATCCCTGCTATCCGTTATCACCCAGATGAGGATGGGTTCCCTGTTGAGTCTGGTTCCTCTCAAGGTTTCTTCCTATTACTATCTCAGGGAGTTTTTCCTTGCCACCGTCGCCCTCGGCTTGCTCATCAGGGACAATCTTATCATTTTGATTCATACACATTGCATACAAACTTACTTCTTTTTATTGTGTAAAGCTGCTTTGCGAAAATGTCAATTGTTAAAAGCGCTATATAAATAAAATTGACTTGACTTGACTTGACTTTACATGGTTAGGTTTTGGTATATACGCCCTTCTTTGGTTTTGGTTGTTTGGTATGTAAATATGTTTTGTATATATTTGTTCATAATTCTGTATTTAGTGGGCTAGTAGGGAGTCAACGCCATTTTGTTTGCCACTTTGTTTTCTCCTGGTTTGTGGTTAGTAAGGGGAGTGGATTATATTTCTGTGTCTTTTCTTTTGGTGCAGGTTAGGTATTTCACTTCCGGACTAAGTAGAGAGAATTTTGTTTATTATTTAGGCCTTGTCCGCTTCTGAAGCTCACAGCCACCTTCTGGGGATTTTCCAGTTCTCTAAGCGAACGCACTATTGGTCTCATCACCTTTTATTAAAAATTTTTTCCACTCCTCTTTTTTTTCTTTTCATTCCTGTTACAGTCCGACCTTTGGGGGCTTTTATGTTAATAAGCACATTGCTTTGGTCCTCATTAACCTCAAAAAAGGGAAAGTGAGGTAGACACTAATTTCCCTGTGTTTTAGTGCATCACTGCCACTCTGCAGTGGCCTAGAAGTATTTGGTCCTTACTGTTACAACACAAAATTATGGGTAAAGCTTAATACTTGAACAAAGTGCGGATTATGAGCATGTCAGGTCAGCTGTGTTGTTTGATAAGTGGTGTGCAGCCACTAAAGTTTGATCAATTAAAAAAATCTGTTATTGTAAGAAGAGTTTAAAGACTGGATTTCAGACAAAATTGATGTTTATTTAAATGAACAGAAAGTCTTGCCGCTTGCTGATTCTGCCGTTTTGGCTGATGAGTTTGTGTTCACGTCTGTTCGCCTCAGCACCGCGATATTACTAATCATAGCCCTAACCCTTCTGTGAGCGCGTCTAAGAATGTTAGTGAGTCTCGTGAATGTTTTTATTGCCATGAATCTTGATATAGCTACCTGTCCTGCATTAACACTTAAGAACTGATGGAAATTACAGAACAGAGAGTGTGGCTTTAGTACATGTATCACTGCTTAAAGTTCAGTTTCACTTTCATCAGTGGGTGCTGCTTTTGACCCTTTTATTTTGGATGGAGTGGTTTCTCTTTATGACACAGATTCTGAGTCTAAGCCACTACATATTCTGAGAGACACCTGAGCCGCTTAATCATTTAATTTGGAAGGTGTCTTGCTTTTATCTGACCAGTCCAGTTGTGCTGCCGATGTTTTAGTTCAGGGTATTGAAATTGATGTGGTGAAAACTACCTTATTCTCGGTAATCATTTAGCTGGTGGTAAGGTTTCTCACTTGCCTGTTGTAACAGATGCTCCTGAGATGAATGAAAGTGACGCGCTGTCACCTAGATGTTGGTAGGTACTGTCGATACTGTCATGCTTGTCAAGATGCAGGGAAGCCTAACCGGATTATTCTCCCTTCTCCACTTCAACCTATCCCTGTCATGGGAGAGCCAGACAGACTTCTGTTAGTCCATGTTAGTCTCTTTCCTCGAACTAAGTCTGGAATTGTGTCTCTGCTAACCCTGTTGGCGCTGGTACTACTGTAGATATCCTAAAGCCATACCTCTGGGTAGGATAAAAGTTTGATGCCATGATTATAATTGTTAACGGGATGTTCACTTTTAAGGAAGGGCGTGTTACAGTATTGGATTTATTTCGATTTTATACTTCTTGTGTCTCTGTGTGCACTTTGTTTCTGTTTCTGGTTGTGGGATGGGGTGTGTCTTCCCTTCTTGTTTCAGGTCTGCTCACTTCAGCGCTACGTTTCCCACTGCGCTTTAATTTCCCCTTTTTTGGTGATTGCCTGGTATTTGTTAGAGTCCGTGTATGACCATTTGCTTGTTTTGAGTACGCCTTGGTATACGCCCTTCTTTGATTTTGGTTGCTTGGTTTGTAACTACTTTTGTATATATTTGTACATAATACATAGTGCATGGTAGGGAAGTCACACCATTTTGTTTGTACTTAGTTTTTTCCTGGTTTGTGGTTAATAAGTGAGTAAGGGTAGTGTATTGTATTTCTGTGCTGCTTTTGACCCTTTTTTTTCTTTTGGTGCAGGCTAGGTATTTCACTTTGGGATTAGGTAGAGGGAATTGTGTTTATTATTTTCACCCTGTCAGCTCCTGAAGCTCATAGCCACCAAATCTGCCAATTCCCTAAGCAAACACCCTACTGGTCTCACCAACTTTTATTTGTTTTTCAATCTTTTTTTCCTTTTCATTCCGGTAACTGTCCGACTTTTGGGGGTTGACGCCAGGCTCAAGGATCCTGTAAACGCCCTTCTTTGGTTTTGGTTGTTTGGTTTGTAAATACGTTCTGTATTTGTATATAATTCTGCTGCATGCTGAGCTGTTCTCACTCAGGTGATCCAGAGGATGTGGTAGCAGTGGAGGCTGCCGCCAGGTCCTACCTCCACATAGATCCTGAGGTAGGAAGCTCACCATTAGAGGAGCCCATACTCGCGCTGCAATTAAAACAACTTGACTTGGAGTTAGGTTGGCATCAGTGTAAAGCTCAGCAGCCACAGTTCCAAACATTGGCGCTCGAACAAGAATGGTAGTGAGTCTTGTGAATGTTTTTATTGCCAAGAATCTGGACTATTTCATCGCTACCAGTCCCGCATTTATACGTAAGAACTGACAGAAAGCACAGAACACTGAGGGTATGGCTTTAGTACATGTATCACCTCAGCACACTGAAAGTTCAGTTTCGCTTTCATCAGTGGTGGCTGCTTTTGACCCTTTTATTCTAGGACCGAGTGTAAAAATGATACTGTGTATGACCAACTTGCTACGTTTCTCACTACACTCTGATTTCCCCGTTTTGATGATTGCCTGGTATTTGTTCGATTCCATGTATGACCTTTTTCTTGTTTTGACTATGCTTTGGTATACGCTTTACTTTGTTTGCTTGGTTTGCAAAACGTATTTACAAACCAAGCAACCAAAGTAAAGCGTATACCAAAGCATAGTCCCATTTCTTTCAGTGTGTTTGTGTGTTTGTCTGGTGCCACATGTCTCTGTGGTAGGGGAGTGGTTTTCTCCTTAAAAATGGCTACGAAATTTAACCTTGACCATATATTTGTACATAATTCTTTATTTAGTGGCATAGTAGAGAGTGGACACCATTTTTTTGTACTTAGTTTTCTCCTGTTTTGTGGATAATAAGGCAGTAAGGGTAGTGTATTGTATTTTCCTTTTCATTCCTTTTATGGGCCGAACTTAGGGGTCTTTCCTTCGGACCGGTGCTTTCCTTCACTCTATCCCATTTGTTACAATGTGCTTGTGTGTTTGTCTGGTGCGATATGTCTCTGTGGTAGGGGTGTGTTTTTTTCCTTAGAAATGGCTACGAAATTTAACCTTGACCAGTTTACAATTTGCCCCATGTTAGAGCAGTTTGAGTGGTGCCTTAAGCACGACTTATTGTTGCTTGCAGGTTTGTATCAGATTTCAGTGACACGGGTAGCCATAAGCGCAAATGCTGCAACACACTCAGGTGAGCTGGAGGACTTGGCTTTGGCGGAGGCTGGCGCCAGGCCCAAGGATCCTGTATACGCCCTTCTTTGGTTTTGGGTTTTTGTTTTTGTATACAATTATCTACTTAGTGGCTTAGTAGGAAGCTGATGCCATTTTGTTTGTACTTAGTTTTCTCTTGTTTTGTGGTTAATAAGGGAGTAAAGGTAGTGTGCTATATTTCTGTGTCTTTTCTTTTGGTGCAGATTAGGCATTTCACTTCAAGACTAGGTGGAGGGATTTTTGTTCATTATTTTCACCGTGTCGGCATCTGAAGCTTACAGCCTGAATTAGGAGATTTGCTAATTCACTTCTCTCAGCTGCTGTACGCTTCTGTATGGTGAGCTGCTTGAACAGCTCATTATTTTTGAGCATACCAAAGCGGGTGTTGCAACACACTCAGGTGATCCATTTGGCTGCAGTGGAGGCTGCCGTTAGCCCCAAAGATCCTGCACGCATACAGTAGATCCCACAGGAGGAAGCTATTGTTTTTGTTAATATTGTTGTTTTGAAATATTGTTTCATTGTTCTATATAGAGAAAAATGTGAAGTACTGTTGCTTTTATTATATGCAATTTGTATGCAACTGATAGTATAAGCTCAGTTTGCGATAAGAGCAGGTAGAGAGAGGTCATTATAAGCAAATGCTGCTGATGAAGGTCACGAAAGGAAGTTTTTCTTTTATTCATTTGTTTTTAATTCATTCAGAATAAAAAAGTGGCTTGTGGAATATTTTTTATCCGGTCTGACTCAATAGGAGACACAACGCAGAGAATGGCACAGGCCGGTCACACTTGCTTCAGTCTTTTCAGCTTCAGAGCCTTTCACTGTTATCATACATGGATAACTTATCCTTTCTTACGTAGGTTCCAATTTCTTTAACATATTTTTTATTATAATGCTACTACTAATAATAATAGTAATAATAATAATAATAATGCATTTTGTTTATATACTGTAGGTGCCTTTCTGGTCACCCAAAGTCGCCTTCCAGATAAAAGATAAAACAAGATAACATTAATGAAGATAATGTTGAGTAGCAAGTGATTAAAACAATATTAAATGATACAAGAGACAGTGTCATAATTCATGTCACTTAAAAATAAATAACGATTGAAAAGGAGATTTGAGGGATTTGGCTCTTAAGGTGAGATGTGAATTTGGTTGGAGAATCTATGTTACAGTTTTTTGGGGACAGAATTACAGAGCAGTACAGCTGAAGACTCGAGAGCCCATGATGGTCAAGTGGGAAGGATGTAACTATGTAACTAGGAGCCTTGATGAAGAAAAGCGACGAGTGCGAGAGGGGGAGTAGAACTGAACCAGCTCTGATAGGTAAGATGTGGAAGATACAGTAATTTTAAACTCTAGATGGTATTTAATGGGGAGCCAGTGGAGTTATTGGAGGCTGGGGGTCATGTGATCAATTTAATGTATTTGGACTATGATACGTGCCGCAGAGTTCTGAAGTTTATGTAGGAGCTTTTGTGGTAGGCCAGTTAGAAGTGAATTACAGTAATCAATACGGGAGGTGACCAGCGCATGTATGAGTGCGGCAGCAGTGTGTGAGGTGAGAAACGTGTGGAGGCGAGAGGCGTTGCGTAGCTGGAGGTAACATGATCTGCAGATATAGTTTATATTGGCCTCGAAGTACAAAGTGCCATCAAGGATTGTGCCTCCAGGTTTCTGACCAGAGGAGAGGGAGAAACTGAGCAACCATCGATGCAGAGTGAGAAACTGTTGGACTTGGACACGGTGGATTCTGACCCTATGAGAAGATCTTCTGTCTTATTACTGCTAAGTTTGAGACAACTGCAGGAAAACCATGTGTTTATTTTATTTAAGCAGTTGGTGAAACAGGAAGGTGAAAGAGCAGTCAGGCCATGTTGTCTCACATGAGTTTTTGCCCCAACTGTATGTACAGTATATAAAATATGTTCAAGAACTGACCCGAGATGAGAACCTACTGCTTATAAACAACACTATGCACTTGGAAAAGTTTGAAAGTTTATTTTTAGTACTTCCTGCTGATAATATCAAAATTCAACAGTGGATAATTAACTACAGTAAATAAAAAAAAGTAATAATAAAAATGCCAAAAATCCCAGTGCCCCTTTAAATGAATAAGCAAAAATGACAGGATAACTTTTTTCCCAGTGAAACAGAACATAAGGATGTCTGATATAAGACACTGATCAGTAATAATGAGTGTGGTCACTAAAAGAGAAAGTAAGATGATAAACAAAAAAAGTAAAGTGAAAAGTGAGTGTTTCAAGCTAATTTTGAGTTTGCTGTTAAATGTCTTTATTAAAACTTCTCTCTTTTTCACTTAGAATTCTCTGTAAAGAAACTATTTAAGTATTTAGCAATTTAACTATTTAATATTAAGTATAATCTTACACACATTTCCATACATACCAAACAGAAACTACATGCTCAATTTCTTGCGATGGTTCACATACCGTAGCCCACATATACGTCCAATGTATAACACACTCCATATTGTACATACAATACATACATGGAAAATACAAAGAAAATACAAAGATGAATAGAGGTAAAATCATTAATCATATTTAAAAACCAAAGCACTGCAAAGCTGACCAGGATGGAGTTACTGAAGAGGAAAACACAGATGGGGATGTGTGGATGGAGGGAATGACGGTGATCCTTGGAAACCTGATTATAGATTATAAATGAATCACATGAATTAACATGACTTCCTGTATCATAGACACACAAGATCTCTTTCTTCCTAATCCTAATCTTTAGAACTGTAACATTAGATTGTTCTGGTATTGACAGAATTTTTTTTTTTTATTGCTGCGTAATTCAACTACCTTGAATGAAATGCTTTTAGAAGGATCTGTAATTCCACAGTAATCTGTAGAATTTCATGACAGACATGATTACGTGGCAAACCGTGTAATAAATAAGTAAATAGATTTTCTTTACAGATTGTATTGTAATATTTACTGTAACAGACTTGACCTTGCATCCTGCGTCTCTTCTGCAAAACCACAATGAGGAAAATGATTCAAAGCAGCGTCAGAGTCACAGACACAGGGATCACAATAAAAGCTCGAAATCCTGGAAGAGAAAAATACCACTCACTTTAACCTGCATTAAATGCTGTTCATTCATAAGAGATCAGATTCATCTGCATCTGAGCAGAATCACCTGCTGGAGGAGCAGCTGATATAAGCTCAGATGAT
>CM059206.1:4612500-4615000 GCA_030347435.1 Clarias fuscus | reverse complement strand
GGTAGTGTACGCGATAGTTCACAATGATTCTCATTAACATACTGTATGGACTTTACAGACAAGCACATGAACTTCATGTGAATAAGCACATGACTCACCCATGAAAATTCATACACGATGCTGAACTCAACCATCATATTGGCTGTATTGCACACTGTGTGCACTAGTACATAAAGAACCTGCTGTTAACACCCTACTGCCAGACACGACAGCACATATTCAGTGATATAGTGGAGTTTTGCCTTGAGTCATGCCATTCTGATGTAGATTTACTGGTGTGCTTCAGGTGATGTTTTGTAGCATAACCCAATTTTGACCTAGTTTTAGCTGTTGGACAGGTGGCTTCACATTTTCCTCTAGAATGATCTGCTATACAAAGGAGTTCATGGTCAACTCAATGACTGCAAGTTCCTAAAGCCATGTGGCTGCAAAAAGCAAGCCCAAATCATTAACTCTCCATGGCCGTGCTTGACAGTGGGAATGAGGTGTTTCAACTGAATAGCTGTTTGGTTTTCGCCAAACATGGCGTGCATTAAGGCCAAAAAACTTCACTTTGGTCTTATCAAGCCTTCACGCAGTGAGATTGTACAGTCTGACCTTGGGGTGAATGTGCCTGGACCCCCACTTGGATTGTCAACTGTCTTTCCCTGTTGGAATTGTTTTAACACACACACCTGAATCCTCAAGACTAGCAAACTGCCAAAACTTCTGCTTTCATAGAGGTCTGCACCCCTGCTGAGGAGCAGTTAATCAAGAGCTGATGATTAGTAGGACCTGACTGCAACCTACTCTCTTAAATCCTGTTGAAGCAGTAAGGGGTTACGTAGAATTGCCATGTTAAATTAATTGCATGGTGAAAAAGTTACATGTTGTTTGTCTGAGATTGTATTTGCTTAATATTAAGACCTCCTACAATCAGATGATTTTTATATTATTTTTACACAAAAACATCGAATTAAAACAGGGGGTACTAACTTTTGAACATGACGGTATAGTGCACTAGAAGACTAGAATCTCCTGGCTTCTACAAACTATTTAGTGCACTAAATGTCCTTTTGGGATTTGCTAACATTGTAAATAGTGTACAAAAAACCTTAACACTTTAATGTTATTACCGCTATATGTAGTGAATTTATAGGAAGTGATTAAGCAGTCATTTGGGACTGAGCCTGTAGGGTGATGGAAACACGCGACGACAGCTCTGCTCTTTCCATTTGTGATTTGGGGCATAAAAACCTGGACAATGACTAAAGAATTAAGATAAAGGAGAATAGAGACCCAGAGAGACCCTGCGGGTCAGAGTAAGGTCACTGCTGTGCCAGAGGGTGAAGAGGTTAAAATCCTGGTTAGGTCTGAACATATTTGACGTGAGAAAAGGGCAGGAATAGGTTGGAATCAAGAAATAAATAAATAAACTCACCGCAGATCTTCATGCCCAGTTTGCGGGTGCAGCCATGCGCGACCCCGTACCAGCCATCACACGCTGCAACGAGAGAAGATCAGAGCTGCTCAGTGTGTGTACCCGACATTTTAGATTTTTATGAGGTGGAGAGAAATGGAGCCTGAGAGAGAGAGAGAGAGAGAGAGAGAGAGCACCAAATGGAGCCTATGATGCAGTGACAAATCCCCACTGTGATGAATGAACTCTGAGTGAATTAACTTAACACTGAATATGCCTTTTGCAGTGTATGGTTATTGAGAGAGAGAGAGAGTGTGTGTGTATGAATATATCCTAATAGAGCCATATTCGTGAGAAGCTTTAATGATGAGATCTGAAACATGCTTGTTACACTATGTACATTAAGTGCATTAAGCTATAGGAGTGTAAATCATGACAACACAAGTTTTGTTTCTGGATGTTAAAAAAAAGAACATACATCTTAAAGAACAGACCAGGTCTCATCAGTATGCATCCATTTGACCTATTTGTCCAGCCAAGCCTGACTTGAACTGGTTGATAGAAATACATCAGTATTGTAGACATTTCAGGTCTACATCTATTTATTATTGCATGTCCATGTCCTGTCTTTTCTACAAGTTTTAAAATACGCATAAATCCAGATGTCTATATTTTCCAAGGACTTCGTTAAGGAGGACAAAGTCCAACCAAAATAAATCAATAATGATGCCATTATATGAGTCAATTTATGCCAGCATTGGTTGCAGGACCATTTCTTCATTTGCTCTAAGTGGCATACGTGGCTGTTTAAAGCTTCAGGATTTCAGGGATCCTAAGATTTAAAAACAGAAAAGCACACATAACTAAAATATTAAAAGGTTTATGTATCAGGCAGCCTGCTTGTGTTGTGAAAAGAATAAGCTGGGTAACCTACTATATGTCAGCTTCTAATGAAATGGCAACTGTGAAATGTTATAAGAAAGCACTATGTGTCTGATATTAATACACTATTAATTTAAGACATGTTAATGAAAAAAATCTGTCCTGAGAGGCCCATGGAATTTATTTTACACCTAATTTGGGTCAATGTATTGAGAACTC